>OX421269.1:18163926-18728926 GCA_949125355.1 Agriopis leucophaearia
CTCATGACTGTACTCGTCCAAGATTTGATCGAGTTGCAGTAATATGTTCCAGATACAAGAATGTGATATTTTAAGGATTGTGTGCTACTCAAGTACAAAAAGGTAACAGAGCATGGTAAAGTCAATGTTTCACTTTCTAATGCGCATGCTTTTTCGTAAAGGGTAAAGACGTAGACGTAGAGAAAGTATGTGTTTTACCGTTGATTGAAGGAGTTATTAAAACGTAATCGTGATAGAGCGATTAGACAACTAACCAGAATAAAGAAAGTGGAAATACTGCTGATACGTGTTTGTTAAAATTATAAAACTTACGTAGAATACTTAATTACATAATATTACATTTTAAACACTAAATTCGATATTGATTTCGACTTGGTCCAAGTTTTATAGTTCTGATAACTGTAATAACATTGAGAATAGGCTGATAGAAAATACAGAATTTATTAGATTGGTATGTATATATGTAATGTATCTAACGGAATCTTTAAACTTGATGAAAACTTGTGCCATGCCATCCAGGGTTTTTAACTGTTGAAGTTCAAAATTCTGAGTGGCGTTGAGCTGTTATGGGCATGCGTGAAGAGCCATCAGGCGAGCGACTTTGCTCGTCTCGTCACTCAGTATTAAAAAAAAACTTCGAATTATATATAAATTTTGCACACTTATCAAGGACCGATGACAATGCAATAATTTACTAGCAATATGAAGTACCGACGCACCTGTGATAGAATACCCAGCTTTTTGGCAGCCTATTTGAGCCTTGTCCTCAATGTAGGAGCCAAAATTGATACCCTCTACTTTGGCTTGGTAATATGGTTGCTTTTGAGTGCTACTTCGTTTGATGTTAAGCGTTTTCAGCCCAGTGCTGAGTCTAGGCTTCTCTTTTCATTTACATACTTCCTGATAATGTCGTAAAATGTTAATAACTTAAAACATGTATAAAGAAAATTAATAGCTTCTGTGATGCAAGATGGCATAGGTAGTGTGCATTTCATAATGTTCCTCTACGTGACACTTGGTGTCCGTTTTTCAAACTTTCACTTTCAATAATGAATAGTATTACGTTATGATTAAATTATTTCATAAATATTGTCAATGATTTGCTAATAAACATCCCACGTTGATAATCTAAATGATATTTTTAATAGTCTAGATTAATCTGATGTCTAGATTAATTATGTTTTAGAGATAATCATCCTTAATTAACACTCAATTACCTATAATACTTGTCATTCAATTTTATAATTAAGAAATGCAATGTAAGTTGAAATATTGTCCCTAGAATAATACAAACGAATTTCCAATGTTGCCAAAATGTTTACTATTGAAATATTACGTTTGATTCTATAATAATTTAGCAAAAATAAAAAACCTTTGTTGTTGTTTTGTCTATCTATCCAATTCAGTCTAATAATGCACTCTATTTTAGTAATTATGTATGTAATAGATAATAGTAATATTGTTTCAACATATTTTGAACAAAAAAAAAAACAAAGTTAGTCTGAATGTCAGTCTAGGTCTTAGATCAGACAAAACAAAAGAGATATGCCTTAGTATGATTATGGTTCGTATTAAAATGTATAGATTTTTCATAGGTAATTTTTTTCACTACACAACTAAAAATGTATTATACTTACTAATTTTTACGCACACTAATAAATTCACAGCCACACCAGTGAACTAATAGTCCACATGCAAAAAAAGTCGATAAGTTCTTCTACTAGGTGAGTTGAATAAAGGAATCAAACTTGATTTGACCTGCCCCCCGATTATACTAAACCAATTGTTTTAAAATTGGTAATGAATTGCTTCAAAACTGACATTTGACACATTTGGTATAGGAAAAATGACAAAAAGTGACAATTTTGAGGCAATTCATTATGAATTTAAAAACGATTGGTTTAGTAGAATCGAGGCCCTGGCTAGATGCATTTGCACCCGTCACGCCATATTACCAAATCTTGTTTCTGTTTGATCTGAGGTCTAGTCAGTTAGAATACGAATGTTAAAATTAACATGTTCGCTTCCAAATGACATGCTCCAGTTGCAGACCATCTTTGGTTACGAAACTATTGAAATATAGTTTGCATCAGATGTAGAAACATCAAAGAAGATGAATTACATTATTGCTAAAATGCAATAAAATAACTGAACTGTTATTTTATTATATGACTTTAATTGTTGATGTTGAAAAAATATTTCACACCTGCAAAGAGATTTAAGATTACCAAATGTTATTGAAATATCTTTGCCCGGGGCTTCTCGATGGTATTTGTGATTGCGGTAGCATCAAAGACACTAATAACTATTTATGTAAAGTTTTGCAAAGTAACTACACATCAGATAGGTATACACTACAGATACTAAAAATAGGTATTGAGTGCGACTTTATTGGATGTAGGTAATGTTTGGAACCACTGAATAGATTCCATAAATTATTTCACTGATATCATATCAAGCTACACTATCCCTAAGTCATATTTATGTTTTGTTTACAACACTGACAAAATCGTGTTTCCAAACGTTTTGAACATTCACACAAACAAAGGAATGTCGCAACAACCCAACTCCTTCTTAGGGTATAACTTTATGGCAATGTCTAACACAGACACACTAGGTACTAACATCGCAATAGTTTATATTGATCTTGCATATTTTATTATCCTTATTTCTATTTAAAAGTAAAGTTAATCGATAACCAACCATTGTTTGTTTGCCATCTCACAGGTTTTCATAGTTTGGGTACCAATGCACCTCCACCAGGAATGTAAATATGTAATGAAACTATGTATTAATTTATTAAAAAGACTTCGGTTAACAATAACTTTTCATTAAAAAAAAAGCTACGGACAAAAACTAGTTAGGTTATAAACCACAAATAGGTAACAAATTTTAACACTTCGATAAAATCATTAAATCGATTCTAGGAACTTGGTTGAAATTGGCGCTTACACAACTGACCACAGACTAGCGTTTAGATAGACCATCTTCAATGCCTAGGCTCTAATCTGCTGCCCCGTTACTCAGGGCTGGGCACGTAGCGTAGTTATTTACACCGGAAAACTTTGAAAACAGTAAAGTTTTCACAGTAGTTGATGTTGCGTACTAATAGCTGCAGGGATTTGTAAGCTTACTGGATATGTTAGGCGGGCAACCAAAGTGTATGATATTATCATTATTAATCATTTATTTCAGACCAGGTCCATATACATTTGAATTACATTAATATCAGATAATAAAATAAAATTAGAATTAGGTACATCTCAATAGTAACAATAATTAAAATTATATGAAATCAAATATAAATGAGAACAAATTGAAATTATGTCACAAAAAATAAAATAAAATAAAAACGAATTCAAATGTCAGCAGTTTATCTCTTATTATTATCAATATGACTAAATTATTTATATTAATATTGCCTGGCTCTGATAATCTGCGTGATATTCGATTGTTCGGTAACAGCCTCTGGTATATGTGTTATGTGGGTAACAACAGTCTTTGAAATTGACACAATATAATAAGTATTTTTTTTCGTGGGTACCTAAATATGGCATGTGAATGGGCCAATTTTATTGCATTCGACTTTTTTTCTGTTCCCGTCACTTTAATGTCCATGAAGTGAAAGTGGCAGGTAGTAGAAATAATAACAATTGCCGGAGAGTACGCCCGATGCTTAGTTTATTTATTTATTTCGGTACTAGCCTATTTTGAAGTGAAAACTTCTTTAGGCGCGTTGAGCACTTTTGGGTGAACACAAATCATGAAACATGGAAACAACATCTTCACTCTGTACCGTGTATTTTAAAACAGCGCCATCTCTTGTAGAATAGGTGAAGTACTACTTAAGTTTTCACTTCTGACGTGCAGTCCTATGACTGATGTGTTTTATTTATCAGAAATGATTTGAATGACCTTGTTTTGTTCCAACCTTAGTTACTGTGACAAGAAGGCCCACCGTTCTCGCGGCATGCTGCGGTCGCCACCGCTTGTGGTCTACCATCCGTCGTCCAACGGTGTCTTACCGTCCAGCTTTTATTTAGTTTTATAAAGGTACGATTGAATAATTTACTTTCTATTGAATGACTGGCGACGGCATTGTAATGTAAAATACAGTAAATTAGATTATTGCGTAACGTTTAATGGTCCACCACCAGATCAGAATTGAATTTACTTTGTCATAATGTTCAGTAATGTAAACTTATGTAAGTAGATTAATATTATTTTAAAAATGTGTATATTACGAATGAAACAGCTTGGTTAAGGACATCTGACATTAATTTTCACACATTTTTTTATATTACACGGGAAAAGCGTGACGCAGCCGCGCGCAATAAATTTTGAAAAAGACCGGCGAATGCAGTTGAAGCTATTGTTGGAGTAACCGGCTTAATTATACGTAAGTAATTCCCGTGTTATATAAAAAAACTAGTCGCCCACCCCGGCTTCGCACGGGTGTAAGCTCGGCCTTCGGCCTCGCTACAAAATATAATATAGCCTATGTCACCCGGGGATAGTGTAGCTTCCCAACAGTGAAAGAATTTTTCAAATCGGTTCAGTTGTTTTTGAGCCTATTCATTACAAACAAACAATCAAATGTTTCCTCTTTATATATTGGTACAGAAGACGGCTTATACTTTTGACTTGAAGTTTTGGTAAGTATTATCTTCAGAAGCAATTTTGTAATACAACAACCCTCGCGTTAACATTGGTTCACATTAAATATGGCGGAGTAGTCGGTTTATATTTATTAAAAAAGACAGACCGAATGGAAAACCTTCCTTTTGAAGTAGGTTAATAAACAATCAAGCATACTTCATTAAAAGCTAAACACATCATTAGGTCAGTAGGTATGTAGGTAGATGCATACAGAAAGAAAACCTAGGTATACATTGTATATCACCTCATTACAAGCGTGCATTAGAAAGTCGCTGCTCCAAAAGCAAGGAAAAGGAAGACACGATGCAATCTAAATATGACGACAATGCGTCGATGGAAGAGTTGCATGCGTAAACAATGCGAGTGCGCTTCTGGAATATTTCTATAGAATTGTTAGCACATACCAATATTATTTTTTATTTTAATTAAAAATATGCCACCTTGCCTGATGTTAAGCGATGATGCGGTCTACGATGGAGCACGTTTACCTAGAACAAACCGATGCTCTGGCGATTTGAAGACACGGAGATTGTTACTATCTGTGAACAACCATTCTAGCGGCGCATTCCACAGACTAAATAAGATAGTTACTCCAGCCGGATTATATAAATTATCACATTTTTCATGTTTAAAGTGATGTTACAAACTTTAAGATTTACTGTTCAAAAATGTTTAGACATTTCAAAAAAGTGTGTAAACACTAGAATGTGGAAATTGGTTCTGACGCCTTTTCTTCCATCTACAATTTGAAAATTACTTTATATATCTTTTTATTTATATTACACGGGAATTACGATTGACGCATAATAACTTTTTAAAGGGTTCTATTTCTTAATTTATTAGGGTCGTTAGTCACCCAAAACTAACAAGATGACAGATTTATGCCGAATATTTATCAAGTTTGAAATGTAGGTACCATACAAACACACACTAGTATTATTTGAAACTTTTTTTAAATAATATAAATATTTACTGCAATCAATCACACTTCGATCAACATTTGTCACACCAATCCAACTCTATGTATTTCCACATGACACACTGTGTAAAACGCAATCAAATAAGAATATGTTGTAAATCCATATTACAGTGATGCAGGGACCGTGAAATAAGGATAAATTAGGTATTAGCTTCCTCGTGACACAACACAAGATGCTAGACTACGTTGTCATGCTAGACTAGGGCTTGTGGACGAGGAATTTTGTTATAGTTGCTTTTTAACCGCGTGCTCAATTTTGATGACCGAGCAAGCGAAGGATTCTAAAATTTCAATCCTGAGCGTTAGCGAGGGAATCAGAAAAGCATGAGGTGAAAAATCTTTGCACTCGAGTGCAACACGTAACTTTTCATCCCACCTCAGCGAGGAAATGACTAAGTATATACAAAAAAATTCATTGCGCGCGCAAAGAAAAAAAAAAGTATACCAAAAAGGTTCTGGTGCCGAATTTATCATACAACCGACTCGTTGTATGATAAATTCGGCACCATGGAGGTAGAAGTAAATAGGTTTAATGATGATTTGAATTCACAAACTTAGTGCACACGATGTTCTAAATTCAATTTACTATATCCTCTAGCGGATAAAAACTACTTTTACATTTAGATATCGAAGAGCAAAAATACTCTTTCAGAGATGGTGGGATGAAAACTGACATTTTGAGTTATGCAGCTTGTGTAAGTAACTTATTTGTAACGCCATTTTGTTTTATATTTTACGGAAATTATAAGTTTTTCTCGAGAAGTCCCGAGTCCCGCGTGGACTTACCTTAAATTTAAAAAGTCGTTGAACGCAGTCGAAACTGTAGTAGGAATGACTGGCTTAATATCTGAGTAACGTCAGTTTCTATAGTATTTTTGTTTAGTACGCTTCACAAGCATAGCTTTCTGCTATGATTCTCTGTCGGTGATAAAATGGAACACATACAAAGAGAACGGACAACTAATACCTGGGTATAGTTGGTATAGCTCCGATTATTTAATCACTCATAGATTTCGCACAAAAATATCATGCGAAATGAAAGATATTCTATTGATAGAAATCAAATTCGAATGGTTCAAACCAATCGTTGTGTTAGAGAATGAATATGATTATTATAAAATGCGACTTTTGTTTGGAATTTTGTTAAAGAAGTCATTTCGCATGATATTTTCGTGTGAAATTTCATATGAGCGATTGCAATAATCGAGCGCCAGGTTAAAGCAGATATTTTATTCAACATACAAATACTCGCCTGGCCAGGTATCGAACCCAAAATATCCTGATTATGATGAAGACCTGCTAACACTGAGTCATGTCGGACGTCTGGTAATTTCCTTGCTCCAATTTAAATAAGATTGGCATTGATGCGAGCACAAATGAATAACAAGAAAATGTTGTCTTTATATGACTGACAGACTATTTAAACAGTATCTGTGGGGGTATTACTTTGACAGGCCCGGTGGCTCAGTTGGTAGTGAACCTAACTTCTGTGCTTGGGGGCGTGGGTTCGATTCCCATCTAGGACAAACATTTGTGTGATGAACATTTGTGTTTGTTCTATGTCTGGGTGTGAATATCTATTTAAGTATGTATTTAAAAATATATTTGTACGTATATCAGTCTCCGACAGCCATATTACAAGCTTTGCTTAGTTTGGGGTCAGATGACCGTGTGTGCAATAATGTCCCAGATATTTTATTTATTTATTTTGTATCTCTTACGTCAACTGAACACCCCATACTGATCCCGCGGAATGAGTTGACAAATTTATTGGATACTAAAGTCACTTTTTTGTTGACTATAAACCGACTCGAGAGCTTTGCTTATTAGCTTTGGGTTCTAAACCGTCGCTGAGCATGCTACCGGCCAGAACTAAACACCTTTCGTGCCAAGAGGTTCATCAGCAACCAGCAACGAAGCCCTAGTTCTTAGTCTTGAGCATCGGCGCAAAGTTGCTAGTCTATCGGTTTTTTATCGGATAGGTACATTTTGGAGAGTGTGTATCAGATCTGCATGATTTAATTCTCTCCTGCCCATTTTTCCTGCCAGAGCAGGCACGAAAAATCGACATCGCTTTATGGTTGACATTCCGAAAACCCGTACGAAGCGCTTTGATTCCACTTTTATTGTGCGAACTGCTAGTGTGTGGAATGCGCTGCCTGAATGGGTGTTCCCCGATAGTTACAATCTGGGTGTCTTCAAGTCAAGAGTGAATCGGTTTCTTCTAGGCAAGCGTGATCCACCGTAGGCCGCGTCATCGCTTAACATCAAACGAGTTGGCAGCCAATCGCAAGCCAATATATTTTATAAATAAAAAACCTATCACCACTTCGTAAAGCGATTTGTTGCATCGGTCATGCGTACACTGCACCGATAGCTCAAATTTTTCAAATAAATGTCATTAGTGGATCCGTGTACGGAACTACTGGTAAGGCGTGCTAATCTGTAAGTTATTCATGTCAATTCATCAGCATTCCAATTTGCGTAACAATTAGTGAAGCTTTCTATCGGAGTTTGCACCCAGTAGAGTAAAGGGCGTTGTACACAAGTTTCATTTGGCCCGCGCTAGTAAGTCGACGAAAGTAGGTAGGTAACACTTTTAGAATACGAAGATTGTGGATTTTAATTAAATTGTACTAGTGGTGTGCTATAACATGGATCATAGACTTTCAAAGCGATAACTATAGTTTGTGAAAAAGTTAAAAAAGAAAGTTAATTAACTAGATACTGAATGTGTATTCACATAAATGTATGATTCTCTTGGCATAGTTTGTTTTTGTTTTATTTTACATAATAATACGTGTGATATAATAATAACAATGACTGTCAACTCGTCTGATGTTAACCGATGATGCGGTCTACGATGGAGCATGTTTGCCTAGAAGAAACCGATTCACTCGTGATTTGAAGACACCCAGATTGTAACTATCGGGGAACACATACAATTAGGCATAAACTAGAATTTAGGTATTGTATAAACTAAAAAAATGCCGTAAGTGGCAAACAAGTAGACGGGCTGCCTGATGGTAAGCAGCTACCCTCGCCTATGTGGATAACTGTAACACCAGAGGCTTCACAATTTTTTATGGATGATCTTTAAAAACAACACAATTCTTTTTGCGCAGTCGTGTAAAAACTGAAACCCAGGTGAACTATCTCCATTACAAAGGCTATGCCATACAAATGAAGAATTTGACGCGCCACCTCGAGCTCTGCATCGGTTCCTAATTTGATGCCTGATTAAGTCAATAGTAGCAGGTCGCGTAACATAAGTTACGTCGTGACGAATCATGTGCACAATGCCTAATAACTAGGCCAATTTCTTGTACAGGGTTAACTTCAACTTGACTTTATGGAAAACTGTAGATCAGTATTTGTTATTAGAAAAAAAACTAAGCTATAAACTCACTAACTATTATACAATACTCATTTATTTATCTACAGAAAATTAACGAATACCTACTTAAAATAACTCAAAAGACCGATAGAAAATAGTGGAGGGAAAGGTCTCCAGAATGCTGGCGGCATTGCCACGTTGAATGGCAATGCTCAATTTCTGTGCTAAATGAAAGCCAGCATTCTGGACACCTGACGCCTCTACCAATCGCCTGGCCAAGTCTTATATTATATTTGCTGGTAAAAAAAAATTACATGTAGGTATGACTATGGCTTTGTATACCTAGAAAAGATTTCGTTCCTTATTTTCCACCCTTCCAGATAGAATATTATCTTCAATTGCATAGCCAACAAAAAAAAAACTAAATTCAGTTCACGATCGGCGAAATTTTTAACATACACACAAAAGAAACAGTATCTACCTAGACTTGAGAACCTCCTTCAAAGTCAATTAAAAATACAATTTTGAACGCACACACGCCCTTTTTAATCTGCTCAAATTAAGAAACCTTTCACTGTTTATTACTAATTAACCGACTTCAAAAAGGGAGGAAGGTTCTCAATTCGATCCGTTTTATTTTTATTTTTCAATTCCAAACTGTGTTTGTGTGTTTTTGTAGTGGTAGGACTCTTTTGCAGGGGTCCGCTTGGGGAAGTACCACACCTTTGCCAGTTATTCAACCGCCAAGCAGTAGTGTGCAAACACTGCTGTGTTCCGGATTGAAGGGCAATGTTTCCAGCGAAATTACAGGGCACACAGAGATTTGACATCTTATATCTCGGGGTGACGAGCGGGGTGCATTGCCATCCAGGGTTTTGAACTATTGAAGTTCAAAATTCTGAGTGACATTGAGCTGTAATGGGCAAGCGTGAAGAGCCATCAGGCGAGCGACTTCGCTCGTCTCGTCACCCATACCATATATCATTAAAAAAAAAACTTTAAGCGGCGAGTGAATCGGTTTCGTCTAGGCAAACGTACTCTATCGTAGATCACATCAGCGCTTATTATCAGGCGAGTTGGCGGTCAAACACAAGCCTATTAAATAATAATAATAAATACTTGAATCCATCAAACGGATACCCTCAGCCCGAAGGTCGGTCCGACTCTACCAAGCTACTTTCACATAATGACAGTTGCAAAACATCCTCCTAAATATTATTTACCAATCGTTACTGCACTGTTACACTGTCATCATCTATTTATACTTACTATATTATTATCTTACATTGAAAGGACACATAAATAGGTTCATTCAATAAGAATGTCCGTCTGTATGACAAAGTTTATTTAAGAGATTTTTAGAATATACGAATAGAACCTTGAATCACGTTTAGTCAAATCAATATTGACATTGAGCCCTTTAGGACCGGAAGCTAACCTCTCTTTGAAAGCGACGCGTAACCAAAATGATGGCGTGTTTCTGTCTCAACGCAAAACCTTCGCCATTCAGTGTGGTGATGCCGCCAGTATGCTGAGTACGCTGCCAACTAGTAGTGGACGCAATCATTTGAGGCCTTCAACGGTCCATGGACAGTCTAAAAAAATTTGTACTTAGTGTTAGTTACCTTTTATTTTATTTATTTATTTAACACTTGCCAGTAAAAAAACAATATCATATTTAGTAAAGGCTCTGCGCCAACTACTACTCGTAGTAAGACAAAGTAACCTTCTAAAATTAAGATAACTCCCAAAAAAAAATCTAAGAAAATCGTGTTTTTTTTTTAAATACCGATATTTTTTACCTATCATTAATTAACAGGTAAGAAGTAAGTATAAATTTTTCATTTTTCTAAACCGGTATCTGATATGCTTCAAACGACTGAACTGATTTTTTGACTCATAGCCAAAACACTCAATAAATAAATAATATAAATAAATATCTGGAACATTATTGCACACACGGTCATCTGACCCCAAACTAAGAAAAGCTTGTAATATGGCTGCCAGAGACTGATATACGAACATATATATTTTTAAATACATACTTAAATAGTTATTAACACCCAGACATAGAACAAACACCAATGTTCATCACACAAATGTTTGTCCTAGATGGGAATCGAACCCACGCCCCCAAGCACAGAAGTTAGGTTCACTACCAACTGAGCCACCGGGGCAGTCAATGAAGTCAATGAAGTCAATATTTAAATAAAAAAATAAAATCAAAATTGACAGACACAAAGATATACAGAAACACATCATATATAAAATTATATATACTCGTATACTTAAATAGATACGTTAACCTTATAGCATCCCTCTGTTTGCGTCTGAGGTGACAAATTAGAAATAATGAGTAATATCGGTAAGTGTCATACGTCATGTGCAATACACTCGTATTGTTACTTGTTTTGCCTAATCATCTAGTTTTTTGCAAACCATGACGCTAACTCCAACTTAAACTAAGTACAAAGAAACCCACACCCTACGTCGCTAGATCAACGTTATCAAACTTCCCGGATATCACCATTTTCAACAGTTCCTACCCCGGTGGCAACTTCCTGCCAAACTGCACTGGCGTGCCCGAGCGCAGTGCTAGCTCAATTTAGTTACTACAGAGGAAACAGGGGTTCATGTTTTGTTGATGAATTGTTCGGCGTTACACATAACATTAAGTTTTCATCATCAGCCAGAAACGTCCACTGCTGAACATAGGCCTCCTCCTTAAAACTTCACAGAGAACGACATCCTGCCATCTGCATGTACTGGATGCCCGCAACTCTCTCAATGTCGTCGGTCCATCTAATAAGAGGTTTACCTACGCTGCGTCTTCCGGTTTGTGGTATCCACCCAAGAACCTTCCCCATTGGTTTTTGATTCTTGAAGCGATGTGGTCCGCCCATTGCCACTAAAACTTGCAAATTTTTATTAGCTATGTTGGTGACTCTGGGTCTTTGGCGAATATCTACGTTCCGGATGACTCTGATGAGTTTTTCCAAAAGGCCAACACTTAAGAACCACGTCTTTGTACCATAATTATTTTGTCATCACTGGCAACACACACTGGTTAAAGGCTCTTGTCTTTAGAACCCTTGTACATTCAGTTTTAATAGTTAGAAAAGCAGATACTACTTAAAATTGCATTAGCTCATTTTTGACTGGTCACAAAAAGCATGCAAAGCGATTAAAGTGTGTTCCAACTATCTTACTACATTTCTACTTTTGTCTTCATAAGGTAGCGTATCGTCAAATTCTCAAGCTAAAACTCCTTCATTCTTGGATTACCCACTGCAAGACATAAGGCCTCAAAGGCCAGAATAATTTCGGGGAGTGTGCTTTGGATCTGCATAACCTTATTCTTTCCAGTCAATGCACTTTGATTGTGCGCTAGACTATGGAATGCGTTGCTTGTATGGGTGTTTCCCAATAGTTAGATTATTGGCGGAATCTGTTTCTTCTAGACGAGCATACTCTATTGTAGACCATACCATTGTAGCGGTCAATCGCTACCCTATTTTTCAATTAAAAAAACCTTTAAAAATAATAAGCAGCCGAAGCATAATGTACATGTCGTTATTATCCAAGTACAATAGTTTGCCGCCAAACCTGTTATTAAGTCATCCAATCATATATCTGTACACTAGCTGCGCCCCGCGGTTTCACCCGCGTGGTGATGAAAATCGGAGATGATGATGATGATGAAAAGTAGCCTATGTTTTAATCCAGGACATAAGCTATCTCTATTCTAAATTTCATCCAAATCCGTCCAGCTGTTTTAACGTGAAGGAGTAACAAACATACACACACACTCACAAACTTTCGCATTTATAATATTAGTGTGATATATCATTAAGGTATCCATACTTTCACTGATGTCATCGAGGAGTTTCAAAGATATGATGTGGTATGTTGAATATGAATCGTATTTGAATAAAGCGTCGATGGTCGATGACCGGATTCATAAAAAATATCATAACCATTCACTTGAAAAACTCGTCGAAACACCTTGAAGAAAATCAAGGTGTTTCCTTCAAATATTTTACAACACAATGATCTGCACCGTATCGAAATACTCTTATCATTCTACAATCTTAGTGAGACTAGATGTGCCACATCCAAAAACAGCTCCTTGTTTCTTATCTCCCAACCAACGCGTTTTATTTCTCTGACTGGCAAACTAGAAGGATCACAGACCTTTACAAGGATAGATACCGCGATTAATGTTACCAACCATACTGTTATAAACAGTATTATACTTTTTTAGTTCTAAAATAGAGACTGTTAACGGTAAAAAAATAAATAATACATAATATGCAAAGTACTATTTATTTTGTAATTTTAAATCTTTTTTCAGATAAGCTTACGATGCAAGCGCGTTTTTTACAAGCCACGAAAACGAAATTTAGTAGTAAAAAAATATGTAAATACTGTGTGTATTTTTGAAATACTGTTCATTTGCCTTCTTTCACAATAATACACTTTATTTCTTTCGCAAAAAATTTAATACAATACAATAACTCTTTATTAAAAACCACAAAAACAAGGATAACATTATAAATTACAGTAATTATCTAGGCTTTTAACAGGCAGCCTTATCGCTTAAAGCGATCTCTTCCAGGCAACCGTGTCAGTATAACAAATGCTGAATAGTGCCTTCTACAACAGGACAATTCGGAGAATACATAAATATCATCTTCAAGGCCAGAGCGAATAAGTACCTTTAGAGTTAGAGTGAGTAAGAATCAATGTGCTCCATTTTTTGTCACAACATTGCATTCCATCAGGTGAGTTGGTGGCCAAACGTAGATCTATCTATACTACAAATTTAAAATACAAAACAGTTTTCTGAAGTTTTCACATTCATATCTAATTCAAAATCACACGTAATTAATGTACCTAATGTAAGTGTGTATATGATTGACATGTCTGCACTCAACTTTGTAACAGCATATATTATATTTAAAAAAAAAGTAATCTTTAAAAACTTTAAAAGCAGTTGGTTGTGTACCACTCAACTTCTCTAGTAACGTCTTAGTTTAGTACAAACAAAACGGCAAGCTCGTTTTACATACAAGTTGACGTGGTCGCGGCGTCTATACTGATAACGGTCTGTGAGTCGGATCAAGAATTTATATGCAAATTCTTGTTCATTATCATTTTATACTATTCACATAAATATTTTAAATCACTTTCCCCATATTGTTACATACATTTTGCTTGTCTATTTTATTCTAATTCTTGGAAGTGAAATTTCTAAGCTTTTACCAAGTTTGCTTGCATTTGGTACCTACCTATTTTGAATAAGTAAGTTGGTAAATGGTACCTTGGTTAACATCATGGAATCCATAAATAATAAAATCTTTACCTTTTAGTTTTGGTACGAGGTATGCCTTTTAAGTTTTGTCTTTTGAAGAAAAAAACACAACTAGAACCTTATAGTACTTTTTATTGTTTTTCAAAGTATTCACCATTTAATACACTTTTCCATTCGCTCAAACCAGTTATTATAACATTTATTCCACTCTAAAGTGGGGATGTTCAAAAGCGTCGACTGCTTCTTCACCGGACTGGAACTTTTGACCACGAAGACTTTTCTTAATTTTAGGAAATGTAAAGAAACCGTTAGGGCTTAGGTCAGGACTGTATGGAGGATGGTCAAGAATTTCTACTTTTTCCTGCTTCAAATACTCAATCGTTTGACGAGCTTGCGTTGTCGTGGTGCAGGATGATGCGTCGCTTTGAGTTAGATTTTCGAAGTTTGGCGATGACTTGTGGTAAACAAACTGTGGTATACCACTCTGCGTTAACCGTTCTACGATCTTCAAGTGCAATAGTCGCAACATGACCGGTTTTTCCAACGAACGTGGCCACCAACTTCTTTGAAGTGCTTCGAGAACGAACAACTTTAGTCGGCTTTGGCTCGTCTTGAAAGATCCAGATTGCAGATTGTTGTTTGGAATCAGGATCGTAGGCATAGATCTAAGATTCGTCACCACTGATGATGTCGTAGACGTGATTTGACTCTCCTCGGTTGAACCTTTGCAGAGTTTTCTTACACCATCTGACGCGGGCCGCCTTGTGATCGTCGGAAAGCAGATGCGGTATCCAACGGCAAACTACCTCTCTCACACCAAGCGCTTCATGCAAGATCTTCTGAATGGTTGTCCCCGAGATGCCTAATAGAGCCTCTAACTCTCGATACGTCACATGACGATCTTCGAGAATTAGTTGTCTCACAGCAATGATGTTATCTTCAGTGAAGGCGAATTTTGGGCGTCCTTCGCGAGATTTGTCACTAACACTAGTATGTCCACGCTGGAATTCTAAATACCAGCGTTCGACAGTCCGCAGACATGGGGCTTCATCACTGAATACAGATGTTAGCTCTTCAAAACACTGAAGCCGTGTCAGGCCTCTTCTAAAGTTCTAGAAAATTATTGCACGAACATTTTCCTTAGAAAGATTCATTTTCGTACGTAACCAGACAGATTCCAATCGACGCTGTAACTAAACAATAGCATTAATTCTAATACTTTTAACTGATTTGAGATTCAAAATTTAAACACATTCGAATATAGAACAGTTCCACATTCAAAATTGCCGGGAAATATGGAAACGACAGAACTTAAAAGGCATGCCTCGTAGACTTTAATCTATTACGTAGATACTTCAGATCTGGAAATGGCCACGCGGGTGAAAGCACAAGTCTTAAAAAAAGCTGTTAGTTTTCCTATAAATAAATAAATATCCGAGATAAGGTTGTAGACTTAGATAGGTACCTACTTATTATTCTAAGGTTGTAGATGAAGCTTCTAATATCCACAAACTTATCATGGTAAATATCCCGTTAATACCTAATCATAATTATATATAAGTACCTAATATTCGAGTACAGTGCAAAGTATATATACCTAGCACAGCTATAGATACTGTGACAAAGCATCAAACAAAGTAGGTAAGTATGTCTAAACGATGCAGTTATTCTACAAAAGTTTGGAAATGATATCGTAGCAGTGCTCTCTCATGTTATTTTTAGAAGATATTATAGTTATCTACACTAATATTATAAAGAGGAAAGATTTGTACCTATTTTTGTATGTTTGTATGTTTGTAATGAATAGGCTCCGAAACTACTGAACCGATTTGAAAAATTCTTTCACTGTTGGGAAGCTACACTATCCCCGGGTGACATAGGCTATATTATATTTTGTAGCGAGGTCGAAGGCCGAGCTTACACTCGTGCGAAGCCGGGGCGGACGGCTAGTTTGATATAAATTACTGTAGTTAAAATATATTGTCTTCAGAAATGCTAATGGTAGAATGTGAGATAGTTTGGTGTTGCAAATAGTACCATCTAACAATTATTTGTGAATTATTATCATTCCGAGCTTGCTTAAACATGTTGGTTCTGAAGAGCGAGTTTTTCGCGTGTCAAGTTTTATTTAAACCTAGTAGATGGCGCTATACGCAATCTTGTTTAACCTGCTTAATAAACAAGAACTATTATAAATTATTAAATTTTATTAAAGTAACTAACCAACTTGAAAAGGTTTTCAATTCAGTACCTATTTTATTTATTTATTATTAATGCATAATACATGTCTGTAACGATTACTCCACCATTTTAGAACTAATTCACGCGATTTTATTATGATGTAAGTAGAGGAAGCTCCCAAGGGCCGGTCCCACAGTTTATTGACCAGCTAAATGGTTTTTAACCAGCTCCAATTGTTATTGCATTTTGATTTGTCTCAGCCGGGAGTTAATTCTTAGAGGTTGAGCATTAGTGTTTCCTAACGCCATCTACGATTGTAATACTACTTAAATACTACATTAGCCAAGTTCCTCGCGCACGTGTATATGTATCTAAAAAGTTCTACTAAAGCGAAGTAGATGGCGCTGAATATTGTTAAAACGCGCAAACGTTTCATTCCATTGCAGGGTAAGCCATTTAAAGCTGGCTGAAACTTGGAGGCAAAGAGTACTATAACATAGTGAGGACTTAGATTAGAGGCAATATAACGAGCAGTAATTTCTAAGACTTGTTGCAAAAATAATTTGTCCAAGTTTGCGTAAATTAATACAGAGTCACCCAAGTAATGGATTATTGAAACAAATTAACCATGTTGGAGCTTGGGAAATTGATTGATAAAGCTAATGGAATGTATCTCTAAAACATCAAATAACTTTGCTTGACGATACTACATCATGACCAGAAACAGTCATTATGGGGACTAAACTAATGGTAACTTACTGCTTTTAGAAATATAACTGACGTCCCATTTAAAAAAAGAACTACCCTGGAACTAACAAAAACGGAGTCCCTCGAATACAAGGTGTACGAGAGAAAACCTAAGCAGAGAACTTTTAAATCTTTAGAAATGTTGCGGCATAAAGCAGAAAACAGTAGAGAGGTAGTCGATTTAACAAAAGATTGAATATTCATCAAAGTATACCTACTTTTTCTGAATTTGAAATTGGTATTATTTATATAACTTCCCAATGTTGATCAATATTTAGAGTCGCACAGCAGGCAGTTCGAGAGAGCTATGCTCGGAGTTTCTATGCGCGATAGAATCCGAAACGTAGATATTCGTTAAAGAACCAGAGTCACCGACATAGCTATTAAAATTGGCAAGTAGAAGTGGCAATGGGCAGGTTGCTTGAAGAACCGATAAATAATGGAGAAGAAAGTTTCTTAGTGGAGATCACGAACCGGAAGACACGGCGTAGGTAGGCCTCCTACTAGATGGATCGAAGACATCGTGAGTCGCGGGAATCCAGTGGATGCAGATGGCATGCTGTCGTTCAGTGAGGTGGTCTTGTTGCTGATAAAAATAATCAATACTTATAAATAACTATTGCCAGAAATTCGAATAGGTACATACACAAAATCCCGAGCAAAATAATAAAGCAGTCAATATGATGGGGCATGTAACAGTACACTGTGTTACTCTGCGTAAAAAATACCTTTGACTAAAATAGAAAGATGAAAAACGCGGTAAATATTTTTCATAAAAACATCAATCTAAGTCCACGAAGATAAATGATAATGACCCGGATCGGTGATACCACGGGGAGGAAAGAGGTGATAATCACCTGTGTGAGTCAGCTTTATAGGGTAAACAGGGGTAACTAAGGGTAGAGGTAGACAGACGGATTAATTACCAACACAGGCGGGTTCAGTTCGCGACCCTACCCTCACGCTGACGAGTCAAACAATAAACTCTACGGACAACTGATGTTTGGTCACATCACTAATCTAAATACAAAATATACATTGAAAAAAACCGACAGAAAAGCTGGCGATCTTTGAACAGTTTATTTGTTTAATTTTATTTATTTATAACAAAATCCACAGCTCTCAAAATTAATACATTAAACTTATAAATATACTAACAGCCAATAACCAACTTACATTTTACAGATAAAAACAAATGCAGTTGAACAAATAGATAAACATAGCTAAAAAAAGTTAAGAATAGTTTCTATCAAGTAACTTTTCAAACAAAAATAATAACTGGCAGTAATAGGGACTGCCAACAGAAGAAGTAAAAATAATATGACACGTCATTAACGCGTCGGTGAAGCGAACCCATAAGTTAAAAAAAAAAACGCTCAATGCGGATAAAGAAGTATTCACTTTTAACCTCCGCTTTTTTTCGAAGTTATCTAATAGCCGGAAAGAATACAACCATCGGTCTATATGTACGTATAATTTTGAAAGGATTTTCTTTCAATTCCTAACCGTTGAGAAGTTGTACCTTTCATCATCAGCTCATCTATATGAGATGATGATCTATTTGCTTTTCACGACTAAACAGCTCGGCCGGTCTTAAAGAAATTTGGTAGGAAGATAGATAGTGTGCATCATGAAAACGGGCTTAAGGTATCTCCTCCTCATAAATTGGGGGAAAACTGCGGGATTCAGCTAGTTATAAATATGCATTTTATTTTAAAATCGGAATATAGTAATGATTGCACACCATTGCTTGACTGTAAAATTAACAAAAGTCAGCAGGCTGATTCTAGAGCAATCGACATAGTTTATTTCCCCGTTATTCCTATTTGATAGACGAAGGACATAAATTTATTTATTATTATTATGATAATAGCTCGTTAGGACGCTGCAAAACAAGGTTTTAACTAGCTCCCACTGATGCATCCATAAGACTTCACTAGAACCTTAGCTTACCCTGCAAAAAGAACTTTACGAAATTGAGCATTAATTAATTAGACAGATTCCACACTGAACCAGACTTAGTCGAGGCACTTAGCTAAAAAAAGTCATAGGCTCTCAAACATTCCGGGCACCGTGCCATCAGACAATTTGTCCAATTAACGCCCATTATAACTCCGCCTGACTTCAATTACTACTGAAGCGATTTGAGCGAAATGAGCGGAATGAACAAAACGAGCAAAATGAGCGAAATCTCTCATGATTTGCACCCGCCTTTGAAGTGAAATAATTATCGCAATAAGTGGGCTAATGAGATGAGAGGGCGAATTAAGCGAAGAGGAAGTGTTTTGGTTGTACTTGGAGGCGTGAAGGAAAGTACGGCTTTGAGGGTAGTTCGCTCAAGACATGAAGTAACTTAATGATGCCCTCGGGCCCAGTGGCTGTGGAAGTCAATTTATACAATAATGAACGAGACCCTTTGTTAGAACTTAATTTTGAAATAATTATAATAAGGTTTAAATCGGTAAATTTGTATCAAAATGATTTTTTTTGTAAGCATATGAACTTTTTTAGTCTTTATTATAAAAAATATTTCAGTAGTACAAAATATAAGTTGATCATCGGTTTCTAGCTTCGCTCGCATGAGTTGTTCGTTAGTTCCGGAATATCAATTTTACTGTTTTTCTGATGCTCTCTAAAAATATCTGTCCAAAAAGTCACATCGATTTGGTATAGTAACTTGGATAGTCTTGGCGTGAAAAAAATACAACAATATTTAAGAATTTATTCGTAAAAATATGTGTTCCATTCGACAGAATTTTAACTGGATATATTTGTAGTTCTTACAAACTGCATTTAATAAAATACATATAGCCCCAATTCTAAAGCCTATTTTGCCATTATTGAAAAGTGAAACAAAAGGTAAAAGTCCCATAAAATCCATTAAACAAATGCAATAAGCAAATAGTATTGTGCTGTAGTGTTGAAAGCAAATCCGTGTACGTAGAGAGTGGCAAAGAAGCAATTACAGGATTGAGCCTTCACCTAGTGGCAGTTTTAGTTTCTTAGACTGTGGCCACAATGAGATTACTGAGCTTATTATATAGGGTAGGTAATTTCAGTTTATATACGCTGAATAGCATTATTATAGCTTAGGCTAAGATTTTTTGGTTAGAGTGGAGTTTCAAGCCACTAGAAGGCCTTGGTTATAAATCCGACGATTGTTCTAGGATAAATTTGGTATTCTCAATTCGAGATTTTCAAACAACATTTTCTCGGCGCGCGCAGTATCTTACCTAATCTAATAACCACTACTATTGTTCAATTGGGATAAAAAACTTTTCGAATTTATAACTGGTGGTAAACTAGGAGTATTTTCTATGAAGTTAGAGAGAAGTTCTAGAAGTGTTGCGTTCCATTTGACCTCTGGCGGCAAAATAACCCCCAATTTACCAACGTGGTAAAATCTGCATCGACTTTACATCGGCGATCTGTTATGATTTCCTAGTCGTTGAACTTATGTTCAACAACATGTAAATTAGGCTTTAGTATAGAGTGAAGATAAAAATTGCAAGGAGATTTGGAGATTTCATTTTCATTTTTAGGGAAAATTACAGCCTAATAGTATAAACCTAAAAAAAGATTAAAGAAAACCAAGCAATTATAATCCAGTTACTTTACGTCATGGTTTTACAGTTTAATAAGAGTAAAAGTACACAATGTGCGTAATTGTGAAACGCCAACTTTTCTAAGATTTTAGTACAACTCTGCTAAGTAAAGAAATTGTGAAACCTATGACAACTTATGTAAAGAGAGACAACCTTCAACTCACGATATGAATAAAGAAGGTTAACCAAATTTATTTTGTATTTGAAAATTATTTTCACATAAGTAATATTTTTCTAGAACATTTCGTGATAGAAGCCAAGTTAAAGATTTTAAGCAACAATATTTTATCACCAAATTCTAATTTCCAAACAACTTTGGCAAACTTAAGAATAAGTTACACAACAGCAAGAAATTCTTTGAGTCAACAACCAAACTAAAATTTTCTTAAGTAAAAATACAAGTTATTTATTTAACCAATGTGTCCATTACCGACACCTCCCAAGACCCTAAACAAAACACTGCCCATTAACCTCACACTAAAACAAACCACAAGCTCTCACAATACTAGGTAATGTTGGGTTCTAGGGGTACAACCTCACTAAAATACTAGTGACCAATAGCAAAGCTCTACGCAACAGAATATTTTACTAGACAAAAATATTCAGGTTACAAAAATATAAAAGCTAAAGTATAGTTGGTAAAATTATTAATTATGTAGACATTTTATTCACAGACAGGAAAATTGAGCTATATTGGTTAAAAAGTAGGATAGTGGTGGTGTTCAAACTTAGATCTATCTCTATAAATAAAAGGTTATGCATGTGTGTGTATGTATGTACCTTATGGACTCCGAAACGGTTGAACCAATTAGCAGATAGCTGATGTTATAAGGAGTAAATCACCACGGGTGAAACCTCGGGGCGCAGCTAGTCCTCAATAAAATATGTACTCGTATGTATATATGCATTAGTGTAATATGAAATCACACTAATAAATATCAATTCGAAAGTTTTTAAGAATATAGCAGGCCCGATTCCGGTCACACCACCTTAAAATCCTAAACCTAAAAAAACGAAAAATTTAGAAAAATTCGCACAAAACTAAAATTATATCAGACAGGAGTTTTTTACGATTTTTAGAAACGTCAAACTCAAATTTTTAACTCGAATGAACGAAACCAACTAAATATATTATTACCGTTCAACTAGTTAGTACCGATAGGAAGTAACTTAAACTAAATTTAGGATTTATATATTTTTTTGTATTTTAGGTGGTGCACCGGAATCGGGCCCAGTGTGTGTGTATTTTTTTTTCTGTTCCATCTTATAACGGCTGGACGGACTTTGATAAAGTTCGGTATGGAAATAGTGCCTGGATAGGCTATAAACTACCTGCATGCATATAGGCTTCTTATCCCGACTATATACACAATGTTTTCTGTAAGAAGCATTTTGTCGCATCGTGTCGCGTCAGATTATAGTGTGGTTCTACCTCAGCATGCATGCTTCATGCCCAGTGACCCATAGCATCCTAGAGTGTCACTCGATGTGCGGACCTGTGAGTGGACGCTGCGTCATGTGGACGGCTTTCATTGTGTTTCTGGCTGTACGTATGTATTAGTTTAATATAATTTTACTTTATATGCGCAGAACATGAAACCAACCAAAAAGTCCTGGGTGAAATGGAAACCTTTGTGTGAAGAGGAACCCAAAACCTTTGGAGGAAACCTTTGTCTGTTTTCATAGGAATTCGTTACACCTTATTTTAACTGACTTCCAAAAAGCAGGAGGTTATCAATTCGTATTTTTTATTACAGTTTTTTAAATTGATAATTATTATGCATGAGTACTCATTGGTGTTATTGTGTTGTTGAGTTATTCATTGGTGTTGCTACAAGTTTATTAGTGTGCGTGAAATAGTATTAGTAAGTATGTCGTACTTAGAGCTTTTGAATAAAGTGCCTTACAGTGAAAAAGGTGACAAAGTCGGCTGCTGGGTGAATTTGACTAAAACAATAAAGTCAGGCCAATATAGGCTAGATACATTCACACCCGCTACGCCACCTTACCATATCGACCATATTTGTCTAATCTGAGATTATCCCAAAAGCAAAATCAAAAGAAATAGTCTTGTATATTATTCATGTTTGGTTTCTTTTGTTTTTATATTTGTCAAGTGTGTAATAACTGTAAAATCAAGGGTTCATCTGAAAACCAGCGCTAATAGTTTTTGACTTTCAGCATTAATGTCGAGATGGGTATTCGAAACTAATGGTATCCTTTAGATATAAGATTTTTAAAGTAATGTCGAATAAAAGTTATTTTATTTCATTCTTTCTTACTAAAATCAAGTTGTTTTCTTCAGATTTGGCCATTACTGGTTGAGGCAGAAAGCAACCTACTCTACGAGTATACCAATGGATGGAGCCCTGTCAGCAATGAAGTAGTTTACAACCAAATCAAACATGCAGGAGCTCAGCTACCTCTATATGCTGTACATAATATACAACTACTACATACTGATGTTAATAAAGCTCTGCCACCAAAGATACTGAATATACCCGAAGAACGAATCGAACCTAACACCAAAGGAAATAAGGAAAAACTTGACGATGACTGTGTTACTAATGGTAAGTAAATTTTTATCGATTTTAATTCAAATTCGGCATTCGGCCAGGCTCGTACATCTGGTGCTAACTGATTGGATTGGAAATATTAGCACGCCTAGTAAATTGAAAAATGATGCTTCATATATTATTAGGTTGTTCTTAAATAGCCTCACGCCTGTAAAAGCACAATTTTGTAATTTTAACTAACTTTAAAAAAAAGAGATTCATAATTCAACTGTTTTTCTTTTAAACACTGTTTTAAACTTTTTTGTTATTCTTTTTGTTGTATGTTGCGTTTTATTTTCATTGATTATGAACCGATTTTCATAATTATTTTTTATTGAATAAGTTAATATTGAAATTGGTCTCATATGAATTTGATGACAATAATCCACAACCAATTGTGAAAAATTTGGGGATGAAACGGAAGGTTGTTATATTTGTAAATATATATGAACTATTGGTGACATAAGCAAAGTTAATATTTAAAAAAAAAACTTTTTTTTCTTATTTCAGACATTCTCAATTGCAATGGAGCAACATTTTTCAATGAATCAATGCAAGAGGCAAAATATGAATTTGTTCCAGACGAATATTACGATTCAACCATTCAAAATGAAACTGATTACAAACCTGTAAGAAGATCTAAGAAGGTAGCTGATTTAAACTTTAAGAATGATCTACATAACTTATTTTTACCAGAAAATACATCACCTAAAAGTAAGGAAAGAACTTACGAAGTTACTGAAGATACTTTAGAACTAGAAAGGAGTAAAACAAGTAATGAAGGATACAACTATGAATCACCTAAGAAGAAAAATCAAACTCGCGGACTATTTGAGATTCTGTCAAAGTACAAAATCAACAAAGACGATGAATTACCGAACTATGTCTTATCTCGTAGACATAAAGCTCTGATTCCTTCAAAACCACCAGAGCAACCACAAAATCAGATTTTCCATAGATATAATAATTTAAATCATTTGTCAGTAGATCCGCTGTTAGCAGTGTTTTTGTCAAATTATGGCTTTTACTTACAGGGCATGTATGGTGTTCATAATCATTACAATAATCTGTATGGATACTTGGCTTCGAATAACATTCATAATAATCGACCATTTGGTGTTTACAAAATATATTCTGATACGGATTCTTCTCATTAGAGCAAATTTCTGTTATGTATATCTCAGCCGCGTTATATCCGGGATAAAAGTAAGTAGCCTAAGTTACTTCTTATAACTTCAGCTATGTGCCAGCGAAAGAAGAAAACAATGCAACCTCCTTGGTAGCGACAACAACCTCCTTTGACTTGTATGTTTTTTCTTTCTGTGATGTAATGTCAATGTATAGACTCCAATTCTTGTTTTTCAATGATCTTAAGTCCCTTGTTAACGAGACGGCTTCCACCCGAGTCGGCGCCGGTCCAGTGCCGGCTAAGTTTGTTCAAGAGCACATTCACGCCAGCGTCGGTCGTGAACAAATCCTCGCAGTGTCCCATACATAACTGAGGACCGGACGTAGGCACGGTTTAAAACCGTGCGTAGCTCCGGCGGAGAGCTGTCTCGTTAACAAGGGGCACTATATTATGTTATACTGGTGGTAGAGTTCGCGCAAAACTTTATGAGCCCTCTGAAGTTAGGCCCTAGTGGCTGCGCAGTACGCATTATAGGTATCCGAGGGACGGGACAGGGCGTCGGGGAGGCCTCGGGCCTAACTTCAGAGGGCTCATAAAGTTTTGCGCGAACTCTACATACTGTAGTGGTTACATATTTGAGGCGTTTGAGCTCACCTCATTATCTAAAATCTTTCAGAGCGCCTTGTTAACGCGACGCGTGACCAAAATGCTGGCGTGTAAATGGCTCAACGCATAAGCATTGCTATTCAACGTGGTTATGCCGCCAGCATGCTGGATACGCTGCCAACTGATAGTGGGCTTGAGCATTTGGATTGTCTTTGGACCTTCAACGGTCTATGGACATTCTAACTGTTTATGTAGTGTTAGCTTGTTTTTTTTTTACTTGTTTTTATGTTAGGAAAATATTAAAACACTAATAATCTTGTAGATATTTTGTAGATACAAGAATGATATCGATCAGACATGGTATGGTCATGGGCATAACAAAAACCCGATCGATTGGGAATATAATATATTATCTTCTATTTCTAGGTCGTATATTATAACTAGGATAATAAAATTCTTTTCTCTTTATATTATGTTTTTAAGTAAGTACCTATACTCAATGTTTTCGTCAGAATAAAAATAAAATCTTTATTGTAATTGGTTAAAGCTCCGGGTAAAAGTCGATTATTAAAATAAAGAAAAGGAATAAATATCAAAGCTGTATTTACAACAGTAACCTTAATCTATTTTTTCCTGTTCTTTGTAACTACCGCAAATTTTTCAAAGGCTTCCAACGGTGTTTATGTGATGCCCGTAAAAATCCAAAGGACTTTTCCGGCCTTTTTTAAAATCATAGCTGAAAACTGCGTAACTTTGCTAACCGATAAAGTATTCTAGTGCACTGACAGTAAAGTTTGAATTTGTTTGAGTGTAATAAATAAAAGCAAGTTAGGTGCATTGGACGACGTCCAAGAGGACCGCATGTGACAGTTTCATAGGTCCTGAAAAGTAGCCTGTAGTTTTAGATTTTTACTGGTTTATTTCTGTTGTCGAACAGCCAACAATCAAGTGAAAAATTAGTTCTTTAAACATATTTAGTGCGAGTTTAGTTTGTGCATAGACAAATTCTTTTTTCTTTGTGTGTTCTATGTTTTGCGTAATTTGAAAAGTAGGATAGTCGTATCATCAAAGTAAAGTTGAATACCTAGAGGTAGTCGGTTTGATACCGTTTTATATAATTTATATTATAAGTAGAATGAAGATAATTATGTATTATGGTTGTACAGTACTCCTGTATACGTTTAAAGTTTTTTTCTTTGGGAAAACGTCATAAAACTGGCACATTTTATATATTTTTACAAAAAATAAAATAACAACTAACTTCACGGAAATTCCAACAAATGACAATTATCTACCTCCTTATTTTCCCCCTTAGGAGTGGAATATTTTTATAGCCTATCCATTAAAAAATCGTTAAAATCGGTTCACAATCACAAGGGCGAAGATATCGCGCAACATACAAACAAATAACTATATTCGAATTTACATTTACATTTAACTAAACAAATAAATTTTGTCAGTCAGAAGTGCTTGTAAAGTAACGTTGTCACCGAAGTACTGGAACATTCAGTCACTTTTTAGAATAATCGAAAGAGGCATTCATAACTTACGACCGTGATTAAAATCAAGCTTTCAACTATAAGTTGACATATCCGTGAGATAATGTCAGAACTCTTGATGGCAACCCTAAAAACTCTACAGTTGACCTTATAGCCAAAGTAAAGAAAATCTTGTAAGATTAATCGCTTTTATTGCGATGTTTTCTTAATAGGGATAATGTACCATTTAATTACCATGATAATTATTGAAATGTTAACAAACCTAAATCAATTTAAATAAATATATTAAACTACGCTTAAAGGCATCGTTCCCTGTATGTTGGGTGCATTGCTGCGTTAGATGGCAATATTGACGCGTTGCGCAAAGTATCGGCTAGTTTTTTTTTTCTTCAGATTATTGTATTTCTACAATAGTTCAGAGATCGTTAAATTAAAGCTCTGTTAGTGAGAATTTCAACACTTAAACATTAGTTAGAATATGAGCAAATAGAATTCTAATCCAAGTGCGTGATGCGTACGACCAGCCGTGTCGGGTGCCAAACGTTTCGAGCGCTGGATACCATTTTATTGTCTTGGACACATTCCAGTGACACTAGTTGGGGACACAGTAAAGATTATACTACGTTATAGTAAGTAAAGTCTATCATACTGGCTGGACAAGATAGATAGATACATACATAACTCTTTATTGTTCACACTAAACATTACATACACAACTAGTGCGACAATCGGCGGCCTTATCGCCAAGAGCGATCTCTTCCATGAAACCGTAGGATGGAGAGGATTCATAAAGGAGGTAGAAGGCGGAAAAAGTGGTACTAGATGCTCTCGGATCGGATCGGATCTCGCTCGTTCCACCTCGGACTTTCAGAGACTTGATAGGTACTAAGTATACTGCTGTAGGTACTAAGTATACTGCTGGCATCAGGTATTGAGATAGAGAAAAGTCCGTTGTCTAAAGTTCCGTCGAAGTATTTAAGTTACCTGGAAAGAGAGATCGCGAGACCAAAGCCGTGCTGGACTCTGTAGTGTTGAAAGCCAAGCCCCATTTTGGGTTACTGCGGTAGAGTAGTTACCGAGTATGTAAACCTTGATAGTTTGTATGGAGTATGCAGATTATATGTAGATAAATATGAAACAAACAAAAAATATTTCAAACTAATGTCTCAACTGGCAGCTTTATCGCTATAAGCGAGGCAACTTTAATAAATAACATATAAGCTACTCCTAACCTGCAATATAGATGTGTGAACTGGCCTTACTTGAGACCCAGTTCCCTTTCCAGACTAGGCGTGTTTACCATCTTCGTCACTTAGGTGAGCTGTGGTCAACCGCCTAGCCTGTTGGTCATAAGAAGATTATAATGATCAGTGAAGAAACAAGCTACTTGTCTTAGCGAACATAATGTTGACTAAGATTCATACCAGTTCACCTACTGGTTCACCCCCAGCTGTGGCAGTATATTTGCCCACAGACCCACGCTAACTCGATACAATAGTGCAGTTTTTGGCATAAGCTGAATTATACAGCGCACTCGTTATTGCCATGGTTGTATATTTACGAATATTTCGGAACAAAGGCAGTTTATCGTAAAGTTTTATGTTTTTTATGCAAATGTTACCAATTTTATCGAATAAAAACCGACCGGTGTACATAACGATCTGGTTTGATCGATATGCGAGTTCTATTTAGATTTTCAGATATATTTGTTAAAATGTAATTTTATCAGCCGACGACGCAAAGCCAGGATAGTGTTATATTTAACGTATAATATGTATGTCCTCCGCTAAGTTACAAATAAATAAAAAATATATAATTAATATGTACAGAAAAAAAACCTAAGTACAAAAAACTATTTGATTAAACCGCTATCAGTGGGAGTTGTTCCTTATTACCACGTTATTTAGTAAAATAGCAGCTATAAAAGAATTAAGTGATATAACTAGACGTACTATGACGTATAGATAGTTTACACAGACACCTACTGAAATGAGATGAGACAGGATAAGGCAGGTGCCGTTTCTCATTCTATAGATCTGTTATTCCATCCACAAGTTGTTCACCTCAATAGCCCTGACTTTTTTAATCCTATACTGTACAATAGTTTCATAAGTATTCAATTTTATACACCTTCCATAATTGTATTTTTTATATTCAAAAGGGCCTCTTGGTGTTGGCTTCGGCTCCACCAATGCCTTCCAAATGTTCGGACTAGACACGTGAATTGTTTGAAATAACAATAATTTAAAAAAAAACTCGCACTAATTTTCGTTTGGCCAAAAGCCCGCGAATATTAGCTTAACCTCGGAAACGAGAGATTTTCGCAAGAAAAACTATAAATAATAATAATAATGAGATCCCTGACCCCTGGCTTGCCTTAACCGGCCGTCCAGGGGTGGAAACCGCAAGAGCTAAGAACCTAAGTTCCAGGGTGGAAGCGTTAAAAGGCATAACACCGCGAGTAGCTCTTAGTGAAAGTGCAGCATACCTCTCTACACCCTAAGCCACCCACGCCGATGTTGCCCGTCCGGTGCCAAGATACGGCAGCCTTTATAGGGGCCCATCCAGAGGGTGGCAAGTCATCATCTGCCTAAATAAATTTTGAGATGAGACAGAGTAAGGCAGGTGCCGTTTCTCATCCCATAGATCTGTTCTCCTATATAAAAGTTGTTTACCTCAATAGCCCAGTTTTTTTAAAATTCTATACTGTGCAATAGTTTCATATTCCTTTTTATACATATTCCATAATTATATTGTTTATATTCAAAAGGGCCTCTTGGTGTTGGTTTCGGCTCCACCAATGCACAACAAATGTCCGGGCTAGACCCGAGACTGTATTTAAATAAAGAGAAATAATAATAAAAATTTATTAAGACAAAATTATATAACAGTTAATATAATGCATCATGCTCCGGACAAGGAATCCTGATACCCCTCCGGGTGTCGGGAGCCAACTTCTCCTTGCGGTAAGTAGGTACAAATACAAATCCAAAGAATTATACTAAAACTATCCATGTTGTTAAATAATTCAGTACATCAAGGAAATTTTTAACAAAAATGAGATTATAAAATGTAAATATATATTTTAAAAAATCCTATATAATATAAAATATATAAAGTATGGGATGTGAAAGTATGGGATCCTGATTGTTTGTATGATCACCAATAATTGCTAAACCATGTCGAATATCCTTCACGTGACCTGTAAACTAGTTCAAAATTATTTCTGCCTTAATTTATTTAACATGGATCATAACAGACGAATGGTTAATATCTGGGTGTCTTCAAATCGCGAGTGAATGCGTTTCTTCTATGCAAGCGTGCTCCATCGTAGACTGCATCATCGCATCGCTCAAGTAGGCGGTCAAACGCAAACCTGTTATTAAATATATTTTATATTTTTTATTGTAGAATAGGCTTGCGCTTGGCCGCCAACTCGCCTGAGATGCGGCCTACGTTGGATCACGCTTGCCTAGAAGAAACCGATTCACTCTTGACTTGAAGACACCCAGATTGTAACTATCGGGGAACACCCATTCAGGCAGTGCATTCCACAAACTAGCAGATCGCACAATAAAAGTGGAATCAAAGCGCTTCGTACGGGTTTTCGGAATGTCAACCATAAAGCGGTATCGATTTTTCGTGCCCGCTCTGGCAGTCCGATAGAAAAAAAGGGCAGGAGGGAATTATATCATGCAGATCTGATGCACACTCTCCAAAATGTATCCGATAAAAAACAGATAGACTAGCAACTTTGCGCCGATGCTCTAGACTAAGAAGCTTAGTCTGAACTAGGGCTTCGTATTATTGCTTCGTATTTGAAGTACATTCAAATATAATAGAATATATTTTGGCCTTGAAAATGTCATAACGCCTGACTATATCGCACTCGCAACATACCTACATCGAACAATCAACATCCCCACTTCACACTAACATTTCCGCATTCCTCGAACCGAGAAGTTTCCCATCTATCGAAGTGACCGGAAAATCCTTAGTTTTTCCGCCCGCCACCACGACCGCGTATAAAAGTCGGAAATGAAACTCATTTCCTCTGCGAGGAAAATTGTGAGGGAATCTGACGTTGCGTGGAATGGAACGTGGAATGTAGGCAACATTGTTGCGTGTGAATGTGAGTGAAGCCAGAGTGGTCTAAATTGCGCATTTTTTTCTTTTTCTCCCGTTTCTGAGCAGGCTAAAGCCACTAAGGCTATACCGTCTCGTCTTCAGCATTTTACTGAATAAAGTAGTCGATACTTTACTACAGATTCTTCTCTTACGGAGTTTTGGAATCAACATGAAAATACACATTTTTTTACTCCATTATATCACTTACCCACACTCGAGTACATACATAAATTTGGAAATAAAACTAGCCAAGTGCGAGTCGGCTCGCGCACTAAGGGTTCCGTACCACCACAAAATTCAATAATTATCAATTTAAAAACCGACTTCAATGGAGTAATATATTAAATTTAATTTCAGTGAAAGAAATGATAGGTCATCCAAGTAACGGAATACGTTGATTAACTTTGTTATGAACAGAAATTTGACACCGACTCGCACTTGGCCATTATTAATTATTTGATGTTATACTTTAGAGTGCGTATCTACCATAATTATGGCAAGTTTGACGCTTGAACGTATTACCGTTTTTACACTAAAGCAAATACAAAAATACTTTTGTATGCCCTTTCATTTATATTTTTTGACTTTTATGTTATTTTTTTAGTTAATTCGTAGTTTTACGTATTTCTATGTACGGTTTGAAAGATACAACCGTGTGAAGGTAGGATGGACAGACAGGCAGACAGCGTAGGCTTAGTAATAGGGTCCCGTTTTTATCCTTTGGGCACGGAACCCTAAAAATATAACATTTTTACTCACGTTGGTGCCAAAAATCCTCAATTGTGTACGTATCATGGTGGGTAGGAAGACTATGGAGCATCTGTACCTATCAGATATATAAATATAACTGGTATAAAAATTCAGTAATAAACAAGGCTGCCACTTACCAGTCCTTAATGTCAGAATCATTTTCAACCGCCTACTCCCGTGTAACCTTACAACCTTCAAAATACCAACAAATACAATGGAATATGAATAAGAATATAATTTAATAACAACAACCGCTCCATAGAGCCTTTGTATTGCCCATCACTTACTTCTTGATGCTTTATTGATTTAGCACGTGCAATGCACCTTGGATTGTGATTGATTCATAGAGAATAATTTCGGGTTACATTCTTGATAATGTATAATTTATCTTGTTAGTATAATTTTACCAGGAAAAAGTATTATGAAACGAGGTGTTTCAAGTCTCCGGACTATGGTGATTAGTATCTAAAAAACTAGGTTTTCGAAGGTTTTGTGTTGAGACACTAAATCGTATATTATGTTTTCAAATGTTTCTTCCCATTGGTGGCAAACAAGCAGACGTGCTGCCAGATGGTAAGCAGTAATCGTCACTTATAAATACCTACCTGTAACGCTAGAGGCATCACAAATATATAAATCTGAAAATTAACCGTAACTACGACTAAAATCACCATTAATCGCTTATAACAAGGGTACAATAAAAGCTCTCTTTATTGTGGCAGAAACTTCGCATGGGTTAATTCATTAGCGAGAGCTTCCGTAGCTCAATGAACGCTGATAAAACTGTACCACACTCACACCGCTCGGGTTTCTTACTCTGTTCCTCGCCGACACTGGACAAGCCATAAGCGGAGAGCGGATAATTGATTTGGCAAGAAGGAACTTCACAGATGGCGCTAGCAAAACTTTTACCTTTTTAGGTTCCCGATCATCCCGCCATAATTATGTGAAACGATTTACGTGTATTTTTTTCGGTAGAGGAATCCCTCAAAGTGGTCTCATAAAAATTTAATTGACTTTGGCTAATTGGTTTTTAACCAGCTTGTATAATAAGAATCACTTTGTTCAAGTGCTTACTAATTTTAAAGTTAGTTTTTTATATTGATTGTTAATAGTAAGTATGTTTTTTTTTGGAATGTATAAAATGTCATTTAGACTTGTCAAATTCCCAAAACAAAGGTACATTATGAGCTATGCTAGTACTATTGTCGGTCAATAGTTACTCTCATCTGTCACCCTCTTTACGATTTTCAGGTACAGAACACAGACTTTTAATAAGTCACTGATACAAAATCTTTGTCGACTGGCTGATGATGGCGCGCCTTGAAAGAGACCTATGTCCAGGCCTATTCCAAGGCACGCCTTCATTGAATTAAGTGCATTTTAAAAACGGTCTACGGATACATTTATGAGGCGTTTAATAACCTATGTCTATGTGCCATTTTGTTAAATATCTAAGAAGAGAACTGCAATTTAAAAAAATTGGCACTATTAGTCAGACAACTGTAGTATCAATTTCCTCCCGCCGTGAATAAATTGCTGTCGCTATTGCGGTCACATCCACAAATAATTTTAGAATTGAAGAGTTTGTAACTTGTACTGCAAGCTAAAACTTATTGCCTCCCCCGATGTGAAAACTTCAGATTTCCTTCTTTTATTCGCGGAAACTTGGTTTACCGACTTTAATGAGCTTGATGAATCGTTTATACTTAACCTTTCTTTACTAACTAAGAAAGAAATCAGCTAGAAACGTGATTTTTATCACAATGTTATTATAAGTTTCCCAGAATGTATCATGAATGTATGTATTAAGTGCGGTGTGCGCTGCGGTTTCCCAGTTTTCCAATATTTTCAGACTTGTAAAGTATTCTAAGTCTGTCTTTACATTGCGCACTACTGCTTTGCCAAGTTTTATTAATTTAGCCACCGTAAAAAGGTAACATAGAGATATAAACTACTTTCACATAATTATGTAGCAGGGCTGCACACAGAAAAGTTTTTTTTTGTTTAAATTAGAATGTATTTTTGTAATTTAGAAATTTGTTGTAGCCACTTGCAGCCATATAAACCCATAGCAACTGTGTCGCGGAATTCGACGCGTTGACATAAATAAGAATGTTTAATCACATATCTGTCACAATACCTGGCGACAGAGTTTCCTTCTCATTTCCGTTCTATTTAGTTCTTGGGGCTGCACCAGGGCTGTTCTTTCTGTAACTAGCTTTACCTAGTCTGTGCACGCGTGACGTCACCGAGCGTGCGTCATGCACACACTGACCGGCCGCTGCTGGACGGCTGGAAGAACTCGTCTTGCTACGCATAATATAATATATATTTATATTAATTTCACTGAACTAACTGAAGGAAGGAGACCGGAAGGCTCAAATAGGCTAGGGATAAAACTGGATTTTAAAAAACATTCAAAATATAGTGGTTCATTTCAAAACACCTGTAAAACACTGTCCTTTTTTCTCAGGGCCTACTGAAAACCTGGTAAGCCCTGATAGACAGTGCGTTTGCTGAACAAGTATGTACTAGTCTAGGCTATGCAAGTACTTTTTTGTAGGTTTCCTGTGCCATGAAATAGAGAACACAAATGTTATACATGAGAGGGTGGTGCAGTTCTAAAACGAATAAATCTCGAGACCTGAAGGTATAGTGAAATTTGAAAACGTAATAAATTCTGAATCAAATATTAAAAAATGCACCGCACTAGCAAAGCGCCGTCAACACCGCTAGTGTCCATAGGCAGCGATTTCTGCTCACCATTAGGCTGGCTACAAGCTTGTTTGGCACTCTTTTATAAAAAAAAAAGAATTAAACCTATATTAATATAGAAACATAATGTAGTTATTGATATTTATTTTACATAAATAGTGTTTTGATGATCATTTCTTACACACATAGATATATCTAATTGCTCAAAATTTTATGAAACATGAAGAAAAGGAACTCTACAGATTTTCTCCCTCTTAAAGCACTGATAACACGCGCACATTATTGCTTGATATAGTAGTTCTCAGAGGCTCAGTTTGAGGTGACTTGTCCAGTGTTTGTTTTGTCCAAGCTAGTGCGCACCTTTCCATAAAATGTTGGATACATTGCACTGCGCCAAACTTTTGTACTTTTTGCACTATTAAAAAAATGCGCTTTTGTAGAGTGGTACACTCGTAGTTAGCACTTTTTATTGTTAAATTTTCAGTTCATGTAAAGTTGCTTTTTGGTCAATTTTCGAACATATATAATATTTTTATAGTTACTTCATTTCATCATCATATTAGTTTTAGGCCTCGCCCAGCGATCTCCAAAAGGGCCAGTTAGAAGCGGCCGGCATCCAGCGTTTTCCTGCGATCACTTTTAGGTCGTCTATCCATCTTGCGGGTGGACGCTCTACGCTGCGCTTACCATTCCGTGGTCTTTATTTGAGAACTTTTCGGCCCCATCAGCCATCTGTCCTGCTTACTATGTTTCCTTCCCACTGCCACTTCAATTTGCTAATTCGGTGGGTTTTCGTTTCAATGGTAGGCAATTTTATTAAAGGCCACTTCAGACTCTACAACAATACTAGGTATAATTATTGCATTATAGCTGTTCTGCTGTCCTCCGCCTGACCCAGCGTAACCTGGCTGTGACAGGGAAAATATATAACTAAGGTTACATTAAAGTATGAAAGCATATTCAATCTTAATTGGCCAATAGACAGGACAGATAATGCTTTGACATTATAATCTGCAATGCACCCCCGCATTGTGCGAAATGTGCAAGTACTATCATTGTGCGAAATGTGCAAGTGGACACTGTGGTATTTTTGACAAAGATTTCACGTAATTTCCCGAGCACTGACCATCCAAGGTGGATTCTTCGGGTGACCTCTCTCCCTAAGGTAGACCTGCTTAACTGAACAATCTGTCCAAGATAGGTGTAATGGTCAACAACTTCGAGAGTATCGTCCCCAACGACTACCGGCACGGGTACAACATGAACATTGGACATGATTTTCGTCTTTTCCGTGGTCATTTTAAGACCCACCTGTTGGGAAACGCTACTAAGACTGCACTGAGACATCGTGGGAGTCACGGGTATCCAGTGGATGCAGATGGCAGGTTGTCGTTCAGTGTGGAGGTTTAAGGGGGAGGCCTGTGTTCAGCAGTGGACGTTTTCTGGCTGGTCTGATGAAGACGATGTTGATAGCCCAGGCGTTTAACCACAACTTGTCTGATGTTATGTGAGCGTGCAATCGAATAAAAGTTTCATATTATTATATTCTGCTTACACATAGGTACTTAGATACTAGTAGGTACAAATGTTATAAGCGAAGGTACATAAAAATTCTTCATTTTATCCATTCGTCGTATTAGAGCAAAGTTGAAGGTAAAATAAAAACAAAATTAGCGTAAAATTAGAATTTTATGAGTGAATTTCCCCCCTCGGATGAAAGTCTCAGAGGCAGAGAATCTGCTTCCGGCCCTTAAATAATAACGTCGGGTAATGATACAAAAAATGCGGGATTTTGATGGAAATACTTTAAATATTCATGAAAGATGTGCTTAGTTTGTCTCTCGAGGAAAGGTTAAGTAGAAAAGCTAAGTAGATCGTAATTCTAATATTTTCGGACGAGTGCTTTTATTAACTGAACAAAATACAAGCAACTAATTCTAAATACTAAAACTACTTAGCCTAATATACAAATAAAAATTGTTTGACTGTCCATAGACCTTTTAGCCTTATATACAAAAAATAGTTGGGCTGCGTATAGACCTTTTAGCCTATCTATTATACAAAAAATAATTGTTGAACTGCCCATAGACCATCCAGCCTATTTATTATATACATAAAAATCTTGGACTGCCCCATTAGACCTTTTAAACTTATATACAAAAAAAAATATTACTGCCCATAGATTTTTAAGCCTATTATTAAAAAAAAAGTTGGACTGCCCATAGATCTTTTAGTCACTACACAAAAAAAGTTTGACTATCTATAGACCTTTTATTGTGCCTTTTATCCTATTTTACAAAAAAAAAAGTTGGTCTGCCCATAGACTTTTTAGCTTATTATACAAAAAAATGGCTGGACTGCAAAAACCAAAATAACCAAATTAAAAGATAATTCTAATCCTACTACCAGTTGGCAGCGTATCCAGCCAGCATGCTGGTGGCGTTACCACGATGAATGGTAAATTATCGTAAAACTTAGAGTATGTGTGACTTTTTCACCAACCACCCGCATTCTTCAATCTTCCCGTGAACATGGTGCATGTAACTGCGCCGAAATATTGGGAGCTCCTTCCACAACCTTACCACGGTAAATATCCCCTAAATAATCATATAACTTTAGTGAACAACCGTGATAGTTTAAAAGAGTGAGAGAAGACCCTCTATGAGGGAGGCCTTCGTCCAACAGTGGACGTTAATTGGCTGATGATGTGTGATGTGACGTCCTGGATTAACATATAGACTACTTTTTATCATCATCGTCACCGATTTCCATCACCACGCGGGTGAAACCGCGGGGTGCAGCTAGTATGATGACTCAAGTTAAAAGTTAGGCAACGTTAATTTACACGGCAATATTAAATAACTTTTTTGTTGTACGTTGTCCCCGCTAATATTTGCAACATTGCTCCACAAAATGTTACTTCGGTGTGGATGCAGCTTTACTCTCCTGACGTTGAAAGCGTTGGTTTACTGAAGTGATTGAACCATTCATCACATTCCTCACCAACAACTTCCTTCTCCTAAAAGCTCCTGCCACAGCCATTCACAGCTCTTAATAGATACCCACCACACGACATCCCCTCTCTTTCATCACGGGAGAGCTATTAGCAGTTAATTACTCGATCGAGAAGATCCCAGAGACTAATGGTGGGGGATCGCATTATCTTAACTTCATTTTGAGCGTTCAACGTTCCCTTGTAGAGTGTAAAAATGTACATATAAAAGTTTTCAGCACACTACCGCTACATTAGGTATACTGTTACTTTATTTTTAACCCCTGACGCAAAAAGAGGGGTGTTTATAAGTTTTACATGTGTAAATAATTATTTAAAAAACCGACTTCAAAATTAGTAACTGAATTTTCCAATTATTTTGATTAAAAAGTACTGAACCAATTTTAATGAAATTCTGTCATTCTGAGTACATATCCTTTCAACTTGGCCAGTATTTATTATTTTATGTTATACTTTAGTGTGTGCACTACAATCATGCCAATTTGGACGCTTGTACGTATTACCGTTTTTACATTAGAGCAATTACAAAAATACGTTTAAAAACGTTTGTTATTTGACATTATTATAATTTTTTATGTAATCCACCGTACACTACGTATTCTTTGAAAATGTTAACTGGCTATCTATTACGTTTCGAAAGATACAGCTGTTAAAAGGTAGGATAGACAGACATACAGATAGACTAGACAGACAGACAGCGTAAGCTTGGTAATAGTAGGGCCCCGTGTACACCCATTGGGTACGGAACCCTAAAATAGAATTTTCCAAATCGGTTTTGATTTATGAACTAGCTGATACCCGTTACTTCGTACGCGTAGAGCTCAGGCTTCGACCTCGCTACTATGACCCGCTCCAAGAACACAAAATTTCATCCAAATCGGCCCAGCCGTTTACTTGCCGTTTAAACCTTTTTTGAACTTTCATTCTCGAGTTTTAGCGAGACAAAAACATCAATAGATTTTTATATAAATAGATTTAGACGGAAAAAACTAAGTAATTGAGTTCCGCCCCCTATTTGAAGTCCTCAAAAAGCTGTCCTGTGTACAGTATGCACACTACCATGTACCTACCGTATGTTATAGTGCACAGCGCGACTTGCACTTTTAATATGAATTTATGACATGCTAATGGGCGGTGTAATCCTCGCAGCGAGTGCACTCACGTAATCTGTTACAAATGTGAGTTATTGTAGCGGGGTAGAGCTGCCGTGTACTGACTTGTTAACACACATATATCTAAGTACTATTGTGTATTCTTAACCAAATTCCAAAAAAGGAGAAGGTTCTCAATTCGTTTTTTATGTTTGTTACCTTAGAACTTTCGACTGGGTCAACCGATTTTAATGATTCTTTTTTTATTTGAAAGCTGGTGCTTCCCGTGTGGTCCCATTGCTTTTGGTCCAGTTCTGTCATTTTTATGATGTCAGTTTTTTATATTGCTAGGCTAGTGCTGTTGCCCGCGATTTAGTAGTAGATGTTCATGTAAACTTTCAACCCTTTTTTTCTCCCTTTCGTAAAATAACATAGTCTGTACTTTAATCTGGTCAAAGTTAAGCATAATCGTGAAAACCGCATTTAAACCCGTACAGTGATTTAGGAGATGTGCGTGCACAAACAAACAAAAATTCTAAAAACTGTAAAACGTGTTCAGCTGCTTATTTTAAGACGCCCTGTGTGTTTTTTTTATATCTCGCAATTACAGATTTTTTTATATCTAGATTTTTATTAAATTATTATTATTGTAGGTATATAGATAATGGTTTGCATATATTTATGTAGATAATAAGTTTTGTGGCGATTTTATAATTAGACTTCACTTGGAGCAGTGCTTCTAAAAAAATTTGCTGATCCTAAGGAGCAGGCAAAGCACCGAAAATGCTTGCTCGCGAGTGAATCGGTGACATCTAGGCAAGCGTGCTACATTGTTGACCGCATCATCACTTATCATCAGGCGAGTTAACGGTCAAGCGTAATCCTATTTTCAATAAATAAAAAAAAGGAAAATCTAGCAAAATGTGACCGTATACTTTACTAATTAGTACTAAACTAAAAAACAGACGGCTATTTCCTTTTGAGATATTTTCACATAAATATACATTAAAAAGGTTTTCAATTTACTCCAAAGTTCATCAAATTCTCTGAATCCCGTTTGATTCCTCAACCGTCACCGTATTTAATCTAAAGCCCATCGCGTCTGTAACGGACGAAGTGGCCGATGCTACCCTCTATCATGCAAAAACTCTATAAAGCAGGGCTGCTCAACTCATTTTAAAGACGGGTCTTAATTTTGATTCCTTGCCAGTCAGGGAACAAATCGTAATAGTAGGTAGCTATGAGCTATAATCACCTGTCCGGTGGCCTGGCAAATCATCTACGCCACCGCTAGTGTTGCAAATTTTCGTAAGCGGCGGTTGTCGCTTAATATCAGCGGGTGGCATGCTTGTTTGCTGCTCTTTTTCTGTATAAAAAGGTGTAACACGTGGCGAACAAATGGCGAACTAGCCATCAGCCGAGCCTACAGATAAGCAACTTGTCATGGCACCTAGCTGTACATCGTGTTTTTCTAAAACTACCCGATAAAATTTACCGCTCTAGGCCATGGCGCATAGCGGGCAAATAGAAACCGCTGGCGGGTCATTTTTCGGCCGGTGCGGGCCTGATGTTGGACAGTCCTGATATAAAGCTACGAGTAGGTGTCTACTCGGGCTCGACGGAATCACCAGACCGAGTAATGCCGATTAAGCTCGGGTATTTTTTTTGGGATCCGTGGATCGAAAATGGATCAGATTTTTTATAGATCACAGGCTGTATTTAAGTTTGCTGTAAAAACAGAGCTTTGTTTCTTATTTAAATGTTATTGTTATTATCGATTCAATTTTGAAAATCGTACCATCATTATAAATGTGAATGTGTGTGTTTGTTGGTTTTTTATTCTTCTTTCACGTGGTAACAGAGCAACGAATCGATTTTTTTTTTTTGCAGAGAGATAGTTGGAAGGCTGGAGTGACATAAAATACTTATCTCGGTACAATGTACGATTCCTGAAGAAATGTCAACGCGGGTGAAACTGTAGACGCAGCCAGTTTTGTAAACAAATGTTTGCTTAAAATGTGCCATAACTTAGTCAAAGTTACTGATAAATGTTTTATCGAAATTTCTGGAGTGAACTTTTCCCATGTTTAGTGAACCCATTCAAACAATTTCATAGCACACTTTGTGTATTTCCTACAGAACCCCCTCACAATATATGGCACTCCAGCATTTTCCATTTCAATTTTCTTGTTCTAAAATCGGATTACCATTTGAACTCTGTGTGTTTGATACTCATTTACTCGTGTCCCGACTTTGTACCTATACGTCACGAGACTGGAGCTATTTGTCCCGAGTGTACCGAACCTACCCGGGACATCCCAATTCAATAGAAAGGTCGTTCTAAAATCACATTATAAACGCAAAAGTAATTCTTTGGCTGTCTCTATATTACCTCCTGTAAATGTTTAGGTAGATTTGAAGTGTGAGATATCATTGTAGTCGACTTTATGTGTGAATTTGGAAAGTCATAGGCTACATTTTGGTGTTGCATTTTGCGTTTTTCTTTACATAATATTTCATCATCATTATATTATGATATGACGCATGCACGATGCATGTTCATTGCTCATATTTGTAGCGACACAAAAATAAGGCTCATATCCATTTCATATTACTTCTGATATGTTGTTGTCCCAAATCTAGAGCTATAATTACGTCCCGGTTGTGTATATGTCCCGGTTCGTCCCGAGTACTCGCATCGTAATTGATTTTTTTGAAGGGTTCTTTATTTGATTTGAAGGGTTCGAGGTGACAGGAGAGTGCCGTTTAGAACGCTTGTGTTTTAATTGGATGATATTTGATTTTAGCTGTGTTTTATATTTGCATTTATGTTGGGGATCTAATTGTTAGGACGGAATATACTCTTGCATCGAGGTTTTATGAAAGATTTTGGAATATTTCGACTGAAGAGGTAATTTTCGTGTTAGTAAGATTTCATTTAAAGATTATTTCTTCTAGAAAGTTATTCTAGAAAGTACCTTTATTAATTACACAAAATACAAGCTAACACTACAAAAGTCACAACTCTATCAGTAATATTACCTAAATTGAAATAAAGTCATAAACTTAACTAAATTAAAATACTACAAAATAGACTACCTGTAGATCATTAATGGTATGAAGAAAATCATCCCCTACCAGTTAGCAGCGTACCCAGCATGCTGACGGCATTACCACGCTGAATGGAAATGCTGGAAATGTTAAGCATTGAATGAGAAACACGTCAGCATTTTGATCACGCGTCGCACCCTGAAATATTTTTGGAAACGAGGTGAGTTCCCGGTCCCCAAGGGCCCAATTTCTCGACCCCAAACAGCTCAAATATGTAACCACTGCCGAGGTTAGTGCTGGTTCGCCGAATTGATTCTAGATGTGTTTTATGCCACTTACAATACGGTTTATTGCACTTATTTACATCATATTACAATCCAGATCGATGCTACGGTGGGAAAATAAAAACAGATTCAAACATCTCGTAGCGCGTAGTGTGCTACGACTCACTACGTGCTACGACTCACTACGCGCTACGTTGTAGGGTATAAAAACAACTGTATTGTTACTGTAATTAATTATTTTATTTTAAAAACTCACGCTTAAGTGACTTGTTAAAACAAACGAATTGAAACCAAACTCGATAGGCTTACTAATATTTTTCATCGCCACACGGGTAAAACCACGGGGCGCTAGCTAGTTGTCTATAACATTTATGTAGTAAATCGTCAAGTATGGAACATTAGAGTTCGAGTTCTTGTGATAAACGTAGCGAAATACTAAGAAAGAGGGTAGATCGTTTTGTCTGCACGGCTAACTACTCTACTTTAAATTTTTCGGCTAATACTACTACTAGAAATCCTGGTGTTTCTTCACTTCAGTCTTTACGCGAACATGGTAAATGTCCAAATTATCGGGAGCTCCATCCACTACCTTATCAAGGTAAATATACGGTTCACAATCATATAACTGTATAAAATACATACTTTCGAGAATAATTGATCTTACAAAAATTCCGATAAAATAGCAAACTCGCACAATAACTTTATTCATTCCAGGAAAAGTGTTTATGTAAAACTTCGTAATTTACGATTTAGTTTGTCTAACAAGTAAAAGCAATGTTCACTAAATGACTACACCCTGTCATTCCTTACAGTGACGTTATTTGCCTGAGATAAGGGTGACCGTATAAAACGGACAAGAATTTTAATTTACCCTCGTTAGAGTCAAACGCCCCCGTTACTTTCCGTTACCTACAGTGTCAACTGGCAAAACTGTGAGGAACGCAGAGAATTCGCCAACTTGGGAACGTATACAATTCGACACGGATTAAACTGAACGAGGTTAAAATAACTACAGCTGTCGTCCTATTATTATCACGGTTTTATTAGCTTCACTTGTTTAACTAAACTGTAGTGTGAACAAATCTTGGAAGATAATTTTAACCTCAGATCAGACAAACATGGTAGATACGAGTATGCTTTGGTACTATTATAAATCATGTTCAATTGTTCAAAATGGTTTGTTTCAACGAGTTACATGGCCAGAGTTCCACTCACCTCATAGCTCCATCATCAGACCCTCGTTACCAAGTGTAATTACGTCTCAAATTTGGGTTCCTTTGCTTCCCAAGTCACATTAAGCGTGTTTTATAATATAAAACGTGTAGCAGAAAAGGTGTATCACTGTTTAATGTGTTGCATCGTCAGCCACACCGTCGCTTACCATCAGGCGAGTTGGTGGCCAAACGTAGATCTATAATATTCTATATTAAAAAAGGGGGTCACTCTATCCATCAAAGCAAACAACTTGTTGAAAACAAGTTTGCTAAATTCGAAAAAAAAGTTGTATCCTCATACAAAATGGATTACGTGATCTGTCATTTTGTATGACAATTTTTATTTCGCGAATTTCACAAACTTGTTTTCTACAAGTTCTTCAATTTCATGGTCAGAGCGCCCCTTGTACCTTTTCTGTTACGATGTATATTATAATTATGATGTATATATATTACTGTCATAAATATTTTCTCTTATGTGTTAGATAATGACAAACAGCGCCCTCATCCACGTTTATTCAAAGCTTTGTTGCTTAGTTATCCTTTTTATCCTTTTAATCCCATGTTTTTGTATAAGTGTACCTGGCTTGTGAAAATATACCGTTTTGTGTAAAAGTTTAGCACCTTTTGTAAAATGTACGTTGTTTTTGTAACTAGAGAATACTTGTATTTTCGTTGCATTTCGTTTAGAACAAACGCTTGTTTATCTTAGCTGTAGAAGCTAAATGTGTAATTTTGTTTTGATAGGAGTTTATTTTGAAGCTAAAATAATATATTTTTTCTCTAAAGTCTCCTTATATTTACTAATAAATACATACAAACTGGTTATATTTTTTTAAGATAAAAAACCAAAAACACTGTTCTAAACTATCACGGTGGTTCACTACAGTTATATGATTATTAACGGGATATTTACCGTGGTAAGGTTGTGGAATATACCCTGGTAAGGTTTTGGATATTTCAGCGTAGCTACATGCTCCGTGTTCACAGGAAGACAGGGGTTCGTTTTATCTACTTACCATGAACATGGTGCATGTTACTGCGCCGTAGAGCTCCTTAAACAACCTTATCACGATATTTAGCCCATTAGTAATCATTTAACTGTAAAATATCAAACTTACAGTACCTACAGAAATTTGAACAAACATGTTTCATGTCACGATACATATCCAAAAAGACTCATCGTACATCAGAACACACCAGACACCATGGCTTGTAGATATCAGGGGCCTTACGCCCAACTCTAAACGCGGGTCCGAATATGTGCAATTTTTGTGTTTTGCAAACTGCATCTATTCGGGCTCGCGTTTAGACTTGGGCGTAAAGCCGCTGGTCTGTTAATCATAAAAACTAAATATAAAATAAAATGATGTTTTTTTGTTGACTGATTTCTCAAAGAAATAAAAACTATTTCAATAAAGTTACTCATATTGTTAACTAGGTATTAAACAACAAAAAGTAGCGCAAGAAGACATCACGTCCATGCTCTATTTATAATTATTTTAAGAGAGAAGTATTAATCAGGATCCTTTAACCATTAGCTTAACAAAAACAACACAGTATTCCACCTACCGCTTACCAAAACTGACATAGTACTCACACATAATCTCAAAAAAAGTAATCTCTCAGCAGCTCGCTTCGTAAACGAGATTTGCGTACGGCTACTGTCGCGATCATTTATCACGCCCACACGTGGGACGGCGACAATCCCACTCTCTGCACTTGGACGAAAACCCACGGGACGTGAAACTAATAAAATGCTAGAAAGATAGTCTATCCTTTGAGAATGAGAAAGTCATCTTAAATAGCAAGAAAAAAGAAAAGAGAACCGTTCTGCGCAAAAAGAGAACCGTCATAGGATTGACAGCGCAAGTGTGCTAATTTTTTGAATAAAACACCCCTCTTTTTGCATCGTGGCTTAAAAAGTATGATGGTTACTTGCTATTTTTATAAATTATAAATAGGTAGAGTCTGTGCAAAAAGAGAAACGTTGAAGGTTTGAGATCATATTTTGCTTGTGCTAATTTACTGTTATTATTTCACCGTTTTGCCACGACGGTTCTCTTTTTGCACAGACAACTGCACTACGTAACTTTTGACACTGGCAAATGCATAAGATGTGTGACGACAAAAATCTCAAGAGGAAAAAAAGATAATAAGTATCCTATCTTATTATCTGGCCTATCAACTATCACTGTGAAAAAAATCACGTCAATCCGTTGCTCTGCAAATGTGTCCGTCTCGAAATTAATGCTGAAACTATCTTTCACGTCGGTTTTCAGATGAACCCTTGAGTTTACAGTTAATACAAATTTATAAAAATAGTATCTATATACAATTTAAACAAATATATATGGGACACAGATCCCTTATTTCCTTATTGAACTTAATACGATGTTAAAGCAGAAATACACTAGATATTTGTCAATGAAACTGTTTTGAATATGAACTGCCGTTAAGTAATGCCTGATTCAATCACACATACACACACACACACACACACACACATCATCAGCCAGTAAACGTCCACTGCTGAATAAAGGCCTTTCTCTTAGAGAGGGGAGTTGCCATAATACTCACGCTTGGCTGGCGGCTTAGGGACCGCAGTATGTCAATTAATCATCAATCAATTACCTCATAATTGTTAATAGGAATTCACTAAGGTTAAAGTTCTCAGTTTAAGGCGGCCGAGTGACACGTCTAGTAGTTTATGCATCCAGGGCTCTAGATCTACGAGATTTATCCCCGGGAAGGGGAGATGAAAAATTCCCTTGACATCTTGCGACTAATGCCCCTGGAAGGTTAGCTTGGGGTTGCTAGAGTTTGGGAAAATATACCATCATTGTGGAAAATTTTAAAGTCCTTCCCTACTGGCTTATCATGTAGACTGAATGGCAGTAAATTGTAAAAATATAAATAGCCTATATTTTAGTCCAGGGTATAAATGCTACAGCCATACCAAATTTAATTTCAATACGGTTAGATGTTATAGAGTTGAATTTGGACAAACATACACAATAGCGTTTTTTTGCAATTAATATTATACAATAGTGCCAACAAAAATGCAAAAGATTATTTATTTATTTGTTCCTTTTTTATGCTGCAACAAATCAATGTATCGAACTAAATTTTTGGGTAGTTTAGATTTAAAAGACTGGAAAGTGACATGGGTACTTAATATGGTTCCTGAGAGAATGCCCACACGAATGAAACCTCGGGACGCAGTTAGTATGTGATACACATAAAAAAACTCATGCATACAAAATTCTTAAAAATTGTTTGGACCGAGTTGCCATACTAAATCCGGGTCATTTTGTAATACCTACCTGAAAACATGCTACCTATAAGATTTGTACATGAATTTAGCGACATGCAAAAAATTATTGATTATCAATTCTATTCGTTTTGTTTGAGTCATACAATTTAATTTTCCAGTTACAGAAAAAAACATAACAACAATTTACCGGAAATTTTTGGGCGGTGCATCTGGCAGCCCAGCTAACTCACATTAACATTGTTATCTGCCTTTTGATATTAGTCTCTGGATGTAAAACAAGCCGCCCCCCTCCTCTACCCCTCACCTCAGGCTCTCAATCGTATTAACTATTATTTAAACTGCGCCTTAATTGTTTGTGCAAAGATCAGAGAGCGATTTATATGCAATATAAATGCTAATTAAATTGTAGGGTGTATTGTCATTATAATGGCGAACTTTTGTTGTAGAGTTTAGACTGAATTGGGGTAACTGTTATAGTAAAAATTTGATGTTTTAGTCAAAATATTCAATCTTATGCTATGTTAAAGAAAGTGTACGAGGAAAATGAGAAATTATGCAATGTTTACCTACCAATTTATTTATACTAGCTACCGTAACTGCCATTTCACTTCCATTTTTTGTAGTTTTTCCACATCACCACAGAATACTATTATGTAAAAGTTTCAAAGTTTAAATTGTTTTCTTCTGTTTATTAAAACAAAAAATTATCCAGCCTAGCTAAAAAGACAAATAAACTGTTTGAAATCCAAATTTTTCGCTACGGGTAAAACGTACCACTTTAAATTAACCTGTTTCAAATTCGTAGATACTCTACAAAGCTACAAACATTCGCATTTCAACATACCCCATGGCATATACATTTAAGATGATGAGTGTGATTGTATGACGGATGTGAGTGTGATTGTATGACGGATGTGAAGTGTCGTAAGAGTTTAACGAGACAGTAACAACAATAACCACTAACAAAAACTCTCCACCTCCTTTCACCCACCAATTGATCCAAATAAGAAGAACCACCGCGCAGCATCCGTCGCCGACAATGTTACACGTCCATCAAAGTTTGGAAGGGTACTCGAACGTAATCGACACAACTAAGGGCATTTAGTGTGGATAACCCACTTCCTTTCCCGCGGGACCGTTCTAACTGGGCCCCAGTGGAGTGAGGACTATTGCCGAGGACACACACACTCTATGCTGACCTTTGAACTTCACATTGGAACAAGTCACACGACGACCGTCTTCTGTCACTAGACTCGAGACCATGCAAGCCCTGTAGCGACAGTATTCTGTTTCTATACAATTGGCTCATGATTATGCAGGGTCTTTAGCAATCGTCTTTTATTTTCAACAAATTGATGATGCAACTTCTATAGCGGTCATTCTTTTGAGTCTACAAGAACCATGGCAAACCCCAAGGAAAGTGATAACAAGAACGTTCTTAACAATGTGGTGTTATACTGTTGTTGTGGATTCTTTTTCGTAATTTGCGGGTATGGGTTGTACAGACAGCATGTGCTGGAGGAAAGAGTGTTAGTGCTAGAAAATGAGTTTAAGGAGTTTAAAAGGACAGTGGCGATGGTGAACAGTGATCAGCCGGCGCTTGCAGGGAAAGAAGAGATAGTGCTGAATAGGGAGACTAGAGATGCGAGCGAGTGCATCTGTCCAGCAGGTAAGTTGCATGATAAACGTAAAAAATAGGAGTCAACTAAAAATATTCTGATATTTTTATCAGGAATTAAGACGAGGGTTTCTTGATTTTTTTTGAGAGATCAATTTATTTTACGTTCGTAATTTATTTCCGCAAATGCTTTTAACAAAATAAAGTGTCTCAAAGTCGTAATCTTTCTTCGACGATTTGGTATCAATAAACATTTTCCTCAACGAAATTTGCGAGAGAAACCGTTTCAACGAAGAAGCGCCGTTTTTCGTAATTGAAATTTGACTACCCATTGGAACTCGACGCCTCTCATTAATTCTGCGATAGAAACGGATCTATAATGTAGATTCTGGTTAGAACTAAATATAAACGTTTGTGAGCTAGATTACTCTAACCTGATAGCGTCTATAGAATCAGAAAATCTTCTCCGAAATCCAATCATTCTCTGAAATCTTCAACCAACCGTTCAGTTTAAATTAATTTTATTTGCTAGGTGCAAGAGATTCATCGATGCCTAACATCATTGTGCTGTTGCTACCATTTTACCATATCCTGTACTCTCAGTTAGAACATTATTGATCTGAAACCAACCCTATTATAAAGATAGAAGACTCATTATGTCGCATTATAAATTGAGTTAACACGTTTAAGGTTCTGGTATGCTCCGGAGACAAATTTGTAATGTCCTATTGGTGGCTATTAGATAAAATGGTTGTTCGTATTGAATTGCTCTTTCAGCGCCGAATCAGGTTATATGTTTCTGGAGGTATTGACCTCGACCGGATATGGGAAATGTCCCTTTAAATTGCTTGAAAGGATTTGTTATATCAGCTCGATTGGGTTTATTGGGTGTTTCCTCTCCTAATGCGTGAATGAAGTGCTACAATAGCCGTGTACATTGGGAACAATTTGTTGCTACGTACATTTTCAGTGATAAACTTAGTCCGTATTTTGTTTTGTTTTTCTAAGAAATTGAGTATAACTAGCGAAGCCATAAACTAGCGAAATATAAGACTAGTAATTTGTTAACATTTCACAATTCATTCCGTATCAAAAATTTGACTCCCAACTTAATCTAACTTTAAAATCTAAATGTTATTGTTCCCGTTAACTCTAAAAATGATAATTTACGAAAATTTATTAATGAGACATAAATCATCTTTCATGCAAGATGATTTAAAAAAAAAGTTTGTTTTAAAAATTAAATTAGACAAAGGGGTTTAAAGTTTGGAAAAATCTGTCGGCGTCAGTCAGGGAGGGGTTAGGGGTCGCTAATTACTTCTGATTGTTGTAATAAAGGCCCAATTGTTTGCAGCTTTTGATGGACCAACTTTGATCAGGTTCTTATCTGGGCTCAGGAATGGAATTGAAGACAAAAGTTTGAACAAAGTTGAAGGATCAGAATTGTATAAAAGGTGACTTAATTTTAAGCAATTGTAACAGGGACCTGCATTTTAAGTTTTTATTGTTTCAATTAATGCGTTACAATAATTATCTAGAAATTATGAAGAAAAATAGTGTACTATGTTTCATGCCTACTGTTTGCTGATACTGTCTATTTACGCCACGGTTATAACTGTACTCATTACTCTTGAGGTAATCATTTTGGTTCATCAAATATTTTTGTAAATAATTCAGTTAAAACCGACTATAAAATTTGTAAGCGCTCGAAATAATTATGGATGTTACCAAATCAAAAGACACTCGAATAAAATTATTCGTATTTAGAGTTGGTTATAAGCTGAATTACAATGTCACTGATGTTTTTGTGGAATCAACGTCCTTTTACATAATAAAAAAATATATCACGAAAATTGGTTTATAAATGACAAAATGGTCAGTAAATACATAAACAAAAAATACAGACCAAATTGAAAAGTCGGCAAAAAATCACGTCTATTGTTTGATCAGCCTCGATGTCATATGGCTGACTGAAGAACCCTAGCAAGCAACACACTACAGCGTTTACATCATCGATGATAAGAATACTAACCTAGTACCACAAAACCATAGAATATGTACCGAATGTATCTCTGAGGAGCTATTGTTCTACTTCGGTCCACTTGTGCAATATAACGCTTTGTTCTATCGAACAGAAAAATACAACATCCGTCGTTTGATTCTAGTAGGAGAGCTGATGGCTTAATCAATTTATGGAGAGACATATCTACATAGTATAATTATTTTATTTTAACACCCTTTTGACAAAGTATTACAGCTTATCAAGAATACCATTTTGTACTTTTTTCTGAGCATAAAATTGGTTTAATTGGTTAAAACGTAGTACCTGACTTATTTTTTGTAATTTGATGAAATACAAGGAATCAAACATTATCTGCTCCAAGCTGTCGTCAAATTTAGTTTAAAGTGTAAATGTTGCAAATATAACTAACCAGTCTGTTATGATTATTATCATCAGTTATAAATATATTTATAATTGTAGTGTTTAAATTTGTAATTATTTAAAAGTAATAAGTCAAGCTAATCTCGTTTACTTAGTGTTTTTGTTAAATAAATAAGCATTTGTATAGTTACTGATTTGATTTAAGAATATAGTATATATTTATGGTAGCGGCTATTACGTCAGTTTATATACTAGGGTGATTTTAGATAAAGTAGATAATTGAATAATATAATAGATACGAATATTTATGAGTGAAGTATATGTAATTAGGATTTAATTGAACTATTCGTATTTATTATAAGTGGATCAATTGACTTGTAAAAGTGTCTCAATGTGCGCCCATCGCTATATACTGATTGTAGGAAGGCGCCTACTGCAATCGGTAACAAGCAATGGAGTCATAGGAGTAGGGATGGAAAGAGAGTTTGGGACGTACAGTCGCCGTCAGGATAGTCGAGCTGTGACTTGGTAGCCGTAAGGCTATGAGATTGGTTTTGTTTATTTGATTGCTGGAAATGTTAATTGATTTGAGAAATATACTTAAAAGTACCGTCATGAGTGGTTTCGTTTCAAATATATATCTGTCTATACAATACCTTAATGTTTCTTCCATCTACCTCCCTGCACGAGTCAGCCGACACAACCCAGCAGGGAGTCATCTGTTCTCCGTAATTGTTTCATTGACCGTTATGCCTCCTGTTATTGCTTTAGTTCGGAATTACTTTTGTTTCCCACATCTTGCTTCGCGGTTCTTGTAGTCTTCAGCAAGTTTTGTTCACGGGGAGTAAGAAGAACCGTGATTTGTTGTCTATTGTGTGGTACTTTTTGGTTTATCCGATAGTATTTTTTAATAGAATATCACTGCAGAATGTTATCTGAACAGTTGATTTTTATGACAAGGCAGCCAAGAACCGACCGAAAACAATAAATTCCAGTGCTACTTATCAGGTTTGAGAGTCGAGTGATCATTACAATCATCAGCAATCTTGGATTTTTCGTAAACGAAAGCAAATAACGAGACTAGCATTTAGTTCACTTGCTGGTAATTGTTAGCTTTATGGTAATTTCAGTAGGCTTATCTATCATAAAGCATTGATTTATTTATAAGTAATAGCAGCCAAAGCAAGGATTAATGTTAGTGCAATTGCAGACATCCTCAACAGTTAAATTGTATCAAAATTAACTTAAAACCATAACACGACAAAAATCACAAACATTAAAGCATTTAAGTAATTTTGACAGCTAAATTAAAGTGTTATTTTAAAAATATATGATGTATGTACTTACTTAAACTCTCACAAATAATATTATCTTTACCCGCACTCCCAACGAAAACAATAAGGATAAAACATCAAACCCGGGTCCCACCGAGCCCGGGTAATTAGGCTGAAGAAACCGTACCCTAAAAATTATGCGGCTAATAATTTTATGCAAATAAAGAAAGGCATGAAGGGTTCTGGATGACCGCGTGACCAGGAAAACCCGTTATAACCGGTTAGATTACAGGCTGATTATTCAAAACTGTGCAATATTTAGGGAGGATATACCTAAGATTCTAAAACCAAATCTGTAAACACTACAATAAAAAAATTAAGGATTTAATGTGGAGACTGTGCCACAGCCAAAACGGTTATGTTGTGTAAACGTCTTTGCACAAAAAAGTGGCGGGTTATCAAACGTTATTGCTACGATCCAATACTCGCTTTGCATCTTACCACGACACTTATTTTAATAATGTTATGTTCTATTTTCGCAGGGTTTATAATAATCAACTATAGGGATCAAAAACAATTTAAAGCCACTTTTAAGTCAAGTAAATACTCTGTGAATATTGCACGGTCACTTATGAACACTCTGTATAACTGGTTTAAACTGGATATAACTGATTATAACCGGACTTGGCTCATTCTTTGCACAAAACGGAGAGTTATGGAGCAAACGGCCGTAAAACATTTGTAAGAATAATTAATTGCGCCGCTTTACTGTGAATAATTTTAATAAATAATTTAATTTAGGTTTGTTTGAGGGAGAGTTAAGGAAAATAAAGATAAATAAATGTTTTAACTAAATAATAATGTAAACGTGTAACTAGTAAAAAGTAATCTAGCCGACTTTCCGAAACTAGGAATTATTTTCTCTCAGCTCAGCTGCAAATGTGTGAGAATCGCCTCGCATCGCACCGCATCCGCCCTGCAACAGCCCTGCAGTATCATTGATTTATTTAATCGACTTAAAAAAAAGACGGTCTCTAATTCTTAATTAGATTGCATTATTATTATTTATTGTGTGTATGTTACGTGGTATATTAGAAAAGCGAAGAAAAAATTAGAATTATTAGATATTAGAGGTGAAAAAATGAACAAATTAAGATAAAGTAGGGCCAATTTTATAGATCACATTTGACAGTTCATCAAAATTCAACAACGTAACCTTGTAATGGAGGAATATTATTTTTTCAAAGTTTGAACTGCACAATAGGCATTTGGCCTAATGTTTAATTTATTACCAATAACAGGCTTAACGTTGAATATAACTAAATACATTACACGCACTGAAAAAATAAATTGAATTGGCTGATTAATCTCTGAGATATGAGCGTTTAAAGTTTTAGGTGGGGATAGAGAGGGGATGCTCTATCCCTTTCTCGCAAAGCGTGTGTTAGTATAGCATTTGTATGCCATGCCTGAGGCTTGACGTCATAGCTCAGTATGGTGCGCTCTCTGTCTAGCATGAAATTAAAATAGTTTAAAACAGTGTTTTAATTTAAATTTTATTTTCGTTGATAGGCTCTATTGATGATCAGCTATTTTATGATGTAATAAAAAATATTAGTCATCATGCCTATTGCTTAACTTTTTTCAGTTAAAATAATAATGATATAAATGGCAATTTTACGATTTACTTTGTAATCAATAGAGGCAATGGAGAGAGCTATGCTCGGAGTTTCTTTGCGCGATAGAATCCGAAACGTGGATATTAGACAAAGAACCAGAGTCATCGACATAGCTATTAAATTTTGTAAGTTGAAGTGGCAATGGGCAGGCCACACTCGAAGAACCGATAACCGATAGAGAAGAAAGGTTCTTGAGTGGAGAGGTGGAGACCACGAACCGGAAGACGCAGCGTAGGTAGGCCTCCCACTAGATGGACCGACGACATCGTGAGAGTCGCGGGCATTCTGTGGATGCAGATGGCAGGTTGTCGTTCAGTGTGGAGGTTAAAGGGGGAGGCCTATGTTCAGCAGTGGACGTCTTATGGCTGATGATGATGATGATAATCAATAGACTGACAGATGTCAACTGTGATCTACTTTAGGTAGAAAATTAGAAGATGAATCGGAATATGATAAATCGGAAGTTATTTTATTATATAATACAAATGAAGATATTTATTATCACCGAGTATATTTAGCGAACCTAAATTTAAGAAAAAGAAAAGTGAAAGAAACAGTTGCAAATCAGACATTCTAATCTCAATTACCCGCTACTATACGTTGTTTTGTTTTACAAAAACTAAATCTGCGATGGTTGGCAAAACGCCCAGTCTGTATAAATCGTAATATTCGAGGCAGATTTACGTCTGTAGGTGAAATACTGCGGTCTTACGTAGTCTTAAGGAGACAAATGTGAGACGTGCGATATGAAAAAGGGTTTTATTAATCCTCAGTTTAATATTGTGAATGGTTGCGTAGCTCTTACAGAAATTAAACCTAGTAAAGTACCTATTTGTTTTCTAATGCTGGTGAGTTTAACCGAGAAAATCCGGAATCATCACAATTGAAACTTATAATATCTACTAGTAGTTACGAAATATTACAATTTAATTTCTGTTATTCATTTTTATTCTTACTTAACGAATAATATGCACGTACACTTAACATATTTCTGTTGAACTGTGTGTAAAATGTTTTTTTTTTTTAATTATTTGTAATTTATTTACCTACCATGTTATACAATACCTAATAAACTCAAAACCTTTTTTCCTCCTTATAAAATTTTGGCTTTGCACGTTTTGTGCATATGCCAAAATCAAATCTTGATATAATATTTTAAATTTTTATTAGATATCGTCAAACAAGTCATAGTCAAACAAAGTAAGTCACTAAAACTCTTAACATAATTTTCTGATATTTTTGTAATGAACTGTGACTTTAACCGAACTGTCAAATTACTGACCACGTCATAAACAATTGCTACAGCCGCTCGAGAGAGAGAGTCATCCGAGTTGAAAGTGGTTTCAAACCTCCTTGCAAGCGCTTCAACTCGTCTGTCAACTTGAAAATAATGAGGCAGCAACTGAATGATTAGCCAGATGTCACTGCAAGCTTTTTATGACTCAATTCGGATTCGGCGAGATCGCGCGTGTCTTCTCCGCTGATTTATTGCTCTTTGATGTGCATCGTGAGACATGAACTAAAATATCCTGACTTGAAAAAGAGATTTACATCGTTTGCGTTGAAAAATATTGGAGTTGTTATTGTATGCTTGTTCGGGATCTTGATGGTACGAGTGTGTTTTTTAAGTGTGAAATTAATAATAATAAGATATGGATGTCGCTTTTAAATAATGGGCCTGTGACAAAATTAAGATGCTATATTTTTATATTAGTTTTTATACGTCATCATCATAAGCCAAAAGACGTCTACTGCTGAATATAGGCCTCCCCCTTTAGTTAGCCCTTAAGTTTAGTTATTGATAGTACTACATATAAATTAAAAATGTGAATCACCGATGGCTATAGTCAAACATGCTTAAGGTTTTTGAATTTAACAACGTCTCATTGTATGTAGAGCCGACTCTCTATTTTTGAAGCGAAATCTTTAGCTGCGTTGAGCGATTTTTAGTAGAGGCAAAACTTATGGATGCGCGTCACCGACATGCTAATGTAACGTATTAGTTTTCACTTCTATCCGCAGTCCAAATGACCGCTTTTTTTAATTATAATATAATAGGCCTGCTTTCGACCGCTCCCTCGCCTGTTAAGCAAACTTGCGGTCTAAGATGGCGCTTAGAACACGGAAAAAAAAAGATTTGCGATTTACTTACATCAAAATGAAATATATTCTTGGAAATATCATCTAATTCGAAGATAATTTTGTTTTCGATTTAAAATTAAGTCTTAATTTTAGAAAACGGTTTTCTTAATCGAAGCCAAAAAAAATAATGTTAGTCTAAGATTTCTATCTTGGATTAAGAGCCAGAGTTTCTTGTTTAGAAGTAATGACATTCAATTTCAATTAAGATATCCTACACTCTTGATTTAAACTATATTTTAAATTTATTTAAGATATTTCGCCGTCTTAAGCTAAAGGATCAGTTTATTGCATTGAAGATAAAAGGTTTCTTAGTTACATATTTCTTATTTTCCTCTGAGAATATGTATTCATTTCAATATCAGACCATTCTCTTATACAAAATACGCAAAATGTTTTTGTTCAAATGAAAAATATATTTATTTCAAAACTTTTTACTAAATCCAAAATTTTCAACAAATCAAATGAATACAGTGCCTTATGTTTTAATTTGAGACTACACTTTCTTTGTCACAATAGAAATAATAGTACTAGTCTATGTCCAATGTTAGTTTATTAATGTAATTTGTATAGATTATAGGTATATACATGCATGATTAAAGCCCACTAGTTAACGTGAGTAAGGTAAGTACTACTTTCCGGTCAGATCAATGGGGTCTGTTTGTCATCTGTCTTCTGTGCCGTCGTGTAAGTAAACACGTTGATATGTAGGTAGTGGGTTAACTTTGTTTAATTACTTAGTGGGTATAAATTATTTATAGATATGTAATATTAAAATGATCTTGACTAAATACGTTTCCATTTCAATATGAAAATTAAAAGATTTTCTTTTAAAACAACGTTTTATTTTGAAAATAATTTAAATACTTTTGCGCTAAGAACTTCGAAAATCTCGCCTAAGTCGTTTCCATTTCAAGATAAAAATAAAATTATAAAAAGATTTTATTTTAAACAACGTTTTGTTATGAAAAGAATTTAAATATTTTAGTGCTAAGTATTTCGAAAATCTCGACTAAAGACGTTACCATTTAAATATGAAAATAATAATTTTACAAGCTTTTCTTTTAAGATGATGTTTTGTTTAGTTATAACTTTTTAATATTTTTGCGTTAAGAATTTCGAAAATCTCGACTAAAGACATTTCCGTTTCAAAACGAAAAGAAAAATTTGAAAATCTATTCTTTTAAAATAACGTATTGATTTGAAAAGAAATTTTAAAAAAATTGCTTTAAGAACCTCGAAAATTTCTACCAAGACGTTTGAATTTCAACATTAAAATATAATGTTAAAAAGCTTTTCTTTTAAAACGACGTTTTGTTTTGTTTTTTGACTTTAAATATTTTTGGGCTAAAAACTTCGAAAATCTTGACTAAAGACGTTTGCGTTATAAAAATGTAAAAAGCTTTTCTTTGAAAATTACGTTTTGTTTTGATTTAAGACTTTAAATATATTTGCGCTAAGAACTTTGAAAATCTTAATTGAAGAATCTTGTAAAAACCGTTATAAACCGTTGGCCAATCAGGGGGCTGCTTAGAAACATTCCAAAAATAGGGATGGGATCCGATTTTTCATAAGTAATCGCGATTTAATAGACAATTAGTAAACAATAATCGTACTAATTTTGTTATGAGCCGTATCCATTTTAATAAACTGAACAAAATTATAATTAATGAGTTATTGAACTTAGCTTGGGTTAGCATCGTACGTGGTCGATTTTACTTTATTCAGATTGTGCGAACTCTTATCGTAGTTATCCTTTAATCGTGCGGGCTGTGAGGTAAACCGCCTACCATGGGCTAAAATTTATTTAAGACAGTACAGCTTAGCAAAAAAGAGTAGTTAGTAATGGTATCACCATTATTACAACTGACCACTTCGGAATGGGCAAATAAAAGTTTGTAAAAGAAAATAACTTAGGTTATTTTTTATTAATATGAAAACCAAAAAACATCACTGTGCTTTATGTTTAATCGATTACAGTCTGTGATAATTGTATCGATCGAAATCGATAATCAGCGCGTCCGCCGCCCGCGCCGCTGCTGGCGCGCTTTTCACATCTCTACGGGTACCATTGCGTCATTCACTTGCTTGATTCGAATCAAATATGCCGTTTTCCTGTCCGTTTTGTTTGAGCGATTCAGCGTGTTTTGTGAAAGCTATTTGTGCAAAAGCTAAATTGTAAGACTAATCTAATACAGCTAAAGTAAGTTTCGGACTAATTATGGACCATTTACTCAGATCCTGGCAAATGCCAGGTGATGTTATAGAGCTATTTCTAAGTAAGTAATTTTACCATATATTTTACTTTAGAATATATTTATTTTCATTGTTTCTTATGATATTTGCAAAGTATGAACTTGCGGAAACCTGCACCTTTAGAGTAACTTAAATTTTTTTTTAATTTTGAAATAACCTCACTTTTCTAAACTTTCATTACTCTAATTTGCAGAAAATGGTATTGAAACAAATCATTTGAGTTCTTTGAATGACGAACACCTAAAAGAACTCTGCCCATTAATGGGCGTACGAATAGAGTTAAAAAACAAAATAACCGATTACCTTGACGCATTGGTAAGTCAAAAGTATTGTTTTGCAACGGTTTTCAAGTATTGTTTTGCAAAAGGTTCTCAGACCTCCGTATAGGTATGACAAAGGTGTATTTCAAGTAATACCTGCATTTTATTTTCAGGCGTCAACAGACACTGCTACACCCGCCAGTAGTATCCGGGACTTTGAAATTTGTAGTGATCAAATTAATGTGTCAGACCTGAATATCAGCTTGTCGGATATATTAATTACACCACAATTTCAAAATTTTGACTTAAAAACTCTGCTGGAAACTTCACCTTGTGGAAAAGGTATTTTACAATTCTACAGCACCAATGGGTGTCTGGACACTAAGCGCAGGAACCGCTTGACAGATATAATCATCCGACACCTTTTTACCTTCATTATCAATCAGTGAGTACCTACCTGTCATTCATTAATTAGCACTCTACTGTTGCATCCATGTGATGATGCAAAATGGCAATGAGGATGAGAAGTAAACCTATGTGCGTGTGTTACATACACATGTGTAACTTGTTTCAGATAAAATAAAATAGAAATTGTAGTGAGTGCTGAAACCAAATCTCGGGGAAATGGTCTATAAATTATCAAACTTTAAGTCCATATTCTGGGGTTTTGCTTTCAATACTAAATGCGCTTATCGTTTACATTGTTTGGCAGACTTCTTATCCTGGAAAAATTCAAAATTGCCTAGAAGCTAGTTTCTTAGCTTCTAGAAAACTGACCTAAGCAACCTATGTTAGAACTAAAAGTTTGTCTGAATACCTGTAGCATGATGTGTGATTATTGTCCTAGAACAAATGTTAATAATATATTTTCTTAGCCTATATGTTCCCACAGCTGGGCCAGTCACCACAATGCTTCTTAGTTCTTTTTGAAAATTATCTCAAAATAGAAATAATCACACTAATATTTTCAAGGTGAAAGTTACTGTATTTTTAATAACTATGCTTAAGGGACTAAACAGAATTTGATTAATAAAAGTGACATAGTCTATTGGGGTAAAACCGCAGGGCAGAAATAGTACATAATAAGTCTGGATTGTTAAGATCAATTTAAAGGTCTGATCTAACTATTAAATTCTTTCAGGCGTTTGACTTACGATGATTATACCGTTCTCTCTGGGAAAATAATAACTCTCTTCCCCCAAGAGTCGGCAAGCACGTACTTCACCCGGCCGATTAAAAAAAGAGAATCCCATAGCGGTAAATCTGTTGCTGCTAAGGGAAAGCTAATAGATAGAGTGAGAAACTTGCTCTTTCAATCTGGCGAAAGAAAGCGGCAATCCACATCCAGCGATATAACACCAAAACGTAAAAGACTGGCTGTTGAAACTGAGAGCGGTATGTAATAACCCAATAAAATGTAGTTAATTCTTACTGTTACTGAATTACTTCTAAACTCTATTTTTCGTTAAAGTTTTATTTTAACTTTCTACTGATATTTTTTTTTTATCAGATACTAGCACAACTAGAGAAGTACCAAGTCAGGAAGACCTTGATTGGTTAAAAAGAAATCAGTCACCATGGGAAGAGGTAATTACAAAATGGAAAGCTACGGCACCATACAGACACGAACAAGAATATGAAAATGTTGGACAATTCATCCACGAGTGGAATATTTTAAATAGTCCAAAAGCAGTGGAACTTGTGAGTACTTAAATACCCAATTATTTCTATACAGGATTATTCAGGGCTTAAACAATAATAATAAATAAAATTATTAAGCTGTATGGGGGGTGTTGTATTCACTAATATGAACTACTTTTACTATTGGACCAACTCTGAAATCCCAAAAAAAAAACGATTGTTCCTTACTAAAATGAACTTTGTTCTGACAAAATGTATGGAATAGCTGTTTTTTTCATGATTTCAGAGTTAGTACCATAGTAAAAGTTGATCATATTGGTGTGTACAACACATCCCTTTTGGTTTAGTACACCCTCTCTGAATAACCCTGTATGTCAACTGGTTTTACTTCGAGCTAAAACATGCAAATTTTTCTTCACAGAACTAAGCCGATCGTCTAGACTAGACAAGATCATCACTCCTGTATAGGTACCTATAATGTTTGCTGTGTGTTTATGCTTAATGGGTTTCTGTAACAAGCTATTAAAAAAAAATTAAGCTATTAAAAAAAAATTAAGATTTAGGGTACAGATACACATGCTACCATGCTACTTAGTACATTTTCTACTGAATTTTACTGAGTAGCATGCTAGATAACATACTAGATAGCATGTGTATCTGTACCTATAAGCTACAGGAAGTAATATAGGAACACGAACATACATACATACTAACATGCACCCCAAAAATTATACTCTCATATTCGGACAGTCTGTTTTAAATTAGATTAAATGGTGACAGATGAGAAGGAGTCATACTGCTGAGATTCTAACACCTCATAATAATGTCAAATTTACTGTGTGAAGGAGCGCTTGCACCAATGAGGCTATTTGCATGAAATAGAGTTATTGCACTCATTATCATGAATAAGTTTTATTATGCATAGGTATATTAATTTTCTGATTTCAGAGTTGTGCCTTAATAAAAGTTTTTAATAATGAGTGCAATGACCTCATTTTGGCTTAACACACTATTAACGAATAACCCTGTGTTGTTGGTTTTATGTACCTATGTTGTTTTGGGTGTGGTCATAAGTCATTTTTACATAGGTAATCATAGCTAAATATGACTGTGCTTATAAAATGCTCAGCTATAATTATTGTAGCTAACACTCACACCAGCGACAGCATGCAGGCACGATTTGGCGTGAATGCATTCCAAATACTTAATTCCAGATGTTTTGGATCCTCTATCTCGCTCTAATATTCTATTTTCTTTTCACAGAATCGAGGATAACATTAAAAATGTATATTAAAGATTTATTTTGCACATCTTTCATATCTGCAAAAAATTATATGTGTGAGGGAGATATTTTGACCTGAGACATACGGCGCCATAATCAGTCTGCATAATTCTTTTTCAGATTAATGAAGATTTTGATTTTTTATTCCCTGGCAGATGTGACAATTTCAGTCAAAACTGGCAACTTTTCTGTAAAAAAATATTCCAATTAAAGAAATCCGAAATCAAAGGCGACGCCTATAGAGAAGACTTATTATCTTCCCTGAACTGCTTGGACACTGATGGTAAGCTATCTCTTAATTTTCTACTGTAAATGGATAGGAAATAGTGTACTAAGTACACCTTAGTACACTATTTCCTATCCATATATAATAGTGTACTAAGGTGTACTTAGTACACTATTTCTAATATGAAAAACTTTTACTAAGGGACCAACTCTGAAATCGCAAATAAAAAATCTGCTGTGTCATATATTTTCTCTGGGTCAATGTCTATTTTTAACCGACTTCAAAAAAGGAGGAGGTTCTTAATTCGACTGTATGTTTTTTTTAAATGTTTGTTACCTCATCACTTTTTACTGGGTGAATCGATTTTGATGATTCTTTTTTTATTAGAAAGCTGGCGCTTCCCGTGTGGTCCTATTTCAATTTATTTTCTATATGGAGTCGGTTTTTATTTTTGTAATTTTTTTATTATAGGATGGGAAAGCTGGTTTTTTTTTTTGCGATTTCAATGTAGGTCCCATAGTAAATTTGTTTGATATTGGTGTGTACAACTTGCCCCTTTCGGCTTATTTATATTAAATATATTTTGTGTATCTCGGAAATGGCTAAAATGATTTGATAAAAATTTCGTATTTAGATCAAGTTTTCCTTTTCAAGTTTATCTATGTAGGCATCTTTCCTAGAAAAAAAATTTGATATTTTACTGATGGATTTTTAATGATTCTTAACAACTTAATAGCAGACCTTAACAGACGAAATTTGGTATAATCTTGCTGAAGCACTATATGAAGTACTCTCACTATATTGGGCCACATGCCAATGTACTGTTTTGTCCTTCCCGTTTATAAACTTGTATCTAACTCGTACCTACCATAGTATAGGTATAATGTAGATGTTTTTATTTCAGATGAAAAAATACCTTCTCAATTAACTTTGCTGGTGCATTTAATTCCTCCGAAAGGAAGACCTTCAAAAAAAAAGAAGTTCTCGACACGGGAATGCTTGGACAGCATTATGGTCATTGTCGATGTAAGTTCTCATCTGTAAAACTAAGTCAACAGAATGATATGAAAACAATAGGTAACAGACAGACTTGTTAGCATCTTTTGGAACCCTGGAAATGTAATAGCTTCAGTTTGTTAACCCGGTACCAATTTTGATGTGAATGTTTTTAATAGGATATAGTTGTAGATTTATGTAGATACCTATATAATGTTAAATTATACACATTGCATATATTAAAAAACATTACTTATATTTCAGAATCCCGGAGATATTAATAAAACTGTAGAAGAAAGAAAAGAAGAGGCTCAAAAACAACGGGTCCCAGTACAGCCATACCTCGTTTTACTCGGGAGTCTTCAAAATTGCCAACAATTTTATCTCGTAATTGATGACATAAAATACACATTCAACTCTGCATTGCTAGCCTTTGATACACTGTTTAAATCATATCAGGTATTTAATGCTAAATATAACCAGGCTAGTGATCATTTTATGTTGATAATTCAAAGATGTATTTACAAAATTATGACCAAGTATGACAATCCTGTGCCATACATTTCGGACATATTAAATTTGACATTCTAAATTTAGGTGCTTATTACTGAGTAAGTAGGCCTTATAATTTTTTAATATGATTTGTCGGAAATGTGGAAAAGTTTTTAGTGATTTTAATAAGTACTCTTTCCATTTGAAATTTTACCACAATGTTAGTGATTATTATCTCTGTCCCAAAGGCACATGCAATAGGGTGTATCACAAAAAACATTCACTAAAAAGTCACTTAAAACGATGTCATGAAAATACAAATATCGATATTACCACACCCATTATTATTACCAATAATACTGTACCCATTGATAATACGAAACTCACTGATAATACTGATAATAACATACTCACTGTTAATACCAATAGTAACAAAGCCAATAATAATAATACTGAATCATCACAAATACTAGACACCAGTAAGCCATTAACAATCACTGAAAAAGTAGTTCAAAACGTAAATGCAGATAACTTTTCAGAGATATTGCGATCATATATTGATTCTTTTGTATGTGAATTGTATGACAGGCTTAATTTGTCTCGATTACTCACACAAGAACTTATAATCTCCGTTAAAACATTATGTGCAGACATTGCTGCCCAGTTGCGATATATGTTCAATAGTAATAATTTAAATGAACTTGTTTTCGGGGATTTGGTTTCTTGTTTTTCTCACATAGACAGTGAATATAAGCGATTGAAATATTTTGAGAGTAGTAAAAAATATGTAAAGCCTGAACTATCATCTATTGGTTTAACACAAAAGAAGACTGTGAATGAACATAATGAGTCAATAATGGCACTAAAAGAAAAATATGTATGTACGGTATCATTAAAACACACATTGAAGCTATTTTTAGAAGTGCCAGGTGTTTACGAGGCTATAAGCACATACCAGTCTGAACTAGTTAAAGAAAAAAATACACTTCGAAACTTTGTACAAGGCAAAATTTGGAGAGATCTACATGGGAATGATGGTAATAATACTATGTTCATCCCATTAGTGTTATTTTTTGACGATCTGGAAACAGGAAACCCACTTGGTAGTCATGCAGGTTGTAATAAAATTGGGGCTGTCTATGTATCAATAGCTTCTATTCCGCCAGACTATTCCAGTCGTTTAGAAAATATATTTTTAGCAATGCTTTTCTACAGTGCTGACCGCAATAGATTCGGAAATGGAGCAGTATTTAATTCGTTAATTGGAGAGTTAAACTACTTGCATGAACATGGTATAGACATAAATGTTAATGATATTCCATTAAGAGTTAAGTTCTCTCTAGCTGTGATAGCTGGAGATAATTTAGGCCTCCATAGTATTTTAGGATTCAATGAAAGTTTTGTTGCTCTTAACTACTGTAGATTTTGCCATTCAACTAAAGAACAGTGTCGGACTCAATTGACTTGTGATGACAGCACTAAACGATCAGTGGACCAATATAATGATGATGTAATTCAAAAAAAGGGTATTAAAGAAAGTTGCATTTGGAATGAGATCAGCGATTTTCATGTCTATAATAATGTATATTGTGATGTTATGCACGATTTATGTGAAGGGGTACATCGGTATGGCATGGCACTGATTATAAACAATTTAATAGGATTGAAATATTTCACTCTGAATCAACTAAATGACAGAATTAAATACTTCGATTTTAAAGTTTCTAATGAACCACCGCAAGTCTCAAAGAATAATTTAGACAAAGGTGCGATAATGTTTTCTGCTTCGGAAATGTTGTGTTTGGTTAGACATTTTCAATTTCTTGTTGGTGATCTGGTGCCTCACGATGATCACATTTGGCAATACTATTTATGTTTGCTGGAGTTGACCAATGTTGTAATGTCACAAACATTTACTACAGAATCATTACTTTATTTAAAGAATTTGATATTCGAGCATCATGAAAAGTATATTTCACTGTTTGGCGCCAGTCTGAAACCTAAACACCATTTTCTTGTTCACTATCCAGATATTATTGAACAAATTGGTCCACTGATTTTGTTAAGTGCATTTAAATATGAAGCTAAGCATTTGGATTTGAAACGCGTATCCAATTCGATAAACACACAACGAAATGTGCCTTTATCCCTAGCAATAAAGTGCCAGTTAAAATGTTGTTATAGGTTTATAAACAAACGAGGGTTAACAAAAGTTGTACAGCATGGAAAAGTAAAAGGGGAGCGAGTAATTACCGAAGTAGAAAATGAAGATGTGTATGGATATGTGAAATGGCTTGTTATTAATGGTGTTAAATATTCAATTGGTGATTGTCTTATTTATGATTATGATGATGCGGTGCCAACTTTTTGTAAAATTTCCCAAATATTGGTTGCAAGAGAAAATCATTCTCAATTTTATTTTAATTGTTTGATTTTAAATACAGTTAACTTCAATGACCATTTCAAATCATTCATAGTTAAAGAGACTGATACCTGGGAATTACTGAATTTAAATAATTGTTTTAGTGCTGTGCCTAAACAGGTACATACCATTTTAGGGCATAGTTATATAAGCTGCATTGAATAAGACAATAATGTATGTGAATTGTAATGACTTGTTATTGATGGTGTTAAATATTCGATAGGTGATCGTCTTATCTATGATTATGATAATGCTGTGCCAACATTTTGTAAAATTACCCGAATATTGGTTGCAAGAGAAAATAATTCTCATTTTTTTTTATTATTTGATTTGAAATACAGTTAACTTCAATGTCCATTTCAAATAATTCATAGTTGAAGAGACCGATACCTGGAAATTACTGAATTTAAATAATTGTTTTAGTGCTGTATCTAAACAGGTACATACCATTTTAGGGCATACTTATATAAGCTGCATTGAATAAGACAATAATGTATGTGAATGGTAATGACTTGTTATTAATGGTGTTAAATATTCGATAGGTGATCGTCTTATATATGATTATGATGATGTTGTGCCAACATTTTGTAAAATTTCCCAAATGTTGGTAGCAAGAGAAAATAATTCTCTTTTTATTTAAATACAATTAAATTCCATAACTATTTCACATCATTTATAGTTAAGGAGACAAGGTAAGCAAATACCCTCTATCGCTTGCGCATTCGCACTTTTTCGATTATATAAAATTAATTAATGTCTTTAAGAAAAATAAAAGACTATGATGCTCCAGAGAATAAAATTACACGTGTAATAACATATTTTCAATTAGGACTGACACAAGTTTTTCATATATAAAAATACGGACAAAAACTTGACTTTGCCTTTAATCGAATAACATCAATGTCAAGTTTTTGTCCGTGTTTTTATGTATGAAAACTTGTGTCAGTTCTAATTTAAAATATGTTATTACATGTGTAATTTTATTTTCTAGGGAATCATAGTCGTATATTTTTCTTAAAGACATTCGTTAATTTTATATAATCGAACAAGTGCGAATGCGCAAGCGATAGAGGGCATTTGGTTACCTTGTCACCTTAAAGCGACTGATACCTGGGAATTACTGAATTTAAAAGATTGTTTAAGTGCTATGCCTTAACAGGTGCATACCATTTTAGTGTATAGTTATATAAGCTGCATTGAATAAGACAATAATGTATGTGAATGTGATTTATTGTAGGTACATATAGTTTAACAATATTATGTGTATTATCTATTTTGGACTTTAGTTACTAAGGATTACAATAAGTACATTTGATCTCACTTGTTATGATTTTGTATTGTTATGTTGCATCTGAACATAATGAATATTAGACCATAAAGCTAATTAATTGATTTGTGGTTATTGCAGTACAAATTAATAAACGCTTCTAAAATTAAAATATTGTGGTTTTCATTTAAGCTCATATAAGCTCTCAAATTGTACCATAATTTTTGTGTTAATTGAAGATATTAATACATTAAAACCAAATTATTATTATTTTGATCCAAAATACCATCAATTAAGAACAAAATTATTTTACTCTTTGACTGAAGAGAGTAGTGTTTTAATCAAGTAATATTGCATTTTCACTTAAATATATGGTCGATTCAGTTGAAGAACTGTCTTCTTTTAGTTTGAAATGACGACGATTTTAGATAAATCGAAATAAAACTATTGAAATAAAAACTTTAATCTCTCATTTTAAAAAACATAATGCGTTTTGAACAATATTTTGTCATTTCAATCTAAGAAACTTGATATTTTGAATCAAGTCCTGGCCATTTAGATCAACGTCTTTATTTTTTCTTCTTAATACGATAATTTTCTTGAAACAAAATCTCAATATCCAATTAAAAAAATCTAGTTCTCGTTCAAAGATAACTCAATTTTAATCAAAAATCATATCATTTCGATCGGAACATGTATGTTTTAATATAAAATAGAAAATTATCTTGACCTAAACAAACTGAACTCTTAAATTAAGTAAACTCTTTATTTTAATCTGAAGTAAACGGTTGTCTTATGTTAAGTAATCTCTTTATTTTAATCTAAACTAAACGGTTGTCTTATGTTAAGTAATCTCTTTATTTTAATCTAAACTAAACGATTATCTTAAATTAAGTAAACGTTTTAATTCAGTCTGAAATAAAAGATTGTCTTAAATTAAGTAAATGCTTTTAGTTCAACCCAAGATAACCATAACAGTTTCAGGGAAGAAAACTCAGTTTTTTTAACGAAAATATTATTTTGTTAAATTAAACAATTGGTAACCTATTGGATTAAATAAATATTATTTTAACGCAAGGTGATATTTCTAAGAACACGAAAAATTGAATTTAAGAGGATGATGTGTTTGAATATATACAAAACAATATTTTCTTGACATGAGGCTTATTAGTTTAACTGAAGAAATCTTTTTTTTCCGTGAAGGAACATGTTTTTTTAAACATGCAACTTAGTGACAAGACGAGCTACTCGCTCACCATGCGGTAAGCTCAACACTTGCGCATAGCAGGTCACTCAGAATTTAAATCCCCAGTTCTTTTGAAAAGTTGTTGCCCGGCGCAGCAATGCACTGCACTCTTCACCGTCACTTTGAGACATTACACGTAAATATCTTTAAAACCAGTTGTTTCACTACAAACATTGCCCTTTGATCTAAAACACAACAATATGTAACAATGTAAAACTAAACTATTAAATGTGTAATTTTTAATATCATATTTGTCATTCCTGGAGTGATGATATATGAGGTAAAGCAACCGTTGAAAGCAAAATATAACGATTGGACTGAGTGAAGTGCTTTCGGAGAAGCTTATGTCAGCAGTGAACTAAGACAGACTGAGTAGGTGTTATATTTTAATTGAATGATTCTGAAATAGAAACGTTTCTATACGTACACCAGTACAACGTAATAGTACGTCCATTATCCAGCACCGTTCCCGTCCATTGAGTACATTCCTGGCAGACCGCGCACAATACAAGAGGAAGTAAACAATTGATCCGCTCCACACTGAGCGCCGACACTCTGCAGCTCGTTCAGCAGCAAAAACTCAACTATTTATTCAACGTATCTCATTTATCACGACTACTACAGAATAAAGGCGAATGCAGGGCGCGGAATATTACAACTTTCTGGAATGCTCATCCAATGATTCAAACAAAATGTACAAAGTAAGAGTCAAGCGAAACGAAAGACAATTGATATGCTGGTAGCACACCTCCGCAGCGAAACCTTAATAGTGAAATCGCTACTCTTTGAAATAATGATCCTTATATTACGTTCCTTACAGAGAAGAGTTTTAAATACGTATAGGACAAATGCCAAACGTGGCAAGCCTCACCTCCGTTCCAAGTTTATTATACTGCTGTATGTTATAATATAAGATTTATATTTAAACTAGTATCAGTTTCGCTGCTAAAATTTATCGGCGGAGGTGTACTACCAGCGACAATGTCTGCAAAATAGTGCAGGATTGGGCTAGATGACGGTTATTGGAGGCACGTAACCCAAACTGAATGAATAAAAATGGGTTTATTATGGTGAACAACTAATCACTATCAAGACATCTTCCTGGTACACAAGGTAGCACAAGCTGATGCAGCTGCCAATTCGGCAGAGCAGTACAAGTGGCGCAAATATGCTAACCTCGGCAGTGGATACATATTTGAGGCGGTTAGGCGTCGAGAAATTGGGCCCTTGCGGACCGGGAGTTCACCTCATTTTCAAAAATCTTTCAGAGCGCCTGGTTAATGCGACGCGTGACCAAAATGCTGCCAACTGATATTGGGCTTGAGCATTTGTATTGTCTTTAGACTTTCAACGGTCTATTAAGGGCAGTCTAATTGTTGATAGTGTTAGCTTGTATTTTGTTTAGTTAATAAAAGTACTTGCCCTCAAAAAAATAATACAAGTTTAGTTTTATAAATCGAAAATTTTAAAACATGTAGGTAAGGTAATTCATTGCGTTGGAAGATGATAGAAATCTAGGTCACGCAACGTAAATAAAAGATGCAAAGGGCTGTACTAATGTACTCCGAAATTCGCAACTTACATAACAATACTCTGAACATTAAATCTAGGCTACATTGCTAGCGTTAATTAACAGGAATGGTCATTCCAACGGCTTCTGATACTCCGTGCAGCCGTGGCGGCCTGAATAGCGAGAAGACTGCATTTCCATAGAGACTAGTCTGCGGTCCGAGCCAGCGTCTTACGCACTGTCGTTAATAATCGCAGCGTTTTGAGTTTTAATCGCTGGAGCGATTCAAACGCAGTTTCAGTTAAGATGGAATCCCATGACAAGGCATTCAAATTTCAGACAGTTTTAAAATTATCAAGTTTTAAGTTAACAATAGGAGCACTTAAAATTTATCTACGCTTCAGATCCATGCTATGCAGGACAAGGGGTGCCTAACTAATACTACCTAACAATATATCGAGGTTTTGAAGACAAGCTGATCACGTACACCCGAAGCACTGGAAACTTTGCTGAACGCGCACTGTTTTTTGTTTGGTTCACTACTTAGTGTTTTAGATTGTTATTATTTAAAAACTCTCAACTTGCCTTCCAAAGGCTTGATTTCTAAAAGCAATTATCAAAAAGGAACATAATTACACACTCCAAAATGTATTGTGTGGCAATAATTCACTGCAGACCAATGACCACACCCTTTCTCATGGAAACCAGAAGTGAGGTTTTTTTTTAATTTTTTGCTGTTTTGGCTGATTGGCAGCAGTTGTTTGTTTGTGGGCCGAGATTCGGCACACGTGTGACGTAGATAGACCGGGTCCACTGGTATTTCTTCGTCATTGCTTTTCTGTGATAAAAACAAACAAATGACAAGGGTCAAACGTCAAAAATGGGTTTTTTTACTATTGGCATCTGATGTCAAATAATTTAGCCGGTGACCAATTCAGAGTGAATTGGTCGTAAAGTACATTTGTCGATAAAGCATTGGGAAAAAATATATATCTACAAATGTAATAGTTACATTACAGATAATGTAAACATCAACAGAGCAAATATCGTGAGTATTTTACAATAATCCTCGTGCTAATGAGGACAAAAATAACACTCACAAAAAGTATTTGCTTAAACAGACTTAAATAACTGAGAACAAAATATAGCCGTGTATTCACCCAGTGCGTAATCAGACAATGCTTCACAATCGAGTTAAACTCACCATGTGTAGATATGCAGTAACTTTATTTACAGAAATAAATTGACTCTCCAGAATTCCTTTGGAAATCAACCGCGGAGAGTTTCCACTTCAGAGTTTGGTAAAAATGGAAAGATTTATTGTAGATCTCGAGTATTTGCGGGAAAGTATGGTATTTTTGCTAATTTGAGGGATCAAATACTCGTACCTGTTTGGAAGTTTTCGTTTATGGTATTGTTTGTCGTATCATTTAGGTACAGTGAAAGTAATCGAGAATGAAAATACTTTTGCTTTAAAAGAACATGAGACATTTAAAAAAACCTGAGATGTGGAAACAAAAATTATTATTTTAAAAACTACCTTTCCAAGTAAGAATTAAAATTCCACAATCATTTAAAGCCGCGCTTACCGGTGGCTACCGTTGCTGTCTCTTTCGCACGTTTCCTACAGTTTGAAGATAAAAAAAACCACTGAGTGAGAATTTTAAATAACCGATCCGGTATTATCATTAGAGTAAAATTGCAAATGGCATAAAGCAATTTTCGTTTTGATATTTTATACATAGATATTGCACAAAACAAATTACAATAAAACAAAACAATATCTTTCTAATATGTGTGGATTGTAATACAAAAATGTGTGTAAACTTAAAAACAAAATGAGAAGACATGAATGAGGTTAGTGCATATACTCATGTGTAATGACAAACTTTACATAAATGTGGAGACCACACATTGACTACAAGTGTTGCAGGTGAATAAATAAAATAACTTATAGTCATAATTATACTAGTTGACAATTAACACGATGGTGATTAAGAGATGGCATTAACACTGAACGCCACTCATAAACATCTCAAAATATTAACAAAGCTCTTCCATATCTCATGATACAATAATTCATAAATCAAACGAACCTTACCTACCTATGTAAAATACGGACACTTACATCTTATTGCCTCTGCTAAACTACTGACAATACAATTACTGAAACCAAGGTAAAATTAATCCAAAATCTTTTCCCGTTAGATTCAGATTCGATGTGTGGTTTTGCATATGGCATATTTACCATGTGCTTTGCTATAATTATTCTTCTATATTCAATGCTATTTCCCGCTCTTAACGCGTCGGAACATCATGTCAAGTGTCAAAGCCAGCCGCAGTAACACGTTCTAATACCACAACGACCAGACTCATCACGCGCTAAAATGAGTTTTATTCCAAAAGAATAAGATAGAGGGAATAGCAAAGGTAATGTTGGTGATGGAAATTCACGCATGCCGCGACATTTCAATATTTCATCTGGTGCAAGTCGCGAAGCCCTACTTGGTTATATCTTTACTATTTCATTTCAATGTGAGCACTCAACACGTCGTCTGTGTTAGGTATTTATCTATTTACTTCATATAGGTACTCACTGTTTTATGATAATTATCAATATAAAAAAACGACTTCATAAAGATCTCAGAACTAGACCAAATTGAAATGGGACCACACGGGCAGCACCAGCTTTCAAATTAAAAAAGAATCATCAAAATTGGTTCACCTAGTCGAAAGGTCTCAGATAACAAACATAAAAAAGACGAATTGAGAACCTCCTCCTTTTTGGAAGTCGGTTAAAAAGTGCTATTCCTAAACATAAGCCTCAGTCAATGTCATTCAGCCAAATTTAAGCTTTCACTTCCGGCTAACTGCCAACTCTCTTAAATAAGTACCTACCTCATCTCAAGTCTAAAATCCGTCGCCAAGTGCCCAATGAGTGTTCCAGTTCACTTGAGAGCCAGTTTCCATTGCAGATCTAATATCTTATGATACATTCTGCTACTATATTAGATTCAAACTTATTCTAAAACAAAACATTAAACAAGATAACCGTAAAGTATTAACCAACTGCAGAATAGAACAATGTAGATAAATCCTATTTAAACGAGGCGTCTTGTACCCTTGAAATATTGTATGCTAAAACCCAGACTTTTACCATTATACGACGAAACTGTTTTCGTAGCTATTGTCCTGCTATCTCGACAAACAAACGTATAATTCAGTCACAGATAACTACACATAACTTTTATATCCAGTAACTTATATTCTTTATTAGGTTAAAACCAATTACGATAAGTAACTTGTACTTATTTAATAGGTTAAAACCAGTAACGCTAAGTAACTTGTCTTTAATGGGTTAAAACCAATGGCGACAAGTAACTTGTTTCTTTAATGGGTTAAACCCAATGACAATAAGTAATTTGTTTCTTTAATGGATTAAGATTAATGACGATAAGTAATTTGTATCTGTAATGGGTTATTACCAATGACAATAAGTAACTTGTATTCTTAAGTAGGTTAAAACCAACGACGATAAGTTACTTAATATTGTTTAGTAGGTAAATTAAAACCAATGACAATGTGGTTAGTTACATTAGTCAGAGACTATGTATATCAAAACAAAATGCAACAATTATATATCAGTTCTAATTTCGCTACGTGGTTTTATCCTTTTTTTTTAATGCCAGTTCTTATGATGCGCTTTATTTCTTTGCCAAATTTCATCACAACGTTTTAGACGTTTTACCTAGAAAAGCTATGAAAAAGGCAGATGAATTTTACCCAAAGTCCTTTCACAACACACTTCACTCTGATATGAAAATTGAGTCCTGTCAGTGAAGGATTATGTTGCACCCTACATCTTACAAATTATCACCGACATTGGTCGAGCCGCTCAATCGTAAAAAAGTAACTAACAAGCTGATATAATACGAGTACATACAGAGAGAAGGTAAAATTCTTTCAGGTTTAGAATATTTATTTATCAGAACATGTTAGGTAAACACTCATTCAAAACAGCATCCATAGCCGTACAAATTTAAATGCTGTAACTTATTTCCTTAATAGGTGCGACATACAAATTTAATATGAAAAAAATATAGTTGTTTTTCTTTAAAAAATATTTTCAATGTTAGAATAATGTCAAAATAACAAAATATTATGCCAATCTTTTTTAATTCATTGATGTATCTCCATCTTATGTCAATTATTAATTGATCTACATTATGTTTCTCATGAATAGTACCTATTATTGTTTGTAGTATATAATGAGATAACTTATCGTACTGTTCGCGTTTATACTGTGACTCAGACCAGTCTGCGGTGCTAACATCTTTTGTCCGTATGCAAATGCGCAAGTTGTAGAAAAGCAGTCCAATTTGACGCCAAATCCCCGAGGTTACGAGCACACCGCACTTTTAAATTAAATTCGGACAAAAGATGCTGAAAATACGACCGAGGGTACATATTTTAAAATGGTTATGTTTGAACTTACGTTTAACGTGAAGCTATTTTGAGTAAAACCACTTTGTTGGAGTAACACCGCTCCCAGTCTAAATATTGAAGTTCTGTTATAAAATTATTCCTATGATCATAATACTTATATAACTGATATTATATAACTGATATACTATTGACTGCCCCGGTGGCTCAGTTGCCTAACCTAACCTAACCTAACTTCTGTGCTTGGGGGCGTGGGTTCGATTCCCATCTAGGACAAACATTTGTGTGATGAACATTTGTGTTTGTTCTATGTCTGGGTGTTAATATCTATCTAAGTATGTATTTAAAAATATATATGTATGTATATCAGTCTCTGGCAGCCATATTACAAGCGTTGCTTAGTTTGGGGTCAGATGACCGTGTGTAAAAAAAAAAAAAAAAAAAGTTTGTATAAGCTAATTGGTCAGCAACTCAGATCAGATAAACAAAGGAGATTTGGTTAGGTGATGAGTCTAGATGCCTTTAGTTGAACTTACCCAACAAATGACCCTGCCCCTTTTTGTGTGAAAAATGAGTAAGTTAGTTGTACTGACTGTTTTTGCGTTGAGTGGTTTAGCGGTATGGCGTAAAAAAAATTTTTGAGACATTTGAATTTGATCGGTATTTGTACTACGGATATATATGTCCCTTTTTTGTCTGATCTAAGGCCAGCACTAATAAAGTCGGATTTCAGATAAAGTACGTGGTAATTGTACCTATAATGCATGTCTTTAGACAGCTTGAACTGGCGCTTCGCTTGTTCAGATTCACCTCTCAGTTATCGATAGCCTTAACAGAAAACTAATAATTACATTTCTACAAAAAAAAATAACAAATTAAACTCCTAAATTTCCACTCTTAACGATGTAATTTTTTTAGGACTTTTGCCATTTTAGTCAATGAAATGTATTAAAATCGGTACACAGTCGGCGTAAAATATAGCGTATAATGTGAATAGAGAGGTTGATACTTAAATAACTAACTTCAAAATACAAAACAATAGTACCAACTTGAAGCGACCATGGCTGTTCTCATACATATACATAGGAAATAATGCCTTGAACTGCATTGTTTAGGACAATGCATGGTAATTGAGCAAAGTTATGGCACTTGGCAACTTTATTAAGGCACGTGATATACTCGAAAATACAGTAAACTAAGTTGCTAATTTGATCTCATTTCATCTCAACAATACAATAGACTCTATTGACCAAATACTTAATAAATGACTTGTTTTTTGTTTTTTTTTGCAATTCTTGAGGGCCAGAATCACGAAAGCGCCTGTGCCTTCTTTAATGAATAGTAGCTGAAACAACAGATGAAGTCCTGTCCAAACAATAAATTAGTTCGAGTTAAAAATCCCATTGACAAAACCACACTCAGTTTTCAATTAATATTTTTTTCCTGGCAACCTTTCTAACTTTTATTTCCCTAAAAACTTTATTTGGCCTATATTTAAGAACACTTAAAAAACAAAACATATTGGTCCAGCCGTTCTCAAATTATGCGTTTAATAACGAATAGCGTTTAATTTTGATTTATATAGATAGAGTAGACTACGACGTAGCTTCATCGAGTTTGGGTTCGTTAGATTTGTTTTCCCAAGAACTTTGGTTCTATATGATATATTTAATATGGCGGATGCCTCAAGATGGCGAACAAGATATTCTTATCTACCATCATGATATGGATATCAAATGAAAGGGTTTGCCGAGAAAAATACTAAACAAGGCTTGTTTAAAAAAAAACTTGGTCTGACATGCTTATTCTGCTCGTAAATTGTAAGATTTTGTTCCTAGACCACCAAACTTCATATTTTACTACACTATTATGAAGTAAGCAAGATTAAGTTTATGGCTAAAGTTGAACGCAAACCATACCTTCACAGCACCAGCATTGTTCTTGGAGCTCTGGTAATACTGTCACAATAAGCTTCTAAATATTGTGTGCAATATACAGATGCTTTGTGTTACACAATCGCTGGGATTTAGGCTGCTGGAGGAAGTGTTGACTTGTGATACTACAGTTGGTTCCAGTTAGGTAAAAATTCCGTGAAATAATTCTACAGCAATTGACGTTTTTTATGTCCCCTTCAAAGCTAATGAACCTCCATGAAAGTGATAAGTGAACTGAAATTGGTTTAATTGCGAGAACGCAGATAAGTAATGTGTTTTTCATTACACCTATTCTAAAACACAATTGGCTATAGAAAATAACGGGAACCAAATTTAAGTTTGTTCCTATGGGAGTTTGAGCTTTCTCTTAGTTTTCTCTCTTCGTCCACGTTGGTGCTTCTGATAGGTTGAAGTCGTTTGCGTGGAGGGTGAATGTAAAAAAAAACACATACTGAAATAACATTTTCTATGGTCGTAGTTTTTTCTTTTTCTCATAGTTAATCATGAATAATAGTGCGTATCACTCGGCCATAAAACATTTTGTTCTCGGTGTCGGGTTTTGTTGTATATCTTACAGGAAGTATACATTTTTTCGAATAAAAATTGCCATATATACCAAATTTAATCCAAATCTTTTTTAGCCTATACGGAGTGGAATTCCGCTACGATGGGTTATAATGGTAAAATGCATACAATAGATTATGTTTTTTTTTTACATAAAAGACTATAAAATATGTGCTATGTTTATATTTTATTGATTTTGGATTTCCTTTAAAAATAAGACTTTTATTGGTGATAGTTTTGTGATTTTTTGTGGATTTCAGGCATCAATAAAATAATAATATTTATATTTCACTTCAATGAATCAGCACTGTGACAATGACACTTGGTTATCTATTTCAGCTAAAGTTTATTTTCTCCCCAGATCATATTACAAGTCGGGTGCTTCATGAAGAAGGCTGTAACGTAGAGAACGTCTGCCTTCTAAGTGACACTCAAACTCGCCAAGACCACAATCTGGTGCTTTTAAAACTTCCTGCGTGGATCGTTACAGTGAAATAAACGCGAGCAGTAAACCTACTGCCGTTTCAGAAGTGTGGGATTCTTGCGTGGTTGTAAAGTTTATGTTGCTATAAGGCCTTCGTGGACAGACTGAGATAATAAGAGCCAGCTGGCACTATTGGACGGCTCATTCGCGCTGGAATTATACCCAGTCGCCCAGTTGTATACTGCATAAGTAAAGAAGGTATTTGCAACAATAGAAACATATAGTTTACCGAGCCTTAAGAAAAAAAACACTTTCTAGAACTAATAAAATAAATATACATAAATGAACACGCCATACAAATCATCACCATAACATTCGATACCATAACTGCATAACTCCAGAATGCTAGCAGAATTATCTCACAAGAACGCGATGCGAGGCTCAATTTTCAAGTGAAGAAATACCTATTGTACTATTTATATAGTCTAAAATACTTTTGCATTCGATGTTTCCACATCTTAGGGCCGATTTCACCATCAAAGTGAACGCTATCAACGCAAAACTAAACTGGTATAAAGTGGCTTATTGAGTTCAAAACGTCAATTTGGGTTTCACCAACATAAACTTAACTGCGATCAGTTTATGTTGGTGAAACCCAAAGTTTTGCGTTGATCGCGTTCACTTTGATGGTGAAATCGGCCCTTAGTCATAATTATGTGAAATAGATAAACTCTACACCGTAGAGTGCTACGACGTAGCGTTATAAAATAATACTACAACACATTTTTATTTTCGTGTGCTAAAAGACATTTCACCTTTAAGGTGAAACGTTTCACTTTGGCGGGAAATTCAAATTTTAAACAGTTTTTTGTTCTTGTAGCTAAGCCGAGTAATTATTGTAAACGATAATGATGTTTGCGAAAATTGATTATTATTCTTTACAAAGTCGCGTAAAGTTATTTATGTCCAATGCACATTATTACATACATTTGTCAATTAACAAATGTTTGCTGTTTCAAACGGTTTATTGACAAATGTAAGTAATATGGTGAGTAGGTAACTGATTAATAGCAGTACATGATAATGTAAAGAACGACCAACAATTTTCGCAAATACTATGCCATTTCACAATAATATCTTACCCGGCCTAGCCGCAAGGACAAAAAACTGTTTGAAATTTGACTTTCCCGCCAAAGTGAAACGTTTCACCTTAAAACTGTTTTTCTATCTAATCTATAGTGTATTTCCGCTTCTACGTCACTTTAAGTACAATAAAAAAATACTCTATAGATATTTTGTTAATAATGCTAGAAATTCGTCAGAAAAGCCGTTTTGAAGACAAATCTCAAAATAACGCCTGGTTCAATTCAGTATTTCGCCTTTATTTCAATAACTGTAATGTTCTTATTTGTGTAGCCACATTTCAAGGTGAGGCGGTTTGTATTTGTAACAGTCTAATTGGCAACCGAACTGTTTTTATTATATTGTAAGAAAATCTGACCATAAATAGAGCTGTACATCGAAAACAAAATTGAAATGTGTTCAAAATGAAGGAAGATATAAGCATATTAATGTCTTGCTAGACAGAGAGCACACTATTTGAGTACTTACGAATGACGTCACTTGTTAGGACGCCATACAAACTTCATACAAATAAAAAATAAAATAAAAAAAGACACTCCACCTTGCGGGAAAGAACTTCCTAATCCGAATAAAAATTTAAACGCTCATATCTAAGAACTTTATTATATAGCCAATTTAAATAAAATATTCAGTAGGTAAGTGTTATTACTTTCAACAATATTTTTCATTAAACCTGTTATTTTTTAACAATTCAGATAGTTTTTTGTTAAACAAACCCAATTTCGTAATTTTTTTCAGTCTTCAGACTGAAAAACTGCAGGCACAATGCAATGGGTTTGTAGTTTTAGGGCTTTTGCAGAGTCCGTTCTTAATAGTTAGTAAAGCAGTAATTCATGTGCAAATAATACAGTTACAGACCAGTATTCCAGATTAAAGGGTAAATGTTTTCAGTGAAATTACAAGGCATAAAAGATTTAGAGATTTAACATCTCAGGGCTATGAACGCAATGTTTTTGCTTCGTAGGATTTTAAACTGTTGCGGTACAAAGTTCTGATTGGCACCTTCTTAGGGCAATATTTTTACCATTATACGATGGACAATCAAATTGCTCGACTTGTTATTCAGCTGAATAAAAACATGAGAAATTTATGAAAAACTATGTTCTCATTCATTCATTCAACATTTATATCGTAGCTTTTGTCGGTGGAGTAACATCCAGGCTTGAAGGTCTTCTACTAGCGTTTTCACCTCCCTGTATGACATGACATTTGCCCTAATAAAACTCTTCTTGGTCTTCCCAGTCCTTTCTTTCCTTCTACCTTGCGCTCTATGATGGTTTTCATTAGTTTTTCATCTTGTACCAGTTGAACACTGTTTTAAACTATCACGGTTGTTCACTAAAGTTATATGATGATTTACGGGATATTTACCGTGGTAAGGTTGTTGAAGGAGCTCCCGATATTTCGGCGCAGTTTGTACCAGTTGGCCAAACATCTTCTAAACTATTTTCCAAGCAAAAATGCAATTATTTTGCCTGCAAGCCAAGAGTCAATCGGTCCCTTCTTAACCATGTGTTCCGCTGCAGATCTCATCCATCATCTTTTAATTCATATATGAGATCAAATGTATGCTTAAAAAACATGTTTAAAATGTACGTAACCAATAAATAATCTCTCAGTATAAAATCAATAGTCAATACATCACGCGGTGGTTCAGTTGCTTTGCTTACCAAATTCTCGTCTCGAGAGTTTGTCGAAATAACAATCGCTCTGATGATTGAATTGCAAATTACTTCACTGTGCCTATCAATATAATTTTAGGTAGCTGAAATCTTATATATTAATTCAACATTATCAACAACAAAAAAATATAAGATCTTTCAAACGACAAAGTTTCACTATTTGTTTGTTACATTTTAGGCGTTGCTATAATTATATTTTGCATGGTATTTTTAATATATTTAATTTAAGGTTTTTCTGAATATATTAACAAGGTTTTTTTTGTCATCATTTAAGGATGTCATTACAGGTTTTCTGTTTATTGTATAATAACCTTGCACTTCACCTTCCTTGATTGCGATGACAACCAGATTGTAAGGATCGGGCAGGTTGTAGGTTATTGCACGATTACTAACTTTCAAGTGACACTGTGGCATTCGATCATTGAGTTTTCAGTGAGGGAATTGAGTGAGAGAATTTTCGTTTCGAACAGATAATCCATGCAAGCACTGAAAGGAATCTTACATAAGGTTTATTTTCCTTTACCAAAAGCTTAAGCCAAAGATTTTAACCTGCACATGTGGCCTGGAGCTATCATAACTATGTTTTTAATTGTGCTATTATTCCTAATCTGAGTTTAAAGTACAGTCCAGACGCAATTCAAACTGCAGATAGGTGAGTACCATTGCAGAAGCTCTTCATCCAGATGGAGCAATTAAGCGGTTCTTTAGCTCTCGCGGCCGGGACTCGCAAATGTGCGGGACGCGCCAGCGCTAACGATTATGCTTTGGGTTTTGACACAGTTCTTCGGTACCAGTAGGTTCTCTCTATAAATATACAGTCTATATAATATACAATAGTTTTATAACTAAAATGATTGGTACGTTTATTGGTAAGTAAAGAAAATTATTTTGCGTGTTTTGATACTTTTTTAACATGTGCATATCGCCTATGTTTACAATAATAATAATTATGTACTTGCGAGTTTAGTGAAGATACTATTTAAACACGGCAAAACATCGTAGTTGGTTAGTAAATAAAATATTGTCGAAGTACCTGTCTATCGGAAATCAGCACTTCGTTATCAAACTTTTCCGGAATATCGTGATACGGTGATCATTAACATAACCAAAAATCTTCAACGTTCTATTTATTTATCACATTATAAACTTATATATGACCCGGGACCCGGGCCCGGGATATGGGACCCGGGTATGTCCAAATACTGCGACCAGAACCACCGAAGGAACGTGGACGTACTGCGATCCCCAAGCCGCCTGCCAAGCGTGGGGATTATGGAAACACCCCTCTCTATGAGGGAGGCCTCTGTCCAACAGTGGACGTTAATTGGCTGATGATGTGATGTGATGTGAAACTTGTATATACTTTTCTGAACTCATTTCCGTAACAGTTGAATGGGTTTCCATGAATCAAATTAGATATGGGGGTAGCCCATTAGCTATTTTTTACCCCGAAAAGAAAAATATGGTTCCTGTTGAATAGTGTGTGAAATCGCCGCGTGCTGCTAGTAAAGTAATATTTAAATACTGTTTCTGAGCTATCATTCTGTATAGAGTTATACTGCGTCCCATACAGTGGTAACAGTTAAAATTTCCGTCACGGCGCCTGCATGTGTCGTTCGGTCGATACCATTTTGTGTCCTCGCTGAGACCCTACCGGAATTTTTATACCCTTTTAACTTCTGATTTGATAAAATCCGAGTTCTAACAGCTATTATTTGACAACAATATATTCTCGCAAAGTATGTTTTTGCGTTACAGTAAAGTTTCAGCTAGATAAATTATAGCAGTTATGTGGATTGCCTAAAAGTTATGTAATTTAAAAACTCTAATCCTCGTTTAACCTGGCAATCAAATCTAATGTATTTTATAACACCACTTCAATGTCAATAATCTCATCCAGTCGTATCTACATTTCTGCGAAATTTACAAGTTTTGATACGTAATGCCATGGAATGGAACAATCTGCTGGCATCTTTGTTTCCTCTGAGATACATGTAGGTATTATCAAGGTCAGAGTGAATCAGTATCTTCTAAGTATGCGTGGTCCATCTTCGACCACACCGTCGCTTATTAACACGCGAGTAGGTAGTAAAAAGCGGACTTAAATGCGATAAAAAAATACATGTAAGTTGATATCCAATTCCACGCAGTACTTACACACTCATTCTGCAATATAAAGTTGAATAAATATTGAATATTGGTAATACGTGCGTTCCTAGACACATTATCGTGAGTAACACGCGCTCAAATGGAAAGTAACGGGTCACGCGTGACACGGGGTGCCGAGCTGGGTAGCTAAGATTTGGTAACAAATAAGTAAAATATCTTCTATTATATTTGAGCTATGATATTACAAAGTGCTTTCATGTCTGTACTGAAGTCTAGTTTGGAATATTTTGTAGGACATTCACCGATACAGTCAGTATTTTGTGTAGTGATAACCCTGCGATTTTTTAAGATCAATTGAGGATAGGAGAAAAAACACCTGCTGGACTCACCCGCGGTTTTGCAGTCAGCTCGTGACCACGGCTATTGTATTGTAAGATTCGTTGTCGTGCGAAAGGTATCTAAATTAAATAATGCGTGATAATTTCCGATAAAAAAAATTAAGCTATTTTTTTGCAATTATTTCGTATATTATTTTGTTGAATTTAACTATACGGCTAGTAAAACTCATCAAAATAGTTTAAAAAAAGTTTCACTATTCACTAAGAAAAGTTGATGTTTGCGTCTCTGCGATCAAAATGTCATATAAATAATGTTCATAAAAAAAAAGCATCTTGACGATAACTAACTTTATATTATTGTTTTAAATAAAATTTTAAATTTTACTATTAAATATATGTTTATTCGATTTGATTACCATAGTTATTATGGAAGTAAATGACACTATTTTCAGGCATTACGAATTGAATATAACTCAGGGGGTAATCTCAATCTTAAATAACGTTCAGAAACATTTCTAGCCCAAAACGTTAGGAAAGGTTCTCAGGGTAATTTATTTTTTGGGTAGATTTATGATAGCAGATAATTTTCTTACACGATATCTCACGAACTAAATCACGCAAACGTACTTTTTTTCGTATTTTTGGCGCTAAAATGTATTATTGCGTGTTGATTGCGTGTTGATCGCGATTATTGCGTTTTAATGCGAAGAAAACGCAATCTCGTGGGTATTTACCCAACAGTGTAAGAAGAAGGGTATGTTTTTGCTCAATGTTTTTAAATACGTAATATATTATGAAGTTATTACTTTTAGACCATATTAAATTTATCACGGCGTGGTAGATATTCAGCAGTCTTGGATTTAGATATTCCTTGTTAGGCCGCAATACCACCTATAGGTTATTTTCTTAGTTTATAGTCCGCGCAGCGTAGAGCTTGGCTGCAGAGTAACTGTTCCTTAGCACGGAACCGACACCGCACTATGTCCTTGTTGCCTCGCCATCTGCGCCAGCCGCCAGCCAGCCAACTAACTACACTGAAGGTGCTAAAAACCATCTAATGATGTTTCAACGTAAGAAGATTTAATTTATAAATTAAATCTTAAAATCTTTTAAATCTCCGAAATGTATTCGATATAAATATCGAATACATTTCGGAGAGTGTCATTGGATCTGCCCATCCGAGTTGGATTCTTCGTGCGACCTCTTTGCCTAAGTTGGACTTACCTAACTGAACAATCTGTCCAAGATAGGTGTAATGGTCAACAACTTCGAGAGTATCGTTCCCAACGATTACCGACAACGATTACCGTTGGATCTGCATGGACTAATTCCCTCCTGGCCTGTTTTCTATCAGACTGCCAGAGCGTGCACGACAAATCGACACTGCTATATAGTTGATATTCCGAAAACCCGTAAAAAGCAATTTGATTCCACGTTTATTGTGCGAACTGCTAGTCTTTGAAATGCGCTGCCTGAATGGGTGTTCCCCGGTAGTTACAATCTGGGTGACTTCAAATCACGAGTGAATCGGTTTTTTCTAGGCTAGCGTGCGGTATAGAAGACCGAATCTTCACAACATCAGACAAGTTGGCGGCCAAGAGCTAACCTATTCAAAAATAAAACTATTTATTTTATAGATTTTTAAATGAGCCTTGAATCGAAATCGTATGATATTGCTCAATCTTTACCCAAAATCCCAAATCAGCATTTTATCGCCCGATTTTCCATCATATACCCATACCCCGAGGCTAAACAGCACATGTTCTATACACAAGGTATAAGGGTCCCGGGATATATCGTCCAATAAACTGAAGCCATAAAAGTCGCCCGCTTGCATTGACGCCGTATTGCCCTGGGGTAGAGGGGGCAATTTCTGATTTTTTTCGCTTGGAGCTTTGCGTTTTAAGAGTTGGGTCAGAAGATGTATGTGGATTGGAATGGCCATTTATGTCAAAATAGTGAGCCAAATGCTTGAATATTTTAAGCAAAATACGTTGATGCTGAATAATACATGCTTCTTGATTTTTTTCCTGGTTTCAGTTTAAGTAAGTTATAAGAACGCCCCGCTATTTCACTTGCTATCCTGATACAGTTGATCTTTCTGGGATGAAAAATATAGCCTATATCTTAATCCAGAGTGTAAGCTACATCAATACCAAATTTTATTCAAATCTGTTCAGCCGTGAGTGTGGACAAACAAACACACTTAAACAAAACTTTCATAGATATAATATTAGTGTGATTATGTAAAATGTTGTTTAATCATCATCATAGGTAATAAAACAATTGTTTTAATTTACTTGAATAATTAAGGTGATTTTCGTATATAAATTTTCCTAGTCTAGACTCTTGTTACATTTTAATATTTTTTAAAGATTTCAGTTGACAAGGAATAAAAAAAATGCCATAATATGAGATGGCTTTTCCATTTGCTTGATATATTCCATGGTTCAGATAAAGGGGATGCGTGGTGGTTATGAATGTGTTTATGGGATGGTTTTTGTTTAAACATTTTTATGGCGAGTTGAAGTATTGTTTTGTTCAAAATAATGTTGTTCAAATGATTTATTTTGTCGAATATTAATAATACCAGTTGTGCTTAGTATTAGAGAGGAGTAATTATTGGACTTTTTGTAATCTTTTTGTATTATTCCTTAATGTCGCTAACACTAGATGCTAGGCTATCCGTATGTTAGAGTTATAATGATACTTTTCTTAACGACTCTACAGTAGACTAACCAAAGGCTTCTTACAAATGTATTTCTAGAATAACAACCAGAATTGACAAAATAAAATGTCATCCGAACTACGGCAGCAACGCATCGTTCACATTACAGATGCACTGTTATATGCTTTTTAAGCGTATACCGCTCTGAATTTATTTTATTCTTGTCTTCAATATCACTAAGATTTTTCCAGAAGCATACATAAATTTGCTAATATATGCACAGTGCTATCAAAATATACACCGTGCAAGAGACAAACAACTGGGATCTAAAGATAGGATAAAATTATTTTAGTGATTAGAACACACGCATCCACCTGCGTAAGTAATGTGAAGGGGACGCGGTCAGAAGTCACCCATCTAAACCAGAGGTTAAGCTCAACTAGCGAAGATCAAGTATCTTGAAAGTTTAGCTACTCTATGAACATACTTCCTAAAGTTTTTTTTCGACAAAAGTTACCTTATTTGTAAGATACTCATAAGGTTACTTTACGATAACCATTATTCCCACATAGCTACGTTTTTCTCTCCACTAAACGGGAATAAGTTTCTTTATTGCTATGAACACAATGCACCGAGAGAAGACAAAGAAATTATTGTATCTTAACAAAATAAATGGGGCGAGCGGAGAATGGGGCGGACAATATATTCTACCCCTTGTGGCAGATCATGACATGACGCAGATAGACAACTCCTATAGGTTTGCATGACATCATGAGCGGTTGAGGAGGTCGCGGTTTCGATTTCCGGCAGGGCTGATATTTTAGTAAAGAATTTATATATCAGTGGTTAGTTGTTCTTGTCTTTGTGTGTGCACTGCAACATATCCTACACAAGGAATGATCCTAGGGTGGAGCTATGAGTGTGTATTGAAGCCCTAACACGTCTGCCATACAGTAGAATATAAACAAGCTTATAAGTTAAAGCAAGACTAGATTTTAATAGATTAGAACTAGGAAAGGTTTATGAAAAAATATTTATCAATTGAGTACAAAAAATATATAGAAAAATATGTATTTAATCCACCATACTGGCCCAGTGTATATTAGTGAATATCTTATGTCTTTGAACTTTTGAGGTTCTTGGACATACCGGTTTCCTCACAATGTTTCCATCACCGTTTTGATCGATGGCATCGAAACTTCACATAATTTGTTTAAGTAATAGATAATCATTATTCATTCATTGGTGCAAGGCTGAGGATCGAACCAGATGCCGTCAGATTGTGAAGAAAAAATGCTATATTGTATAGATCGGCCACCATTGATATACCGGTTTTATTTTTTAATTAATTTACTTAGCTTACCACTGTATTCTCAAGTTCCATTAACTGTAATACAAACCTGTAAAATTAAAAGTTTTGTGTCACACGTGCGAAAATGAGTATTATTTAATATTTTGCCACTTTTCAAAGCTATACATCTGTACTAAAATTATACTGTGTCTTTTTTGAGGAAGTATGCTTTTATGCAGCAAGGTTTTAGGCTCGGAGCCAACTTGAAATTTTCTAGATTAAGATTTCTATGCTAAGTGTAAGATCTTAAAATTAGACTTCTTTCAGATTAAATAAAGTTTTGGCTCTGGAATTATTAAGTTTCTTTTATTTTAGGGGCAACTAAAGACGCTATCTTATCTGCTATCTTACTGGAACGTTTTTAACAGTTTTAAAGAAAAAATACCAAAAATACCACTGAATGCAAAATAAAACAATTTAGTACTATCTTTAGAATAATAACATTTCAAACTTTCGTGTTGATATTTTATAGCATGGCGGAAGTAATAGAAAAAAAATGAGTTCTTCCGCCATCATAATATGCAATATAAACATGAAAATTTGCATTACACTATTTGCAGTAAGATAGATAATGACTAAATATAGTTTTAGTAAATTTGTTTCTTATTATTTTTTTTATATTGCCAAACGAAAGAAAGAACGATAGCTGGAGCCGGTGAGCGCAACTTTAAAAAATATTATATTTTTGAGTTACATTTAGAAAAGGTTGTATCCACGCTAACTATCTATCTCTACGTTACATTTCATCTTAGTCCGTTCAGCCGTTACGAAACGAAGAATCAACATCCACACATGATGTATAAGGTGTAATGTTATAAGCTCCATCTCCCACACTACACACATCCGTATCACCCTAAAGGGGAACCTCATAGATAGTATCAGCGGAACCTTTATCAGCTTTTCCCGCCATTTTCTAAATTACTTTACAACGCACGTTATTCCGTTATGTACGTTATCCGTTACATAACGTAACGGAAGCGTTGTATAAAAGAGGGGAAGTTACGCCATATTTCAAAGAAATGATCGGAAAATGCTTAAAGAATGGGATACATTTTCTGAAGATGGATTTTTAATAATATTTTTCAGAGCGTAAAAGCAGTTTATGTATTTATCTACCGAAAAATACTTAGTGGGGGAACAATGGTCGACATGTAAACATTTTGGGATGAGGCCTTTAGTATAGGTACTTATATTTCTACTAGCGGAGCCAGCAGACGTCGTCCTGCCCGCTACCGGGTCCAATTGTGTTTTCAAACCATCCAGGAACCCATTGCAATATACACACAATATTTCATCCAAATCGGCCCAGCTATGTGTTTAGTGACAAACACACGTACAAAAGAATTATATATGTTAAGATATATTTTTTATTCATTTTGAATTGCAAATGGTTTAATGTTTATATTAAATGGGTAATATCTTATGAGAAGAAAAGAGTAGAAAGTACGTTAATTATATTATCAAGGTAGACATATAAATGTATTATAAACTAGGTGATAACTTGTAAAACCCTTCGAAAGTAGTAGTCGTGTGAATGAAGTTGAACTACGAAAAAACTAGTTTCACCACTGAAGTGAGATTTTTTTGTTTACAGTTTCACGATATACAAAAAATGCAGCACGCAGGGTTTATATACAATTTGAGGGCTTCTAACGTGATACAGATCTGTGCTGCTAATAATATGGCCAAATAGTGATGTAATAAGATTAGCATATATTGAACTAAAACGCATGTTTCACGGTAACAAATGTAAGCTTTACGAATTATATGAAATGTAATAATATTCAATAATTCCTAAAATAATGAATGTAAACGGTTCGTAGTTCCACAAATATCTAAATTGCTTCTATTATAGGTAAATACGGCACTTTCCTTGAATCACGCAGATGGAAATTATTTTTCGGGTGGAAATATCAAGTATTACTTCTAAATATTTAGGTAGAAGTCATGTACGACAGTATTTGATACGACACTTTTTACTTAAAAAAAAACGATCAGCAACCTACCTTTTCTACTACTATCTAGTTCCATCAACTCCATCAAACTTTCCAAAACCATCAATTCCACCATCCGGAAAAAAGAACGTTCACACTAATGAAACCCGGACAAACTGTCAATTCTGTTTCGTCCAATAAAACCGGACATCGATTCATCCGTTTTTCGTAATTTAATTCACTTAACCCCCCGCTGGGCGGCTGGTCCACGAGACCACCCAGCCGTGCACTAATGCAGCAGGAGACAGTACTTCAACTTAAGACATTAACAAGAACAGCAAAAATGGTAGTTGAATAATTTCTAGCTTTACTAACCATAGTTTGTTGAATCAGGCATTATTTTGCGGAAGTACATCTTCAAAACTGTTTCTTTGATGATTCTAGCGTATTTCCGCTTCAACGTCGCATTAAAAGTACAATAAGGAATTTGGGATCAATTATTTTTATTTGACTCTACACAAATTCGTCAATGATTAGCCAATTGAACATAAGCTGGAGACAAAATTCCTCTAATCCTTGTTGTACCTAATCCGATGTTGAAGCAGAAACACACTAGAGATTCGACAATGAAAAAGTTTCACGAACAATATTAAAAACAACAAAAAAAGTCATGAAATAAAAATAATACAACTTTAATTTGACATAACCACGGCTTTTGCAACATAAAGTTGTATTTTAATCACGACGTCGCATAACTGCTATTTTAATTGTAATGTATAGATACAAGTTTAAAACTTAGATACAATTGCCATTGTAAATTAAATACATTAGTGCACATCATCTGATTATGTGCTGCAAAATTGGCAGCTAACTGGAAAATTATAATAATCATTTTTATTTACTTCAACAGTTTTTCATCATTATACATAGAAGGCAGGACTCTTCTTATAGACATAAATTGTTTGTGCTAGAGGGCTCCGCTTTTCCGTCTCTACAAAACATTTTAGAAACTATACCTATAACTTTTTCAATAAAAAGAGCAGCAAATAAAATCAAAGTCTTTTTTATTCATAAATTTACATATACCCATAAATAAATACGTACTAATGTTATATGATATTAATGATAAGCTGTAGCCGTCGCCTGTGGACACTTGCTATGCTAGCGGTGTTGTCGAAGCTTTGTCAGCCCGGAGAGGCGTTTACGAAATGGGAACTTCATTCACTGTGTTCCACGGTTCCTGCCTTAGAGAGACAAGGTTTAGGCGTAACGCACATCAGATCTCACGACGCGATACTGTCTCTTATTAGACGCGCTGTCAGCTGACGACCATCTATATCTATATCTATACATATAATAAAAACGTAGAGATAAAAAAATCTGTAATTACGAGATAACAAAAAAAAATCACACAGGTCGTCTTAAAATAAGCAGCTGAACACGATAGGACAGTTTTTAGAATTATTGTCTGTTTGTTTGTTTGTTTGTTTGTTTGTTTGTTTGTTTGTTTGTTTGTCCGCGCACATCTCCTAAACCACTGGACGGATTTAAATGCGGTTTTCACGAATATGCTTAGAAATTACCAGATTAAAACATAGGCTATCTTATATCATTTATTTTAATTCTTTATTTTTACATAAACGAAAATAAAAATCAATGATTTATTTCTTCGTTACCCGAAACGTAATATGAGGATCGTCACATAGACTCAAGCAAGAAGATCCAAAGTAAAGAGAATGTTATTGACATAGCCATTAAAATTTTGAAACTGTCAACTGTCATTCGGTTAATCAGTTTAAATTTAAAGAAGGTTCCTTAACCTTCTTAGATGAATGAACGTGTAGATCAAGCATGTTATAGGCCTTACAACCTCTTTGGTGATTCATTCCAGTGCATGGAGTAGGAGTGTGGCGTACTCATACTCCTTGCGCCAACCTTCGTGAACTTCATTCCAATTTTCCACGACGTGTGGCGCTGGGGCGCGAAAAGAAAAAAAAATAAAAGAACACCGATTTTCAAATGGAATTGTCATTCGCTTTTTCTACGATTTGTCTAAGATTTTTCTTTGCATTAAATTTATAATTTCTTTCGGACTCAGCTATTTTCTTCCATTGTCGGTAGCTTAACCCTCTCCTTCTATATAAATAGTACAAATCCACTATAATTGGTGACCACTGAATGGACCGTACACCACCGACAAAGGTCAGAATGCCGCTAGATCGTACTGATAGCACTGCGGCTGACACGAAGAATAAAGATGATGACAATGTATTCCGAGTTGGCGTGCGAATTCCACCGTTTTGGCCCGAGAAGCCGGCGATTTGGTTCGCCCAGATCGAAGGCCAATTCGCGATTTCCAACATCACTGCAGATAGCACCAAGTTCTACTATGTCATTGGACAACTTGACCCGCAATACGCAGCTGAAGTCGAAGACATCATCGTCAATCCGCCTGTGACCGAGAAGTACGAAAAACTCAAGCTGGAAATTAAACGTTTGTCCGCATCAAGAGAAAAAAGGTACAGCAACTTTTAACACACGAGGAGCTAGGTGATCGTAAGCCTTCTCAATTCTGACGTCATCTACGACACCTAGCAGGCCCCGGAGTTCCAGAAGACTTTTTACGCATGATTTGGACCAGCCGCCTACCGAACAGCACGCAGACCATCATTGCTTCGCAGCATATGACGTCATCACTCGATGTGCTGGCAGACCTAGCCGACCGCATACATGACGTTGTCCCTATAGCCCAGGTCGCATCTACATCCAGTACCACACCGGGAAGCTCCAAGCTCCATATTACATTCTCATGGTTTTATTCTGTTAGCATTTAAAACACAAAATATACCGCATCCTATTTTAATACAGTCCCGCGAATAGAAGTATTCAAAAAAGGCCCTTTGTACATGAAAATAAACCTATACAACAAAATTCCGGACGCAATAAAGAAAGAAATAAATAATAACATTTTTCCAGAACCAACTTCGTAAGTTTCTAACCCAAAAATGTTATTACGAGATAAAAGATTTTTTCGACGATAAATTTTAGAAAATTATAATTGGAAAAAAAATATCGATATATAAATAGTTAAGAAAGTAGCGTCATAAGTTTTGTATCATCTCATATATAATTAAGTAACCTATCACACTAAGTATGTTTTTTTTTGTTTTGTAAAATTACTTCACCCTAGGTTAAGTTTGAATAGTATATATAATATTTATGTAATAGATTTAACTATACTTAAATTTATATGTTTATGTCTGTGGTCTGGTTTTGTGAACAGCCACTACATAATTCATTGCTGCACCCTTTGTGCAGGGTATATAAACTTAGCTTTTAGAAGAATACAGTGTATATTTGCAATAAGAATAAGAATATAGAAATAATTTTATTTTACTGTGATATTTTAACAGATAAATAGAGTAGTTCCATTTCATGGCTTTTTAATCAAGGTATACATACAAATGCACGCGAAATAAGAAATAACTAGCCCAGAGCGTGTTAAGACAAGCATTATGTCAGGGTTCCGTGGCCAGCGAAACTGGCCGGGAATATACTTTTAATGGTTTAGACAAAAAGAAAATTTCAAAACATGCTCTGCACTGTGGTCACATTATCTTTTTGATTTGAAAACTGTTGACGGTGTTATTTATTACTTTTATGATTCTATCAATACTTCACACAGGGCGACTTAAAATAAGCAGCTGAACATGTAAAGAACAGTTTTTAGAATTTTTGTTTGTTTGTTCACGCACATCTCCTACACCCCTGGAAGAAAAATGCGGACGGATTTAAATGCGGTTTTCACGAATATGCTTAGCTATGACCAGATTGAAGTATATGCTATGTTATTTTGCGCAAGGCCGGATTAAGGGAAGAAAAAAGAATTGAAGGTTTATATGAAAATCTACGCGTACGAAGTCGCGGGCAAAAAAGCTAGTTACAAATAAAGCTTTTATTTGCTCTTAAGTATCTACTTATTTTGAACATTTTTTTTTAGTTTTGTTATTATTGTATTTATAAACTGAATTGTTAAATCCTCTAGACATATTTGATGTAATAATAACATATTTTTTTTGTGCATATATTAGCTTAAAAATACAAGCAACAAAGTACTTGCTAATACTCACAATGCAATAACAATAAGACTGCCCGTACACGTACACCGTTGAAGGTCATACAAAACTACGGAAATATTAGATATTGTATTTAAACCAACAAACCAAATAAAAACTATGAAATAACCAAAATGTACATAATTATTTTGTATGAGGTCTTCCCGTGAACATGGTGCATGTAACTGCGCCGTAATATCGGGAGCTCTATCCGCAACCTTACCACGGTAAATATCCCGTAAATAATCATATAACTTTATTCGCCTTTATTGGAAAGGACCCACATACCATTTAATATTTTAAAATTTTGCGACTGAAATTTGAATTTTGAAGAACTACTTACAAAATATTAGCAATAAGTACATAGAGTTTATCTATTATTCCAAGTGGCAGGACTCCACCAGCTTGCTCCTCCTATCGGGGCGAAACAAAGAGCATTGTCTCCCATCCGCATAAAAATACAGTTAGCATGCAATCCAATCTCTCCACTCCGCAAAAAGGTTAAATCTGAAACAAGGACTGACTCACTTTAAAAAAGTGAAGGTTTCTTAAAAATAACTTGAGATGCAAAATCGAAGAGCAAGAGAAAAAATACCCAAAATCCATTAAATATAAGATTTTCATTTCAAGTATTTTATTAACAAGTAGTTTATTTCTTTAACTGGATCGATTTATTCAACTTTTCCGAATGTAAATCACACTAATATATATATGGGAAAGTTTGGATGGATGTATGGATGGATGGATGTTTGTTAATCACGCAGAAACGGCTGGATGGATTTGGAATATACATTGCTTATGTCCCGGATTAACACATAGGCTACTTTCATCATCATCGTCACCGGTTTTAATCACCACGCGGGTGAAACCGCGGGGCGCAGTTAGTTTATACATAAACCAAGTTAGAATATTATGGTTGTGAGTTTTTTTCAACTGATTTCATATACCTTCAATACCTTCATGCTTCCACAAATTTCAGTCCCTGATTCGTTCTGCAAAAAAGTTAAATCCTGTCCATTTACTGTTTTCATTCTAAACAGACAGAGCGCGTGGCATGAGTCCAAATGTACCCAGACTATCTTAGATAGTTTTTGGGTAGGTAGTAGGTAGGTTTTGGGTAGCTTTTGCAATAAGTTGAAAGGCTATTTTGGTACCTACTAACCTTGTACGTACGAACATGGATTAACGTACGATGGTACGAACTAGGTACCCTAAATATTAACATGCAAATCCTTGTTGAATTTATGATTTTATTATGGGATAAATATCCTTATTACTAGCTACGTCCCGCGGTTTCACCCACATAGGATGGATTACTCCTTGTATCATCAGCTATCTGCCAGTAAAAGTCCTGTAAAAATAGGTCCAGCCGTTTTGGAGTCCATGGGGAACATCATACATACACACATCGCATTTTATATATCCTTTATTTTATTATTATGAGGGTTCAGAATTAACTGACTGTGATAAAATCTGGAACTTAGATATTCGCCAAAGAACCAGAGTCACCAAAGCTATTAAAATTTGCAAGTTTAAGTGGCAATGGGCAGGCCACATCACTCGAAGAACTGATGACCGATGGGGAAGAAAAGTTCTTGACCACGAACCGGAAGATGCAGCGTAGCTAGGCCTCCCACTAGATGGACCGACAACATTGTGAGAGTCGCGGGCATCCAGTGGATGCAGATGGCAGGATGTCGTTCAGTGTGGAGGTTAAAGGGGGAGGCCTTTTAACTAACTGCACATCATTTTTTTAGATATTGCAGATCTTTGTAAACAAAGAAAATCTAAAACTAAAAAAAAAAAACATTTGCAAAAGATCGTTATAATATGTTTAAATGTTTATGTGCGAGATGTCTATGAATGTTACCGTATAGAATGTTTTACTGTTATGATACCGTAAAAGTTTTTATGCGGAGCAGGAAACTGCAGTAAAGTAAGCAAGCGTCCGTAATTCTGCCAGAGTTATTGTTCGAGAGACAAATTTGGCCAACATGTGTCGGGGAGACGCTACGCCACCCTTATAATATAATATTGTCGCCGGGTACTCGGATACGGACTTCACATTAGGATAAAACTGTTATTTATCTCAAACTTGTACGGCGCACCTGACAAAGACTTGAGCTATAGTATTTAAATTTATACAACCCTATGCTACAATATATGCTTCATTGTATGTATGGATTCTTACGAAGTATTAAAAAAACATTACTTTGCCTCCAAAATTTTCATGATGTTCAGGCTTTCCCAGAGAAAAAAAACATCACTTTCTTTCATCACCATAATCATGATTTCAGCCATAGGACGTCCATTGCTTAACATAGGCCTACCTCATCGATCTCCAAAAGGGTTTGTTGGAAGCAGGCTGCATCCAGCGGATCTCTGCGGTTTCTTGAAGGTCGTCAGACCATCTTGTGGGTGGACGTCCTACGCTGCGCTTACCGGTGCGTGATTCAAGAACCTTTTGGCCACATCGGCCATCTGTTCAGCGTGCTACGTGCCCTGCCAACTTCCACTTTAAATTCCTAATCCAGGGGACTATGTCGGTAACTTTCATTCGTCTACGGATCTCTTCATATCTGATTCGATCTCGTAGAGAAACCCCAAGCATAAACCTCTCCATAGCTCGTTGTGCGACTTTGAGCTTACTAATGAGGCCCGTAGTGAGAGACCACGTTTCAGTTCCGTATGTCATCACTGGCAACACACACTGGTTGAAGACTTTCGCCTTAAGGCACAGAAGTATTTTTGAATTATTAATGCTTATTGCAAAATCGTTCAAGTTTGTTTGCATTCACTGTCTACTACATAAAATTGTAAAACTCGAATATATTTAAAACAAAAGCGTTCATTGTAGAAACATTAACGCGAAGCTCATCCCAACAAGAGCGTGGATTCACGCTAAAAAAAACTTGCGTTATATAAAAGTTGGCGCTAACTTGCGATGCGGCGTCAGGTGCAGTTTATGGCCTCGACGAGACTTACATTTTTTCCTCCTCGTTTAGTTAAAGAGTGAGTGGATAATTTTGTTACGTGACTGTGTTCTAACATTAATTTACCCGACTGCTTGTAAAACTGACTGTATCACCATAACTAACTATTACTAAATCCATTCATTATCTATTAATTGGCAAAAATGTAATGTTTATAAATGTAACCATCGGTTACATTTTGATGTTCATTCAGTCCTTCATTCAGTTTTTTTTCCTTAAATTTTGTTTTCTGTGTCCATAAACAGTTCCATTATACTTGGTAATTTTTTCAACATTTTCCTGCCTGAATGACATCATCCGTCGAGCTTTCGTCAGCGCCGGCGTCGCGTCAGTTCTAGAACCCAATGGACTGATGCAGGACGACGGCCAGAGACCCGACGGGATGGCCCTAATCCCGTGGAAGACGGGGCGGCTTCTGATTTGGGACGCTACACTCGTGGATATATATCATATCGGCCTCCTTGACGTGTCCGTCAACGGCGAACCTGACTAGCGCCGGTTATGAGCGCGTATATGGCTGGCAAAACCAAACTTAGTTTTAAAGGTCCTGTTGCAAGGCGCACAATGCAACTGACCATCAGCATTGTATGTGTAAGTGTAGGTAGGCTTCGGACGGGTTTTAATGATAAGGCGTTTAGCATCTAGGTCTTGTATTCGCTTCTCTTCGAAATTATTAACAGCCTTATGAACAGAGCTGCGCCACTCTCGCCTCTGTTGCGCGAGCTCTTCCCAACTCTCGCACGGGATGTCACATGCGGTGAGATGGCGCTTCAGGACATCCCTGTAACGCAAGTACTGGCCCCCAGGTGTACGCTTTCCCTCCTTCAGCTGCGAGTAAAAGACAGCTTTAGGCAACCTAGAGTCATCCATACGTACAAGATGTCCACACCATCTCAGTTGACCCTTAATTAGCAAGGACTCTATGCCACATAGCTCTGTTCTTCTCAAAACTTCGGAGTTTGGAACTCGGTCTTGCCACCTTACACGAAGAATTGATCTTAAGCACTTCATGTGGAAAGTGTCTAGGCGTTTGACATCACCCTTGTAAAGACACCAAGTTTCGGTGGCATACAGCATTATGGGTAGAATTATTGCCTTGTACACAGCAATCTTTGTGTGCAACCGCAGATCATGCGAGTCCCAAACTCTTTTGCGTAACATTCCGAAAGTTGCCGCAGCCTTAGCAATGCGTGAGGATATTTCGGTTTCAAGGCGGTTGTCGTTACGTATAAAACTCCCAAGATACCGAAAAGATGCTACTTCCTCGAGCGCTTTACCATCTAAAGATACCGGCGTTGGGTCTGATGTCGTACCACGTGCAGGTTGCTTAAGCACCTGGGTCTTGGAAACACTTATGATCAACCCAAACCGCTGACAAGCCTCGTTTAGTCGATTCAAGAAAACCTGCAAGCTGTTGACATCACTGGCCATCAAACATACGTCATCAGCATAAAGAGCGTCCACAATCGAGAACTCTTGCACCGATCTTTTAGCTCTAAATCGACCCAGGTCAAAAACGCCTTTATCAGTCCTAACGTTAAGGCATATCTGTCCAGTAGAGTCGCCATAGGCATCCCTCAGTACAGTAGCAAAATAAAGGGCAAAGAGAGATGGAGCCATCACACAACCCTGTTTAACGCCACTGGTTACTGAAAATTGGTCTGTGAAGTCGTTTTCGTGCTGCACCCTGGCCACCATGCCATCGTGAAATTGGCGCACTAAGTTAACAAACTTCTCAGGACAACCAGCCTTAGTGAGAATGATCCAGAGAGCAGATCTCGGTACGCGGTCGAAAGCTTTCTCCAAGTCGACAAAGCACATATTAAGTGGACGATGTTGTTCAAGAGACTTTTCTTGTAGCTGTTTGACGATGAAGATAGCATCGACCGTACCTCTGCCCGGACGGAACCCACACTGGCTCTCAGGCAAGATGCGCTCAGCCAACTTCCCCAACCGACGATTAATAATATGGGCCAGTACTTTACCAGCCGCGCTGAGTAACGAAATACCCCTATATGACCCACAGTCAGAGGTATCACCTTTCCCTTTATATAATTTGCAGATAGTGGCGTCCCTCCAGGCTTGAGGAATTTCGCCTGTATCCCAGATTCGCAGCACAAGCTCAAATAAACCATTTTGAACACTGGGGCCACCATATTTGTAGAGTTCAGCTGGTAGACTATCTGAGCCTGCGGCTTTTCCATTTTTAAGTCGATTAACGGCATCAAAAAACTCCTCAAAAGACGGGGGGTCACCCAGTTCTGGAGATGATGGTAGAGTCGGAAGAGCATTTATATAGGTGAGATCTGCGCCGTGACCAGCTGGATTTAGCACTTCACTGAAATGTTCAACCCAGCGGCTTAGTACATCGCTGTGATCAGTCAGCCGCTTCGATCTATCACGTGAGTAAATAGGTGAAGTTTTCTTAAAACGTGGGCCAAAGATCGTTCTCAGGGACTGGAAAAAGAGACCTGGTTGTTTAATGTTAGCAAGGTGTTCCAATTCTAACGCCTTCATCATCCACCAACGGTCTTTGAGTTCCCGAATCTTAGACTTGAGCTGGTGTTGAACAGCTTTTCGCTGAGTGCTGGTTGTGGAGACTTTCATTAGACGCCTCGATTCTTTGACGAGTGCCATGATCTCAGCATCGGAGTCGTCGAACCAATCTTGATTTTTCTTCTCCGGCTTTCCAACTACTTGTTGGGCTACACTGTGAATTGATTGCGATAAGGTGCGCCAATGTTCATCAATTGAGCCCGCAGTATCCAATGATATTGAGTTGAACTTGGTGTTGAAACTTTCCTGTGTTTTAGAAGAGTTTTTTAGTTTTTCAAAGGCCAGCCGTGTTGGAATTTTATGCTTTGCTCGGCGAGGCGGTTTATAGCTGAGTCGGACTTTTGACCTTATCAACCGGTGATCAGTCCAACCTTCAGCGCCCCGCATAGCTCTGGTCGTAAGCACGTCCTTCAAATCAGCCCTGCGCACAATGACATAATCTATCAGATGCCAGTGCTTAGAGCGTGGGTGCATCCAAGATGTCTTATACTTATCGGACATACGGAAGAAGGTATTTGTCACACATAGATTAAATTCTGCACATAGAGATAAAAGCAGTTCTCCATTAGTGTTACATTTACCGACTCCATGTTGTCCAATGAGCTACATGAGCTTCGACCAAAATAAAATAAATGGACGGGCCCTAACCATTAAACTTGATCAGTAAAAACGAGTCAAAACCGTCGGACATATATTTTAACACCTAATAATAAAAATGTACAGTATATTTGTTACAAAAAATAGATATCGTTTTTATTTGTGTATTTACACTTCGGTAAAGCATACGAATTCATAATTTAGTCAGATGTTTCGTTATCGCGTAACAATAGACTCGTGTTTCATTTCCTACGGCTAGAGACCGACTGAAACGAAGTGAGCGCTGGTGCTCATTTTGTAATCTTCAAAAATGCACTTCTACTGGGCCCTTCCATTCATTTTATTTTGGTCGAAGTACATGAGCGCCGTCTCATCTTCCTGGGACAACTCTACAGGCTGGAGCTGCCGCGACTATGGCTGAAAACCTCAAACGGCACAAATATAGATTTTTAGACAGGATTATATGTTTGTGCCATTTGGGGTCGAGAACTTAGGACCGTAGGTGCCAGCCGCCCATGATTTGAACATGAACTTGGCCAAACGTTTGGTGGAGGCGACAGGTGCTCGAAATGCTGACGCCTACTTTGGCCAAAAAATTTGCATTCCAGCGTGACAATGCTGCCAGTATGCTGGCCACTTTTTCCTCCACCGATGGGCCTTTAGAATAGTCATATTTTGTTAATAGTGATTTTTTTATGATATATCTATTTGTAAATAGGTAGGTATTGATTAATTATTTCAAGTTTTAGTTTTTAGTTGACATTTCAGTTTTCGTTAATTTTCTGTTTTTTTAAGTTGTGCATGCTCATTGATGCTGATCTAAACTGGGAGATTTACATGAATCGATTTAGAACAAGCGCATTATTTGGCGACTTTGATAAGTAATTAAAACCATCAGTAGCTCACCGCTTATCTCGTTTCCTCATGAATATGGGTGCAGCGTGAGCTCCTGCACCGGAAGTTGCACTCTGCACTGCGTTTTGATAAAACTTTTGAGCTAAAAATTTCTTAACAGGAAAAGTAGTTTGGTTTTTGTAGAGCGTGATACTTAAGTATTTTTACGAGTAAATTTATGAAGTATATTTTGCAGTCAGTTTATTTATATCTGATATATTATCTCAGGGAGATGAGCGCAGTGTATTGCCAAGTGAGGTTATTTTGAACTATTGCATTTCTAAATTCTGGGTGACACTGAACTGTTATGGGCAAGCATCACACTTACCACCAGGAGAGTAGCTTGCTTGTTTAGTCACTCGGTTACAGGGTTTTTAAAATTAAAATGCTTTTCGCATAATTTAGTAAAAATCATTCTTGTGATTTAGTGATTGACTTGTTGCCGAAGATCTTTGTAAGTAATTAGCCTAAAAACGATAGAAGAATAATTAGTCTAAACAAACTTTAGGCAGTACTTATCTACTTATAACTTTTTATATACATTTAGAAGTAAAGAAAATAAATTTAGTTCTCAACCATTATTATCTGAGAACTGTAAAATGGATCTTAAAATAATGTATCGATATAAAAACGGGTTCTATTATAATAGATAACAAGTTTTCATACTGCATACTTTAGATTATTTAGACTTTTGTTTAGTGTTTCGAACGAAGCTCTATGGCCTCAGCTAAATTTGAGAGTTGTATAATGCCACTACAATATATGCCATAGTTTTTTAGCCAAAGAGAAAACCACTAGGGAACCACTACTGTATATAAAGATCATTTTAAGAAATTTCAATAATATTTGAGCTGGTCTTGAATTTATTACAGCTTTATCGCTATAACTCAACATATCGTACTTAGAAAAAGTTCAAAATAATGTTTTTATGACAGTTTTTTAAAGTAACTCGTTAGCATGGAAAGTTACAAGTTTCTGTCTGTACCAGAGATACCCCTAAAATATTTTTTCTTTTTACACTTTTAGACATAGACTTATATTTATTGATAACTAGTTTTTTTGCCCGCGACTTCGTACGCGTAGATTTTTCATATAAACCTTCAATCCTTTTTTCCGGCCTTGCGCAAAATAACATAGCCTATACTTCAATCTGGTCATAGCTAAGCATATTCGTGAAAACCGCATTTAAATCCGTCCGCATTTTCTTCCAGGGGTGTAGGAGATGTGCGTGAACAAACAAACAAAAATTCTAAAAACTGCCTTAACATGTTCAGCTGCTTATTTTAAGTCGCCCTGTGTGAAGTATTGATAGAAGCATAAAAGTAATAAATAACACCGTCAACAGTTTTCAAATCAAAAAGATAATGTGACCACAGTGCAGAGCATGTTTTGAAATTTTCTTTTTCTCTAAACCATTAAAAGTATATCATGTCATGTCGGGATTATATACATCTCTGAAATTTGACTGTCCAGTTTCGCTGGCCACGGAACCCTGACATAATGCTTGTCTTAACACACTCTTGGCTAGTTATTTCTTATTTCGCGTGCATTTGTATGTATACCTTGATTAAAAAGCCATGAAATGGAACTACTCTATTTATCTCCTAAAATATCACAGTAAAATAAAATTATTTCTATATTCTTATTGCAAATATACACTGTATTCTTCTAAAAGCTAAGTTTATATACCCTGCATAAAGGGTGCAGCAATGACTTATGACGCTACTTTCTTAACTATTTATATATCGATATTTATTTTCTAATTATAATTTTCTAAAATTTATCGTCGAATAAATCTTTTATCTCGTAATAACATTTTTGGGTTAGAAACTTACGAAGTTGGTTCTGGAAAAATGTTATTATTTCTTTCTTTCTTTATTGCGTCCGGAATTTTGTTGTATAGGTTTATTTTCATGTACAAAGGGCCTTTTTTGAATATTTCTATTCGCGGGACTGAATTAAAATAGGATGCGGTATATTTTTAGAATAAAACCAAGAGAATGTAATACTCCTACTCCATGCACTGGAATGAACCACCAAAGAGGTTGTAAGGCCTATAACATGCTTGATCTACACGTTCATTCATCTAAGAAGGTTAAAGAACCTTTTTTAAATTTAAACTGATTAACCGAATGACAGTTGACAGTTTCAAAATTTTCATGGCTATGTCAATAACATTCTCTTTACTTTGGATCTCCTTGCTTGAGGCTATGTGACGATCCTCATATTACGTTTCGTGTAACGAAGAAATAAATCATTGATTTTTATTTTCGTATATGTAAAAATAAAGAATTAAAATAAATGATATAAGATAGCCTATGTTTTAATCTGGTAATTTCTAAGCATATTCGTGAAAACCGCATTTAAATCCGTCCAGTGGTTTAGGAGATGTGCGCGGACAAACAAACAAACAAACAAACAAACAAACAAACAGACAAAAATTCTAAAAACTGTCCTATCGTGTTTAGCTGCTTATTTTAAGACGACCTGTGTGTTTTTTTTTTTGTTATCTCGCAATTACAGATTTTTTTATCTCTACGTTTTTATTATATGTATAGATAATAGGTATTACAAGTCAGGTAGGTACATAAAATAATAAATGTTAGAAATTGCTATACAATATAGAATTGAGATTTATATTTACTAAACCTGTCGTCGTGCAGTTTCATGATTTTACCTTAATAACTATAGAAGTAAGAAGATTCTAAAGAATTAGAACGGACGGACAGACAGACGGGCAGCAAGAAGATAAGGAGGTTTCATGAGACCTTAAAAGTCTTGATGAAAATAGCAATATTTTTAAGGTAATATAAAACATACCGAAATCGTAGCTTTATTGTTTGTAGATTAAATTTAAAAAGCTGTTTAGCAATTTTCCTTCGGAAAACTTATAACTCGTATGACATGACTGATCTTCGAAGCCACCCATCCTTCTAATCGATTTATTGGCATTCTATTTCCGAACGCGAACAATCCAGCCTTCCATACAAACTCCATGAAAACTTTCCCGATGCCTATATAAGTTTTTTAGAGTTCCGTTTGAATTTTGAACAAACTCGTATGTTCTTAATAGTCAGTAGTTATTCTATAACTTTGCTAAGTTTTCTGAAATTTATTTGATTCTTAATGTCTTTTTCACATTACTTTACACTTTAGTAATGACAGACAGACCATTGGAAAGAACCATTCGAAATTTTCGAAATTTGAAATATCTGTAGAAAGGTACTGGATGAAAATAAAAGATAGGTAAGTAAAGTGTCGAAGCGTCGATTATTATCACCAGTAAGCCATAAAGCTTATACGGAAGAAATAAATAAACGAGGAAGGCCTCTTAGACTTCTTAACAAGCACTGAAAGCACATACGTAAGTTACGAGTACATACATACCAATTGAAAAGATTTGTATTTGTAAATGCTGTATTTTAATTGGAACCATCCATTCTGCGTAGTATCGCTCACTTTGCCATGTATTTATTTATATTTTCGTGAATAAATCCGCCTCCAGTACACGTGTTGCGACAACTTTGCTGATGACACTTTGATGGGGTTTCCAACTTTGTTTTATTTGGTTTGGAATAATAACGATGCGTCAAATGTAGGTGCCGCTGTGTTTAGTCAAACTTTAGATATAAAGAAATTGGACAAATACGTTCTATTATTATCAGGAATGGAACACCTGCTGGCTTCCTTGTTTCCTACGGTCTTTTCATGGTCTGAGTAAATGTATATCTTTTAAATCTGCGTGTTTCATCGATACTTACCACTAATTTGTGGCCAAACGCGATAAAAAAATATCTTAAACTATGTTAAAAATTCCATAAATCAGTTAATGTTCTGGACCTAATTTAGATTTTCATAAGATAACATAATGTTGACGGTATATAGGTACAAGTTATTTAAATCATGTATAACGAAAGACACTGGCTTAAATAAATTTGTTTATGACAACCTGTATATGAATTCGTGAATATAATAGGTCGGGGAAAAAGTCTTTTCGTATTTTGTATGTATAAGGTTGTAGTAAAAATCTCATCCGTTGTACTGTTTGTATCTGGCTGGTTTTGATACCATTAAAAATATAACATTTTAAAAAAGGAATACAAAAAGTAAAAAGCAATTTCCCGCCATTTTTCAATTGTTTTTTTGTTTGATAAAATGAGTGAATCTAACGAAGAAATTCGATATATTGTGAAATTTTATTACAAAAAAGGGAAAACTGCGACACAAGCCGCGAAAAAAATTTGTGACGTTTATGGACCTAATGCAGTGTCATCAAGAGTAGCACAATGTTGGTTCAAGCGTTTTCAGTCCGGGAATTTTGATGTCAAAGATGCAGCTCGCTCTGGTCGCCCTGTTACGGATAAAGTAGATGCCATTTCTGAAAAAGTGGACCAAGATCGGCATATTAATAGTTACGACGTAGCTGAAGAACTGGGGATTGACCACAAAACAGTTTTGACCCATTTGAAAAAAACTGAGTATACAAAAAAACTCGATATTTGGGTGCCACACAAGCTCACTGAAAGAAACCAAATGAATCGTGTACTCATTTGCGACTCTCTATTGAAACGTAACGAAACCGAGCCGTTTTTGAAAAGATTGATCACTGGTGATGAAAAATGGATCACCTACGACAAGAATGTGCGCAAACGATCATGGTCAAAGGGCAGTGAAGCACCACAGACTGTAGCGAAACCCGGATTAACACGTAATAAGGTGATGCTGTGTGTATGGTGGGATTGGCAGGGCATCGTTCATTATGAGCTTTTACCGCCGGGCAAAACCATCGATTCGGATCTCTACTGCCAACAGCAGATGAGACTCAAACAAGAAATTGAGAAAAAACGGCCGGAATTGATCAACAGAAAGAGTGTGGTCTTTCATCATGATAACGCCAGACCGCACACATCTTTGGCCAGCAAAAATTTAGAGAGCTTGGTTGGGAAGTGTTAATGCATCCACCATATAGCCCTGACCTTGCACCCTCAGATTTCCAGCTGTTTCGATCTCTTCAGAATTCTTTGGGTAGTGTTAGATTAACATCAAGAGAGGACTGTCAAAACTACTTGTTGCATTTTTTTGATCAGAAGTCCCAAAAATTCTACAGCAACGGGATCATGTCACTACCTACAAGATGGCAACAAGTTATCGAACAAAATGGCACATATATATTATAATTAAATGTAATTAAACTTGAAAAAAATATGTCTTGAATTTGTTTAAAAAATACGAAGAAACTTTTTCCCCGACCTTATATTTCAACAAAATTTTACTCATTAATAGACGTGTTTTTATATATTTCATTCAAGTAATTACTTTTTTGAGTAAAACTAAATACTTACTGTTTAAAGAAATTTAAAAGCTCTTCAAGTATTTACAAGATTTATATTTATGTGAATGTAAGTGAACATTTCATTTGACTTTATAGTCCAGAATCTCCGATATTGTAAAGATATTCAATTTCATTATAATAGTATCATAACCACCCACTCAGAGCTTCGCAGTGTGATTCAAACGTCGTAAAATAGGCTAAATGGTCAATATTTATTTTAAGTGACATTTTATACTTCACCATTATGATTTTCTATTCATTGTAAAAATGAGTAAAAAAACAGTAAGTTGTTCCCATGGTGGTTTTCATATTTCTAAGATCCTGTAAAAAGGTTTATTAAATGAGTCGTTCCACCAAATATATAATGGACATTGCATAAAATTTACAAGCTTTAGGAATCACATGGATTTGGAAGCAGAGATGAACAAAGAACGGTTCAGTAACCCAGTTTCCCGTGTCAGCTTACTTTCATACTCGGAGGTTCATTGTGGCTCCAATTTTATACCGATCGTAAAACACATCCATTATTACAAACGATGTAATTTGACACCAACTCGCGAACGACGCGGCTGTGCAAGGATGTAACACAGTATGAGACATTTTGATACAATTAATCTTGACCTACCAATAATGTAAGTAAGAGACAAAACAAAATAGTCTCAAACGGCGGCGTCATATTGCCCATCGCTAGGACAGACAATGATAAGACAATGATAAATGTTCGAGCGATTTATTCGCGTCTTTGAAAATATGTTTGCGTGACGAAATAGCATTCTTAACGAACGGCACCGTTCGGTTTGGCAACATACTTTTAGATCTCATCATCATCAGCCAGAAGACGTCCACTGCTGAACATAGGCCTCCCCCTTTAACCTCCACAATGAACGACATCCTGCCATCTGCATCCACTGGATGCCCGCGACTCTCACAATGTCGTTGATCCATCTAGTGGGAGGCCTACCTACGCTGCGTCTTCCAGTTCGCGGTTTCCACTCAAGAACCTTTCTTCCCCATCGGTTAACAGTTCTTCGAGCGATGTGGCCTGCCCATTGCCACTACAATTTGCAGATTTTAATAGCTATGTCGGTGACTCTGGTTCTTTGGCGAATATCTACGTTTCGGATTTTATCGCGCAAAGAAACTCCAAGCATAGCTCTCTCCATTGCCCGTTGTGTGACTCTGAGTTTTTCCAAAAGGCCAACAGTTAAGGACCACGTCTCAGTACCATATGTCATCACTGGCAACACACACTGATCAAATACCTTCGTCTTCAGGCACTGTGGTATCTTGGACGAGAAGATGTCACGCAATTTCCCGAACGCTGCCCATCCGAGTTGGATTCTTCGGGCGACCTCTTTGCCTAAGTTGGACTTTCCTAACTGAACAATCTGTCCAAGATAAAATGTGTGTAATGGTCAACAACTTCAAGAGTATCGTTCCCCACGATTACCGGTACGGGTACAACATGGACATTGGACATGACTTTTGTCTTGTTCATGTTCATTTTTTTCACTTTTAGATCTATTCTATGTATATTAGAAACTTGATGAACTGTGCAACGTGCCCTACAACCTGCACACTAGACGACCTGAATGCATAGAATTAAGAAAAAACTAATTATATGCCCGAATGAAACCACGGCGAGTGCCATTGAAGTAGCCAAATTTTGGTCCAAAAAAACTTAATTTAATAATAAAATAAAAACGAAACATCGAAACGAAAGAAGAAGAAACTGATATAAAAACACATGTCAAACCTAGTAGATAACACCAAACACATTATTTAATTTTCTGTTCCGAAGTTTTATTTCATTTTTTCAAATAAACATCAATATTATGTAGTCTGGTTTCATACCTTGTAATTAACAATAATTTTACTTAATATACTGGAAAATTAAAACAATTACTTTGCTCTTTCAAGGCCGTAAACCATATTTAAATCATTTTAAATTTAGCAAAATAATGTGTCCGATGGTTACGCAAAAATAACATCCCAATCTCTCACTGTATTTTGATAATACCACATAGCTATAAATATAGGTATACACAGTTACTGCTGTATAATCACGTTACGAAGTTTACGAAGTAGTTGCCAGAGTTACGAAGTAACTAATATGTAATCTACAGCATACTCTGTAACAATAAATGTACTTGTTACAGGGTTTTGTTTTCTTTTAGAGGAGTTTTCAGGAGTTTTCATTGCTTGGCCGAGTTTCCTTTTGGCTTGGAGCTATTTTACCTGAAAAGCATATTTTTTTCGCATTTATTATAAGGGGATGATAACCCTCACAAAAGCTTTTTGTATTATTATTTTTTATTGTAATAAGAAACCAATTCCCTCGTGATTTGAAGTAACCCACATATTAAAATATAACGTGGTTAATATAAACGTGGATAATTATTTAATTTTACGAGTAAATATTTTGGGATAATTTTAACATTCATTAAAACTTTTGAGCAATCATTAATGCTATGAATTATACTATGAGCCATATATATATATATAGAAAGTTTCACTTATTTTTGTCTGTAAATAGTAACATAACCTCTATGTATTCGCCTATTTACAAGTTTTTTTAGCTCGACTTGTTCTGGTGTCTTACTGTCTGTAATCAGATCTTGCAAGTTAAATTTAACCCAATTCCCGGTGTTTGATTGAACTGAAATTTGGCATACATATCAAGTTCCGATGACAATACAATATTATGGTGACAGCGAGCTGATGTGATGATGGTGACGGTGGACAACGGCACTCTTCGATAGATAATAGTAGACTGGCAGTGTATGGGCTCATTATGATCAGCACACCGTTCCGATTACAAATTTCATAAAAGCTTGGTACGAAATATAAATTTTTCCATAAAAAAAATTGTTTTAATGAAAACAAACATATTTTCATACTAAAATCTTGTACGTAAAACATCAATTGGGCACTGGTTACTTTAGGAAAGTTTTCAAATGAGAGCATCAAATACAGTATACGACGCGTGACCAAAATGCGAGCGTGTTTCTGGCTCAACGCATAAGCATTGCCATTCAACGTAGTAATGCCGCCAGCGTGCTGGGTACGCTGCTAACTGATAGTGTGTTTGAGCATTTGGATTGTCTTTAGACCTTCAACGGTCTATGGGTAGTCTAACTGTTTTTGTAGCGTTAGCTTGTATTTTGTTGAGTTATTAAAGGTACTTGCCCTGTTATTTAATTCAGTGTTTCAGATAAACAGGTACCCTGCAAGATTACATATAAACTAAAATCACCCTGCAACAAATCGTAAAAGTCCGCGAGTTAATTATATACTGTAAACACACGGTCAATCTGTTTGTCTGTCAATAATTGGTTAGGATGACGACGTCATGTAACAAGTGTGAGAACAGTGGGGTGTAGTTTTGCCGATGTCAGAGTGGGTTTTTATGAGGCACGTTGTTTTCTAGTTTTTTCTAATTTTCAAGATAAAATGTATCCTATAGTCTGTTTTCACGATACATATTACTTTCTAATCAAAATCAAGATTTTTGGTTGTAAAATTATAACCAACGGACGGATATAATTAATTATAAACGTAAACTTTAGTTAAGTGCACGCAGCGTTTCCAAAATAACTGCACAGGAATGGAATGCGCTCCCTGCCTCGGTGTTTCCTATAAATTACAACCTGGGTCTCTTCAAGACAAGAGTGAATAGGCACATCATGGGCAAGCGTGCCCCATCTTAGACCGCATCGTCGCTTACCATCAGGTGAGTCGTTGTCAAACGCTAGCCCATTTCACCATTAAAAAAAAACCTGAACACAGTATAAAGTAATGCTCAGCCATTGAAAAGTATTAGCTCAAAAAATGATTATGTCGATGGACTCTGCAACAGTAAAAAACACAACAAAATGTTTCATGGCCGATGCGCTAAAAAGCCCTACAAATAAATTTTAATTTCTTACGTTTCGATTTATTAACAACTTCAGCTTTCATTGTATTCCTCTACGAGTCTTGAAGATTTATATTTTTAATTAAAACAGGCACACTGCAATGCGTGGGTGTCGCCTTTATTATCAGGTTGGGCTTATTCTAAACAAGCTTTCATTTTACAAGTTATTATTAAAACAAGCTTTTAGTTTTGGCAAAGAAAATGTAATCCACCATGTCATGGTAACACTTAGAATGGATGATCATATGTATATATATTTTAATACATGGGAAATTTGATTATCTGACCCCAAACTAAGCAAAGCTTGTAATATGGCTGCCAGAGACTGATATATTTTTAAATGCATACTTACATATTACACCCAGACATAGAACAAACACAAATGTTAATCAAATGTTTGTCTTAGGTGGGTATCGAACTGACGCCCTCAAGCGCAGTAGCAGACCATGGAGCAGTCCATGTCTGTGCTGCTAACCATTGAGGAGTTCCCTAATTACGACCCAACCCTGAGTGTAGCAACCATGTCATGGTAAAACTTAAAACCAGCTATCATACACAACATTTCGTGTCTGTGCTGTTGACCATTGAACAGTTCCTTTATCTGGAGATAATCCTGGATGTCGATTCAAGTCATGCTTACCATAAAATTTCATTATCATCGGAATTGAACCAACGTGCTAAAATTGAATTCCGTAGGATAAGAGAAAGCAATTTTAATTCAGCTTGCAGGAACTGACATAATCTAACACCCATACAAATATTAGTGTTAAAATATTTTAAAAAGCCAGCTCTTGTCTAAATTAGGCTTTAAATTTCTATTGAAATGTTTTTATTTTTATTTCAGCGGCCATTTTGAAATATTACAATATTGGGTATTGCATATTGTATTGTAACTAGAACTAATGGTGTATTCAACATTTACGCAAAATCGGTTAAGAGCACCAGGTGCCTTATGCTCAACTCTAAACGTGGGCCCGAATAGGTGCAGTTTGCAAAATCACGCGACCGCAAACCGTATCTCGACGCATTAAAGTTCGCGTGATTTTGTAAACTGCACTTATTCGGGCCCGCGTTTAGAGTTTGGCGTAAGGCACTTGGTTCTTATTCAGCTTGCAAGATGTGACTTAAACAAACTAACAAATATTGCAAAAAAAATGATGTTGAACAAAATCTATATTGTCAATTTCGTTATCCATACAAATCCATTTTGTAAACAAACTAATTAGATCTGCGTCTCTTTTTATTTTAATATGTGAGATAAGTTTAGTTGGGAGAGAAAACTTTCGAAATTGGCAATGTTTCTAAAAGCTCTTAAAACTTTCATCTTGGCCTTTAACATTTTCTCTAATCTTCAAATAGTCCAAAAAAACAAGTACTTTAGTAATGAAACGGCAACCAAACGGTACATTCACGGTTATTCAACGAAAAAAAAATTACAAGGTTTTTATTTTTATATGTAGTTGACTGTCAGCTCGCAACCGCCGATTCCACTATTCCACTAATACTAAGACGATATAAAGTTTTTGGTAAAAATAATTTCCATGTCATTCATAAGTAGATACTACAGTAAATACTTCAGAGATTTTTAAAAACTACTATCTACTTTTTAAAAATTTCAAATTTGCACAGCGTAAACCGTAGGATATAGAAGCATGAAATTTAGCACAACTATTTCCCGCAAAGTAGGTGAGCACTAAGAAAATATTTTTGAAAATTCATCCCCTAAAAGGAAAAACATATTATTGAGAAAGAAAGTTTATACGGAAGTTGTCATTTTAGAAGTTTAAAACGTAGAAGTTGGCACTTTGACGTCTGTTTATAAGTAAAAGTTAAATGTATCGTTTTTTAAAAACTCATTAGAAGGTTAAATACGAGCTGAAAGTTCATTGAAAGTTGTATGAAAGTTCATATTTTTTTAAGTTAGGCTTTTGTTTATCAGATTAGCCCAGCAATAAATCCTTTGAAGTTTCATAACCTATTTTTGGTGTTTTAATATTTTTCCTACAAAAAAACAAGAACAAGATTTGCAGTCACATTGTCATATTACATCATACAACAAAAAAAAAAACATCTTAGTTAAAGGAGGTTGCTTGAAAGAGGTTACGTTGTTTTCGGAGATAACACAGGTGAAACCGCGAGCGCAGCTACCTTCCGTGGTGTATCCGAGAAGCTACAACATGGGGTCCTTCAAAAGGCGAGTTAATAGAGTCTTCTTTAAGACTCATTTAATTCACCTTTTGATGAACTAGCATTTATTTTTATGTCATAGGTGGCATGCAAGTAGACGAGCCGCTTGATGGTAAGCATTCACGTCTATGGATATATGTAACACCACAGGCATCACAACTACGTTGCCAACTAGAGAGTCCATGTTATAAATGTAATAGTATTTTATGGCTGAGTCATGAGAAGCTTCATGTTAAGGTTTGTAAAGTTTCTAATCGTTCAAGCAGTAAAAATTGCGCCAATCGATCGGACCGCTTTGAACTATGATGAGCAACGGTCACCTCTACGTCCTGGTTATAGTGACTTGTAGTATTTGTTTTTTCGATGCTGCTGTGCGAAAGGTCAGGTAAGTAATCAATAATATTTTAAACATTTTTATGCTTAAGCCATAATTAAGGCCACCAACGATAGTATAACATATGAAAAGTATATGCTCATCTGTTGGATAAGGAAGATTGTCCATAATAATAATTGTAAGAGTGGCTATAAATTTTGTAATTACTCTAGCAGAGACTATGTGCCAAATAAATCTGGTCCTTCTCTCCAATCCCTCCATAGCTGAGCAAAAACAGCGCAAAGTTTGTAATGAATCGAGTGACCGCTGCACTCAGCCTAACGAGCTGATGAGTAAAGGACGAGGGGTATTGAGAGCAAGAAGTATTAGCTAAGTTTACTTTTATTTATTTTGAGGATTACAAAGTAATATAACACTTACTCAATATTAAAAAAAGTCAGCACAAACCTAATCAAATGTAGTCTGATTACAAAAAGTGATTTCTTTCGAAAGGTGAGATATTTGTCAATATCAAGACAAAGAGGTAGTTTTATACATTATCGAGATTCTAAGTGTTCGTGACTTTGTACTTTCCGGCCGCGGCTGCAGTAGGCACATGGTCTGAATAAAATAAGTATTTATTAAAAGACCACAAACAAAAAAAAACTGACATTACAATGAAATTATTATTTATGATTTTAATAGGTGGCCTTGATGCTTAAAACGATCTTTTCCAGGCAACCGTGCAGGTACATGGTTTCCTGGAAGTATTAAAGAATAACAACTTTTACATCTAGACTATGTCGGTTAAACTACCGCGATGAAAATTGCATGCAATAAAAATATTAGATTTAAATAATAATCCGGGACATATTTTTTTTATGCTTTTAACGCGAATAAGTGCTCGTTAAAAAAAACAACAACCAACAACAAAAACAATGAACAATCTACATTATTCCGTCTTTATAAATTTCCGACAAATATTTTTATTCCAAGTTATTTTGATTTTGTTCTTTCTTTATTCTGTATCCCAGTACAGCACCCACTCTACCTCGGCCACAGCGCAGTGTCTAATTAAAACTCACTCTGGCGCACTCATTTAAATATTTAATTCCACGAACTGAGGATTAAACTGCAAGTATTAGTTAATGTTTCAGTACATACATAATACCTGTTTGTTTTATAAGCGGAGTGATAGGTCTTATTGTACTTTTTTCATTAATATAAGTCCACGTATGACCACTAACTGACATTGTAGATGTATATATGAAGCACGCAGACATAGAAGATACATTCATACGAGTTTTTTTAAGAACAGAGGGAACTAAACTGTATATCTCAGGAAATAAGTAAACTGGCAAATTTTTCTATTCCTTAGATTAGAAATCAAAATGTCCCTTACATTGTAATAAACAAGAGTCTATGATGAATTCGGCTTGCGCGGCATGTCAGAAAGCCCTTTCAACGACCCGTCAACTTTGTTGCGATGTTTGTAAGGATAAATATCACTACGCTTGCGTGGGCGTTTCCCCAGCCGACAAAGCAAAAACCCAGAAATGGCTCTGTCCAGCGTGCTACGCAAAAATACCTAAAGGAGATAACTCAAACACTCCGGTTCGCAACACGGTCAGTACGTCCGAAGCCGCCCGCGGCGCCGGCGAAACCGCGAGGACTGGAAGTGAAATTGGAGGCCTGCGTACACTCAAACGCATAGCTAGCGCCATTCCGGCGTTTGACAGCACGGACGACGAGTTACTAAATGCACCGAGTATTGCAGCCGAGCTTCGCTTCTTGCGTAGCGATATGGCAGAAATCAAATCTTATTTGAAACGTCTGGACGAAGGTTTGGAAAACTTGGCTGGCCGACTGGATGATTTTGAGAGCAGGTTAAAAATCACTCAAGAAAAATGTTCGACAATTGATTCATTAAATGAGAAAATCGCGTTGATGCAAGACCAAATGAACTCCCAATCTCAGGCATCGCTGAGAAATGAAATAGAAATCATGGGCATTACAGAATGCCCGAACGAAAGTTTAGTGCACACTTTAACAACTTGCGCAAAACTCGGTGTTGACCTGTCGGAGAACGAAATCGACTGGGTCAGTCGTGCCGGCCCACGTAAACCAGCACAAACCAACGCGGAGTCCGCCTTTGCTCGGCCAGTGATTGTCAAACTGTTACGGAGATCGAAAAAGGAAGAAATAATTAAAGCCACGAAATCCAGACGTAACATTACTACAAATGACCTCGGCTTGTCTGGCCCGCCAAATAAGATCTTCATTAATGAACACCTTACTAAACAAAATCGCATGTTATTTCGCGACGCAAGAATCACTGCAAGAGAAAACAAATACAAATTTTGTTGGATCTCAAACGGAAACATTTACGTTCGAAGTGAAGAAGGCAGATCGGTGATCTGTATTCGAAGCCAAGCAGACCTGGACAATCTCAAAGGAACAGGGGCCGCAATATAAAAACTATCCGTCAAACAGTTTAGATATCATTATATTTGAAAACAATTTTACTAACGTGTACCTTCATATCTTGATTTATATAATAGCTATGTTTATTTATTTCTTACTATACCGCCGATCACCTCCTCCCAACCCAAACATAATAACTTACCTCGCTAGTCTGGAAACACCTCACTCCTCACGGTTCTTGAAATATTGTTCACGTAGACACATAACCAATAGTATTATCAAAATCATAACAACTAGTAGTCTCACTGCTGTAAAGAATTTTAGCTACCAACAAACAAACAACCAAAATACCCCTGAAGTGACAAAAAATCAAATTAAATACACTCCAATCTCATTTTTATACAATAAACATTATGGATAGTACTGACCTACAAGCCGATATAGACGAATCTCTGAGAATTGATTGTCACACTATCGATACGTTAGAAAGTTGTAAGCAAATAATCACGCCATATAACTTTAAAATTCTCACCTGCAACATAAGAAGTTTACACTGTAATTTTTCACACTTTCTGGTAGTTTTAAGCCGCTTGAACGTAGACTTTGACGCAATTATCATGACAGAATGCTGGCTACAAGAACACACACCGATATGTCAATTGGCAGGCTATAATGCATACAACACAAGCAAAGTCATTAATAAAAACGGTGGAGTTACAATATATTTAAAAGATACATGGTCAGCTAACGTCGTGGAACCTGAATTCAGAGATGCAAACTGTCTAACACTGGAGATCGACAAATCGTTCACCTTAGTGGGCATCTATCGATCTCCATCATTTCCTGATATTGAAAACTTCCTGGAGTCCTTGGACAAAATCCTAGACACACATAAAGAGACGAAACATATGATCGTCACAGGAGATATCAACGTAAACTTACTGGATAACACTTTGGGCAGTAACACCGCAAAATACGAATGTCTTATGGCGGAGTATGGTTTTCTTCCTGCTATCACCAGCCCTACGAGACTGAACTCATGCTTAGACCATATCTTCATTAAAACAGAGGGCCAAAGCACTGGAATAAACTTTAAATGTTCGTTAACAGACCACAATCTTGTCATGGCTGGTGTAAACTCAGAAGTTCCTAAGAAGCCAAAAAAGCCCGGCGATGTACGTAAAATTGACTTCGAAGCAGTGCTAAAGGAACTTCGTCTGGAGGACTGGTCCGAAGTATATGCGCATTCAGATGTTAACGAATCCGTGAAAATATTTAATAGTATTTTGACTGAATCCATAAAACGCCACACGAAGGAATCAAAACTAAGTAGGTCTAAAACACAACTGAAACCGTGGATCACTCCAGGCCTCATAAGGTGCATGAGACACAGAGATAGACTGCATCAACAAGTAAGAAAATGTCCCAACAACATAAACTATAAGAGGACATACCTTCGCTACAGAAATTTTTGCAATGATCTCCTACACAGACTCAAGGATAACTACGAGAAAACCTTGCTACAAGATAACAAACATAATCCAAAACAGTTTTGGAAGGCAGTTAAAGATATATGTCATATCCAAGGAAAGCAAAATAACGCGCAAGAACTCCTAGGTGTTGGTACCAGCCAGGAGGAATCTCTAAACATCTGTAATAAACATTTTGCGACAGCAGGAGCGCAGTTGGCATCTCGGATCTTTAACAAGTTGAAAGTATCGCAGGACACCCTATGTTCTCAATTCAGACAGAGTAAATATCCCCTCAACTCTTTCTTTGTAACTTCGACGGACCCCTGCGAGATAGATAAAATCATATCCGAGATCAAACCAGATGGTGCACCGGGCATAGACGGTATAGGACCGCGTCTAATTAAACATATCAGGTATGTCATCTTAAACCCCCTTACATATATATGCAACCTCAGCATTGAAAGTGGTGTTTTTCCTGAATGTTGGAAGATGGCTCTGATTATCCCCATACATAAGAGTGGAGTCAAGAATGCTCCAGACAATTACAGACCCATATCTTTACTATGTATATTCTCCAAAATTCTAGAAAAGGTAGTGAATAAAAGATTAGTACAATACCTCGAAAAAAACTCTCTCTTATCGACCAATCAATTCGGCTTCAGAAAAGGAAAGTCTACGGAAGACGCAGTTAGACTCTTAACCGAAACCATAGCTGGGAATCTTGACTCTGGCAGGCGATGCGTCGGAATATTCCTTGACCTCGCCAAAGCGTTTGATTCCATCTCAACTCAGCTGCTTTTAAAGAAGCTAGAAGGGTTTGGCATCCGCGGCAACGTCCTGAAATGGTTCCACACTTACCTGACAGACAGGCGTCAGAAAACTAGAGTTGGGGATCTGACGAGTGGAGAGTTAGTAAATGAATATGGAGTCCCACAAGGTAGCATTTTGGCTCCAACACTATTTATCATGTACATGAACGACATCTTAAACCTTGAATTACGAAGCGCCACTTTGATGTGCTACGCTGATGATACTGTTGCTATCTTCGACGGCTCAAATTGGAATGAGGCTTTTGACGCTGCTCAAGAGGGTATATCCAGGATAGCGGAATGGTTGGACGCAAACCTGTTGTCGCTAAATGTCAAAAAAACAAACTTCATCCCATTCCACATTACTCGAGCAACTCTTCCTACCATTGACAGAATTAAAATTCACAGTACTAGATGTGCTTTTTCAGTGTCAAACTCGCTATCCAGGCAATGCTCCTGTGAGAGCATAGAGAGAGTGGCATCCACTAAGTACTTGGGAATAATGGTTGACCAAAACCTAAACTTTTACAATCATATCTCTGTGTTATCCAAGAAAGTAAGGAAATTCATTTACTTGATGAAGCAGCTCCGTCGAGGCGCTGATCTTAAGACGCGCAAACTTATATACGTGGCACTGTGCCAGTCTGTCCTACAATACTGCATAGGAGTATGGGGTAGTGCGGCAAAGACTGCGTTTAAGGAACTAGAAATAGCTCAAAGATCAGTGTTGAAAGTGATGCTAAAGAAGCCGCGACTATATTCGACGAACAGTCTTTACAGAGACGTCGAGCTCTTGCGTGTTAGGCATCTTTTTATAATACAGGCTGTAACTAGTGCTCACCGTCTAAGACCTCTGCAGGACAAGACCAAGCGGAAACAACTTCATATTTTACCGTTGTTACCGCGTTCGCAGGTCGCATGCCAAAATACTCGCATACTTTTATCTATAACAAAATCGCAGGCATACTCGATATAGCAGACTGCAACACGTTTCAAGTCAGAAAAACCATTGGCAAGTGGCTTCTCACTCGATCCTACGAAGAAACTGAGAAGTTATTTGACCATCTCAATTGAGGCAGTTTTTAAAATGAGGTGTTTTCTCTCCCCCCCCCCCCCCACACTCCTTTTCCCTCTTCAAATATCTACTATAATATAATTTAATAAATCAGTTAGTTTCTACTATAATCTATGTATGTATAATAAATGGCAGATCTTTTACACAGGGTTGAACGAATTGCTTAAATGTCTCTGGGAAATCAAGGGACCCCAAAATACAGGCTCGGCCTAGTTTGGGGCCCACAGCTAAAAGTTGAAATACTTAGTTTAATTCAATTTTATTAATTTGTAACAATTTGGATATTATTATTAGATAAATAAATTATTTGAATTTGAATTGTGGGTTTTCCTTGGAAAGAAATGTATTTTAGTTGTTTGAGTGGAGGTCGTAAAGCTCCGATGCACATTCTCCGAAATAAATCCTGTAGAAAGATGGCAGAAACGATATCTAAAGTTTCCCTTGTAACTTTCTTGTAAACAATCTCTGCAGGAGACATATAGCCAAGCCTAGTCCCCCAGAAAAAAGCTGCTAAGCCTTGCCTTTGCTTACCTTCACTGACCTATCGAGCTACGTTCTAGTTACCACACGAAGTTCACTTACTTTGAATTGCGCACTCTGTTCCAAATTACGCTTTAAGCGTGTGTGACCATTTCCCGGTTAATGCATAATGAAGGAAGGAGCGTCTTGGGAGCCCGAGTGCTTCCCAGATTGGATTTTACTAGGAAGCTACAGTTTCGGCAATTAAATGTTAGAAACGCGAGTATTAGACTTAGTTAACACTTGGAAGAGTCGTGTTGAGTTTACATTTAGTTTAGAGGACGGACATCAAATACTTTATACACGATAACACAAATATAAAAGCAGGTTATTAAGTTTGTTTACCGTGTATGTATGAATAGTATGTATGAACCTACAGCTGACACGTTTTAATTTGTCTTGATAAATGAGGAGTTGATAAATTCCTCCGAGTTCTGGGATGATCACTGGGTAGATTGACTTCATCATAAATACAAGATGGTGGCTTAAACCTATACAAGTAAAGTGGGTTGATTTTGTTTTAATTGTATTTGTTCAGATGTTGTTTTAAATGTTTGATAACCAATGACAAAGAAAGGATCTTGAAAGGACGCAGCGTAGGCAGGCCTTCCACTAGATGGACCGACGACATTTTGAGAGTCGCGGGCATCCAGTGCACAAATTATATAGTAGTATGTGATCCAGTGGATGCAGATGGCAGTTCAGTGTGGAGGTTAAAGGGGAAGGCCTATGTTCAGCGGTGGACAGCTTCTGGCTGATGATGATGATGTTCAGGTGATACCGTTTGCAAAATATGATACACGAAACAATGGTGCAGTCGGTTTAAAATAAAATTGAAAACAATGATAAACTGAAGAAAAAAATCACTCAAGAAACTGCAAGAAGCCGCTCGTAATAAATACGAGTAGTTAACAATACCAGATTTACCTAAAACCAAAATCTCAGTAAGTCACCATGTAGTCCAAAGGTTAATAGCCATCATAAGATAATTTAACTAGGATTTCCTTATAGTTCTAGAAACATGGTTGGCGTTTTCACACAATTTATGAGCTATTAAAATAGTTGTTTGTGTATTTAATTACTGTCATAATAAATAAGGATCATTTGTCACTACTAAGTAGTACTGAGTGTTTCTAACTTCTCAATTTGACCACTGTTTATTTTGTTACTATACATAAATGCAACGTTGATTTTTATTTATAGTTTTACTAGCGACCCGCCCCGGCTTCTCACGGGTATATGTTTTATTATATATATAAACCTTCCGTGAAAAATTATCTAACTGATAGTGAAAACCGCATCAAAATCCGTTGCGTAGTTTTAAAGATCTAAGCATATATAGGGACAGACAGACAGAGGGAAGCGACTTTGTTTTATACTATGTAGTGATAGTGATATATAAAAAATCTTAATAACAAATGCACTTAGGAATTAAGTATTTTAAAAATAAATTTAAAGTTGCTTACTTTATATCAAGATCGAGTCCGTTCGTGTGTGGAATACTGCTGTCATCTTTGGGACGGTTCAGCCAAATACCAGATTGAAACACTTGAATCGGTAGATCGCCGTGTTGCTCGACTTATAGGCGATGAGAAGTGACTAAGAAACTTCTCAGTCTAGAACACCGCCGTAAAGTAGCGAGTTTGTCAATTTTCTATAGGATTCATTCAGGAGAATGTGCATCGGAGCTATACGACCAGGATAAGGTCGTGTAACTCCGATGCACATTCTCCGCCCTTTTCTACTACAGGACAAGTAGGAAAACGGCCCATTACCACCCATACATTGTGGAATTTCCTTGGATACGTACAAAATGTTTCAATTCTACGTTTCTAATCCGTACGGCCAAGGATTGAACAACCCGCCGGCTTCCTTGTTTCCTGAGAGATTTAATTTGGGCCTTTTCAAAGCAAGAGTGAATAGGTATCTTCTAAGTCTGCGTGCTTCATCTTCCACCACATCGTCGCTTACCAAGAGGCGAGTTGGCGGTCAAACGCGGACTTATTCGCGAAAAGAAACACATCAGTCATAGGACTAAACGTCAGAAGTGAAAACTTAAGTAGTAACTCAACTATTCTACAAGAGATGGCGCTGTTTTAAAATACACGGTACAGCGTGACGATGACACGAGTTCCATGATTTCAGTTCACCCAAAAAGTGCTCAACGCGCCTACAGAAGTTTTCTCGTCAAAAAAAGTATTTAATAGTTCAATCCTCATTGAAATAAAACACATCAAATAGACTGATGATGATAAATAGTAAAACTCTAACACTTTTGTCTACTATTATTGTAATTATTACTTTTTGTATCTCTCGACCAGGGCATGATAATAACATGTAAACTTGCACTATAACCGATTAAAATGATGGCGATTAGGATAAATGATGGCGACTCTTTTTTTGTAAATATGAATTGATGAAAAATATTATTTTGACTACGGAATTAAAACCAACCAACTACTTAACCAAGAACTTACCACTTCATATTACAGATACCTAAATCCTAACCCAAGAAAACTCTCGTATCTACTGTTTTATAAAAATATAATAAATGTTCAGTCGGGCTTTGTGCGCGATTGCACAAAGCTCCAACTGACCCACTCACGTCAATATATCAAAGAAAACATCACACCACTTCACATTATCCGAGTGCTAAACTGGTCCGGTCCGGATAAATCGAGATATGACCGGACCCGGGCGGTTATTTCCAGTTTTTCTTACCATCGCAGTTGTAAGCGATTCCACTGCTATTGAAATTCGCTGTGTCGTTGTTGTTTTGTGGTTATCAGGTCCTGTTATTTGTGTGTGTTTGTGTGCGTGTGTTCTTTCGCATACCCGGCATAAATACACCTAGAATGAAACTATGGAGTGTATTACGTTATTATAAGTTTTATAAGTATTTGTTTTCTATTATGCCATGCCATTATGACGACTGCCTCGGTGGCTCAGTTGGTAGTGATCCTACTTTCTGTGCTTGGGGGCGTGGGTTCGATTCCCATCTAGGACAAACATTTGTGTGATGAACATTTGTGTTTGTTCTATGTCTGGGTGTTAATATCTATTTAAGTACGTATTTAAAAATATATATGTATGTATATCAGTCTCTGGCAGCCATATTACAAGCTTTGCTTAGTTTGGGGTCAGATGACCATGTGTGCAATAATGTCCCAGATATTTATTTATTTATTTATTATCTATTTAAAAGTAAGTAGGTGTCAAAGGTCGCAATCGCAATGCGTTTGATTGCGATGATGTGCATGATAATTGGAAGACCCTGTCTGTGGTCTAAATATACACGGAGAACAAGTTATACTATGGTATGAAAATCCATAATCCATTCACCTGAAATATCTTCTTGGTATGTGAATTAAGTGATATTATTTATTTCAACTTTTCACATATTATTTTGCAACAAAACCTTTCTAAAGGTTTTCAGAGAATGTTATTCTGTTTCGCCATAATTTGGACCATTTCATCCCCTGTCGGCAACCAAAACTAAATCAATGACGCCTCTCCACACACCCTCTGCCAATAATCTCAGCCATTTACTTGCGAACCGAGAAAAGGCGGGCCGCAACAAATTTGGTGCGGGCCTTAACTGCGGCCCTCATCTCATCAGAGCTAAGCGTTGATGAGACTTGGAAGCTTCCCGCATAGGTGATGGTCGGTTGCTTGGTTTAACTATATTTTTATTCAGATGATAAATATATATTTTTTCAGTAAAATGGGTGTTGGTATTTTTGGTATTTCATGTGTTCATTATTTGAAGAAACCTTTGAACATCGGACTTTAAAGCCTAGACCGTTGATATAGTAATGGGAGGCTTGCCAAAATGCAATTAAAAAAAATTGTTCATTCAAACGGTATACAGTGTTATACAGACAATATTTACGTTTGTCTGACACTGTCTGTCATGCTTGTTTTTGTGTTATTTTATTTCGTAGTATAGTAATTTTAGTACTTACTAATTTGTGTTGTGTTGTGAAAAAACAAGTACTTCGTAGTAAACAATAACAACAAAATATTATACTACGAAATAAAATAACACAAAAACAAGAATGACAGACAGTGTCAGACAGATAGATATTTTTTACTAAGAAAATAAGCAAGTTTTTTTATTGTCCTTTTTTCGTCTGTGGTTTTTAAAACCTTCATATCCATGTGTCGGCTACGACATCTATCGCATTTTTATGAACTAATTTTTACTTTTCGTTATCTGCCCATTATGCAAAGATTCATACACATATCTTATAATTATAGAAGTTAGACTTTCTATTATGTCTAAAAAATTTGGACGGACAGACAGACAGACAGACATACGGACAGAAGGAACTTATAAGAGTTCCATGTTACGGGTTTTCTGTCAAATAAGAATTACATTCGTTAAGTCACGTCGAAAGCCTTCGGGTCGCAGAACAACTCCGAAACAAGGGTAAGTCATCCAACCCATACGAACTTAAAGCATTTATACCAGCTGGTCTAAAAGAAAATGACCAAAAGGTTAGGATCAATTCGTTTATCTCCTAGCACCGAAACTGTTTCGCATCAAAGTTTGAATCGTTCCTAATCAGCTCTACGTTCTCTATAAACATTAAGTACCGGGTTACGGCACTTTGAGGCTCTTCCGAAGACAACTGCTCTCTTATCTGGTTTATTGCATGATCTGTGGAGCTTAGTGGTACATTTCAATTAGTGTTAAGTCTTTACTTACGATATACATGGTGCATGAACCGATCTTAGGCAGAATTCTACTATGGCGTAGTAAATAACCTCACTTTATACTTTTCTTCTATATTTTTTTACAATACTTAGTAGTTGTCCAAAGAACATAATATAATTATAATGTTGTATGATTTCTTTTTTAGAGTTCCGTACCCGAAGGGTGAAAACAGGACCCTATTTACTAAGCCTATGCTGTCTGTCTGTCCGTCCGTCTGTCTGTCTGTCCTACCTATTAACGCTGTCTCTTCGACCCGTAATAGATAGCCAGTTGAAATTTTCAAAGAAAATGTAATGTTACGGCAGAAAATGTAATGTTAGTAAAAATTAAAAGATGTTTCAAAACCTATCAATACAAGCGTTTCCTAAAGTCTCCTCCACGTTACTAGGGCATGACTTGGACTTGAACGTGAATTATTTTGCTTGACTCTGACTGTGACTGACTACATTTCATCAAACTTTCTATTCAGTTAATACTTGACACCGACAAATGCACAAGAGTGCAACGCCAAAATCCTCACAGATGAGAGAATAAAAAAAAAAACTATGTATGGTTTATTTTATGCAAGGACGTTATATTAGGTTAGGTTATGTTTGTAGTGGTAGGACTCTTTTGCAGGGGTCCGCCTGGGGAAGTACCACACCTTTGCCAGTTATTCAACCGCCAAGCAGTAGTGTGCAAACACTACTGTGTTCCGGATTGAATGGCAATGTTTCCAGCGAAATTTCAGGGCACACAGAGATTTGACATCTTATATCTCGGGGTGACGAGCGCGCAGTGCATTGCCATCCAGGGTTTTGAACTGTTGAAGTTCAAAATTCTGAGTGGCGTTGAGCTGTTATGGACAAGCGTGAAGAGCCATGAGGCGAACGACTCCGCTCATCTCGTCACTCAGTATCGTAAAAAAATAAAAAATATACCCTAATTGATTTTATGACAGCCTCGTGAAGTAATTTATCGTATAATAATTAAGCTTAGATTATATACCCAGTTTAAAGTCTATGTCTCACCCGGACTTAAACAGAGCCCGATGTATTTTGAATTAAGCTTAAACATTTTGTAATAAAGACGCCTACATTACACGTTATCTCAAAGCGATGGTATAGACATTTGTATTAAATTTAATAGCACGAGTAAAGAAGCCTGTTTGCTTATAAGTTTATTCATGTTAATATAATCTTTATAGCTTGTAGTAGTACGGCTATTAATGTTTCTGATAAAATAGAGACGCCTTCAGCGAAATGTAACTAGTTTATTGAGTAGATATTGAAATGGATGTAGAAGACCATACTTTTTGTAGATAATTTTCTTGTAAAGTGTTTTAATGGTTAATTAGAAACAAGTCTGCTATATCCGTTTTTAGGAACCCGTTGGGACAGGGCTTGGCCTCTTTGGGATTTTTTCTTTCCTCGATTTTGACAGTTGCATTTGTTCGTTTCTTGCAGTCTTTTTGATTAGAGCTGTTGACGTCAGTACACTTAATTTACCGATGGGAAAGAAAGTTTCTTGAGTAGAGACCACGAACCGGAAGATGCAGTGTAGGTAGGTCTCCTACTAGATGCACCGCATCCATTGGATGCAAATGGCAGGCTGTCGTTCAGTGTGGAGTTCTAAGGGAGAGGCTTACGTTCAGCAGTGAACATCTTCTGGCTGATGATGATGATGATGATGACGACACCTAATTTTTGGTTAGCTTGGATTTTATATTCTTGTTCATTTATTTGGAAAGTACATATGTACCTGTGTAGTCGGAGTAACCAGCGTAATCTTACGTGGGTAATTCCCGTGTAATATAAATAAAATACTAACTCATATGTACCTATTAATAACATGTTAACCAAGTATTAGAAAATAGAATAAAATTGTATAATTTTTTTACATTATGTATACGTTTTGCATTCAAGAAATTCTTTAAACCCTTTTCATTACCAATTTGCATAAGGCTATTTTTGATTATTATTTTAATAAAAAAATCGCGCATTGTACGTTTGCATCGTTTCCAGACACAGGACGAACTGAGTTCACAGAAGCCAATTAACTTGTGTTTGTATCACCGCGCAGACCTCGGTAAAACTTATCTACCTCAGTTTTTAATATATATTATATGAGGATCATCGTAACACACGTGTTTATACTTGCCATGTACCGTTCACCGTCTAGCGTCCAGCCGCGGCGTTGTTTTATAATGAACGTTGGCCATGCTCCCGCTGCACGTGCCACGTTATTTATTGCGACAAATATTGTACGCTTAATGCCATTTTAATTCCGTTAAAAATTACACTGGTCGGATTGTTACAAAACGCAATACCGGTAGGGTTGGTACTCGCTCGGACTTTCTGATGATACGAGTGTGTATAAGCGATTTTACTTTACATTGTAATATTTGTATTCTGTCAAAAGGCAGTGGTCGGTCAATTGTGAATTCAAATCGGTGATACGTTCTGTGGTTTAAAGATTTGGTTTATTATTACTAGCAACTGGCTGTGCAATGCGGTTTTACTCGTGTTATAAACCTTCTTGAAGCAACCTCCTTGATAGTGACAGCAGTTTCCTTTGACAGGATGACATTTCTTTATAAATTAATCTATACATATCTATATCTATAGGTACATTAATAGAAAAGTAGAGATAAAAAATCTGTAATTGCGAGATATCAAAAAGACTAATTCAAATTCAAATTATAGAATTTTTGTTTGTTTGTTTGTTTCATCCACGCACATCTCCTAAACCACTGGACGGATTTAAATGCGGTTTTCATGAATATGCTAAGCAATGACCAACTTGAAGTATAGGCTATGTTATTTTGCGCAAAGGCCAGATTAAGAGAGGAAATAACGGTTGAAAGTTTATATGAAAATCTAGGCGTACGAAGTCGCGGGCAACAACACTAGTATTTAATAAGTCAATAATTAAATCGCTGACTTTTAACACCGCTTATGTTCGTGGATATATAACAGAACATACACTAAACTATAAACATATTAAACTCCAATTGAGGACCTCCTTTTGAAAGTCAGTCAAATAATCAGATCCAGACATGAAAACACAGCGTAACCACAACACGAGGGTGAATTTAAAACGGCCACAACATTGTGCGACGGGATGAAGTGGTCCCGCGGGTGTGACGGGGAAATTGCGAGGATTGTCATAACGGGGAACACTTACTGGAGTCTGGAGAATGTACTGGTGGGAAGATAACCGACTGCTGTAAGCCAGTTGAGACAAAAACCGTGGTGTACAATTCTGAACAAAAGAGCCCACACTAAGTTGAAGCCAAAGGTGTGTAGTCTTTTTTGATCTAATTTAAGGATAAGCATGTTGGACTTTATTGTCGTATAACATTAATTCAGTGAGCTTTATTCAACCGCCTGCCAATAACCTTTAAGAATACTCAAGAATAATCACCTCTTGATCTTTTTCTACTCCCTAGGAATGTAAGATATTCTTTTTAAAGAATCTAAGTTCTTTTTTTTAGTTGACGACCTAAAAGAGACCGTAGAAAAACGCTGGATGCAGGTCGCTTCCAACCGGTTCTTTTGGAAATCGATGAGGGCCTCCCCCATCGATCTCCAAAAGGACTGGATTATGTCCAGCACTGAACGTCCTATGGCTATGATGATGATGAAGTTCTTTTGTTTTTTTTTCCAGTTATGGATATTATTAGAATTTAGAACCTTGTTGCTTTAGTCATGACTGCCAAAACTCCAAGTGTGTTCATTTTAATGGATCCGTAGTACTACGTGGAACCCTTATAAGTTCGATTTGTCTGATCGTCTATCTGTCTGACTGTCCACCCGTTCTATAGAAAAATGCAACATTGCATTTTGGGATCGTGATGAATAGGATTTTTTAAATTAATTTATCAAGTTTATCTACCCTTTGCTAAATATGGACCGCCAAAGTAGCAAGAAAATGGTATAGCATAGCTACCTAAATTATTAGACATAGAAACTTGTAAATTTATTTCTTTCTGAAACTTTTTTACCAACACCAATTTATGAACTATGAATATGACTGACTATGATTGTTTTATGTCTTTGGCAACTGAATCCTACCATATGCGTCGACACGCAAGTCTCGGCTAGTTATTTATTATATTAAAACTACTATACTTATAAATTCTATATACCTAGAGGTACTTACCAACTTTTCCTCGTACTTAAAAGTAAAATCCCTTACGCGACCGATTATATTAAAGGTCAAAAAACCCAAACTAAATTATCCCATCTTAAAATATCGTCCATCGACATAAGCCTTCGGTCATTGACCAGAAAGCCTCCAGGGTATCGCCACAGTATAACTAACAGTTACTACCTCTAGGGGTAATATGTCGCCCAACTATAAATCGCCGCGATGCAAGGGGAGGCCCAATTTGTTACATTAAATTAGCCAGAGTCATCTCCTGGGATGTACACGGTTCATTTTCAAGGAATTGTGTACGTACAATGTACAGTATAACATACATGTTATCCTTGTTTAATGACGATGTTGTTAGTGAAGAAATGAACATGGATAATCAAAGTTTTGTATTTAGTAAGATAGATACACATTTTATTTTAAAATAAACAACAATTCATTCATAACATTATTTATAGTTATTCTCGGGTATATCACAGTACAGTATAGGATATAACAAAAAAACTGGGCTATTGAGGTGAACAACTTGTGGACAGGAGAACAGATCTATTGGATGAGAAACGGCACCTGACTTATCCTGTCTCATCTCTAAATATATTTAGGCAGGTGATGACTAATCCACCTATTAAATGGGCCCCCCATAAAGACTGCAGTATCTTGGCAACGGAAGGGCAACAATGGCGTAGGTGGCGTAAGATGTAAAGAGGTGTGCTGCACTTTCATAAAGAGCTACTCGCGGCGATCCATAAAATAATTATTATTGTGCACACCAAATATTATATAGACATAAAAACTAGATGCCTAGTTTAACAATAAACGCAAGCCTATTTGTAATATAAAAAAATATATACTTAAACTGGTGATATATAAAGGTAGTAAATTAAACCCATGAAGCTTCTCCCGCGGCTTTATTATCTCTCGTACATGAAACAATATTACTCCGCCCTTACTCCGCCGAATATTCCGACATTTGTGAAAATTAACATGCTTCTTTCAGAACACTATAATTCTTGGACGCGTTCAAACTTCACATCGTTATTATATAGTTGAGTGCCTCAACCTAGTCGCATACTATCAGGTACATGGCCAGCTCGTATCACCGAGTCCATCGCGTATACAACAGGTAACAATGCCATGGGTCACGAGGGACGGAGACCACTTTATTCGATTGGCTGTAATGACCGCCGCGATTCAACACGCGGTGCCACTACGGAGCGATACGCATCACGTTATGCGTAGTTTAGTTTGTGAACGAGACGAGCAAACCGTTCACCTGGTGGTAAACGCATCGCCTGAGGAACCATTCATCATCATCAACATCATTTCAGCCATAGAACATCCACTGCTAGACATAGGCCTCTCCCATCGATCTCCAAAAGGGCCGGTTGGTTTTTGCGTCACGGGTAAAAAAAACGGCGCTGCTCAGTCCAGAGATGATATCTTGTGTTGACTCTGCGGTTTCACCTTCTCACCGGAACATTGTAACTCTTATCTGTTGAACAACTGGCAAATCTGTGGAATCTTGTACTTCCCCAGTGGACTTAACTTTGTGCGTATATCTTATTTTAATTTTAAACATGTGTCTGAATGTATTTTATACTTTGAGTTACACTTTCTTGTTACTCGTACATATATACTTGGCAAGGATATTATTTCCCTGCAATTTTTTATTTACTAGTGTCCTGAATATCGCAATAAAGGCTTCTGAGAAAGAAAACTAAAATGTAAATAATAATAAAACCACACTTCCTGTTTCCTAATGCCTGTTCGTCGCTTATTATGTGAACCCACCTTCAAATCGTCCCCAAGGGTTTTCTACATTTTCACGGATAGTCAGGCCTCACTTAACGGTAATGCGAGAAATTGAAAAGCTTACATAATGCCTGTCCAGTGTTCAGTCAGGAGAAACCATTCGTGGTCTATACCTACCTACGAGTGTACGTCATGTTATTTAGTTGTCTACATTTGTATGATTATATATTATTTGTTTAGTAGAGTCTAAAACAATTTCAAGTCATTCAACAATAACAACAATCCTGCCACAACAATCAACAATCTACCAGCTTCTTTGTTTTCTAAGAGATACAATCTATCTCTTTTCAAGGTGAGTGTAAATAAGTATCTCCCAAGTCTTCGTACTCCATCTTCGACCAGATCGTAAGTTTGTCGTCGAACGCGAGCTCATACGCGTTAAAAATGCAAAAAAAATATCGATATTGTTCGTTTATTATTTTATTTTCATCAGTATCCTCGCTCTATTCGAGAAAAGTACAATACATACTTTGAAAGATATCAAGTGTAGGGTGGGTATAACGTTATGTGCTTTAGCACAGACCTAAATTTTTATAGATACCACAAACACGTTACATGAAAACCTAGCGTGCCTCATATTTTGTACCTAATTTGACGAGTTATTAAATGGCAAACTGCATTTGCAAGGCCAGCTGCTTTTTAAGAAAGTTTCTGTTTATATGACGCAATTTGTAATTTTTGTGTTGACAATCTTACTCACACTACTGCCAAGATGACGGAGGTTAAACTGAATTATTTGGCATGCTATTTGGAACATTGATCTACAGTCATGCATATTATGTAAACTCGTGAAGTCTATCTGATAAAGGAATGTGTGCCAGCTTCGCTCCAGTCCATAACGTTCGTCTGTCGACGTTATTTTTGCGTGCTGTGACAATGTACTGTCTATTGATTTATCCCCGACAAGCAGTTTAACCAACAGTTCTTGTCGTGTTGCGCCAGATATCGGTCTACATTGACAAATAACATTTCCTTATTGGCCGTGTATAAGTGTCTTGTCCGAAGCACGATTTACATTACGCCCGTATTTCATGCAAATTAGTAAATGGTGATAATCTCAAGGAATATTATTGTACTCCAAGCAGAATTTTTACTGAATGTAGTAGAAGTATACCAAATATTATAAACTACTTGCTCACCGTGGTTCACCCACGAGACATTCCTTCAGGAACGGTAAAAAAATCTGGATAAAAATATCCTATGTTAGTCTCCGGCCCAATGAAACTTGAATTAGATTGAAAGACTCATGTGGAAGCCGTACCGAATAGTTCATACACTTACCCATAAAAAAAAAACGTATAAACCGCTAAGCAAGCTCACTTGCTAGTGCGGTCTTAATTTTACTGTACCTCTTCAATATTCTGCGCTGTATTATAATTCTTGAGCTAGTTGAAATAAATACTATACAGTCAGCTGCAACACTTGATATCTTGATCACGTTGCTAGAATGCACTGTCACTAATTAATCACATGTCAGTATTATACGCTACATGCGCAGATAGGTTGGGTCTCTCCATATCTTTTATCGCATGTACAACGGGGTGTGTTCTGAAGAACCTTTTTGATCTGATGCCGGCATCACAGTTTTGTCATTGCACTAGTCGACACTACGAGAAAGCTCATCCAAATATCATCAATCATCATGATATTTGTGCATCACACCTGCAAATGTGGAATGTGCTAACTTCCACGGTGTTTGCGAGAAGCTACAACATGGGGTTCTTCAAAAGACGAGTAAAGGGTTGGCAACGTAGTTCAGATGTTACAATTTTCCATAGGTGACGGTGTCTGCTTATTATCGGGTAGCCCGTCTACTTGTTTGCCACCAATGGCATATTTATTTTAACTATACCCTGTCTATAAGGCAATAGAAACCATAAATTCATATTTGACCATTTATAGTATTTTTATTCTTATTCACTCCGGAAACTTTTAGTGCGCCCCACTACATAACTTCGGTCATCATCATCATCATTATCTTTTCAGCCATAGGACGTCCACTGCGAGAAATAGGCCTCCCCCATCAATTTCGAAAAGGACCGGTTTGGAAGTGGCCTGCATCCAGCGTTTTTCTGGGGTTTCATAACTTCGGTAGGTTAACTTAACTCTGGTATTATAATGTTTGTTCAATATTGATAGTGTCAAGTACACCGTAGTCAGTGAACAGTTGAGTAGTTATGCTGTAACATTCATAATATAAATTGAGTCGTGGGAAATCCGAGCCGAAATCGTTTAGTGAGTGTGAATTAATGATGAAATGGGTTCGTAATGAAATAAGGCAGGCTGTTTCAACAACTGTTGGTTAGTTTTATTCTTACTGCTACCCGACAGATGAAATACTCTAGTACGAACTAGAAACGTGAAATCATTTCCACATTTTGTTTATAATTATCATTATCATCATAAGAAAACGTCACATACGCTTCCCCCTTTGACCTCCACACTGAACGACATCCTGCCATCTGCATCCACTGGATGCCCGCGACTCTCACAATGTCGTCGGTTCATCTAGTAGGAGGCCTACCCACGCTGCGTTTTCTGGTTTGTGGTCTCCACTCAAGGACATTTCTTCCCCATCGGGTATCGGTTCTTCTAGCAATGTGGCCTGCCCATTGCCACTTCAACTTGCAAATTATAATAACACGTACGTGTTTTTTTTATAAGTACGTACGTACGTTTTTTATTAGTACGTAATAGTGAGTATCTGTAACTGCTGGATTGTGTCGCACGACCATCGTATCTCCAAAATCTAAAGAGTATACAATCGCTAAATAGTGGTACAAAATAGTACAAATTTTAAGTCACACTATACCGTTTAAATATATTTAAAAAAACGTTAGTTTCAGCCTGGTTGTGCTAGAAAGTATTCTTTCTAGCACGACCATCGTATTTTCCAAATCTAAAAGGTGCAAAATCGCTGAATAGTGGTGCAAAATAGTTTGGATTTTGTACTAATTTGTAACATCGAAAGATGTAAGAAAAGTATTCATGGCCAAGAACAACACCGTGTTAATTTGTTACCATGTTTACCGTGTAATAACACGTTGACGGCATGTTATTGGCGTGTTATGTTGTTTCATACAGAATTATTACCACACATAATTTTATTGTGAACTTTACTTGAATATGTAACAAATGTTTTGATTCTACGTTTCTAATCTATACAGCGTAGGATTGGAACAACCTGCCGACTTCCTTGTTTCCTGAGAGATATAAACTGGGCCTTTTCAAGGCAAGAGTGAAAGGTATCTTAAGTCTGCGTGCTTCATCTTCAACCACATCGTCGCTTACCAACAGTCGAGTTGGGGGTCACACGCGGGCTTATTCGCGATAAAAAAGGCCGTCGTAGTTGCAATGGGTGTCGTATCGTGCATGGTTCCAGTAAGATATCGCATGTAGCGTAGCACGATTGCGGTCGAAAGTAAACCGTAGTCAGGCAGTTCTTAATTTTTATCGGGTAGATTATGGTTATCAGCCAGTTTGTAAAACCGTCTCAAAGTAATGTCATTTACGCAGTTCTAATGGTTTCTGAGGGTTTACGTCTCTGGGAGAGTGTATCGGTAAACATTATCCAAGTTCTTGGAGTGATTCATTATTAATTAGAATTTAAAGAGCTGTTAATGGCGGCGGAATCTCGAGGGGTGGAGTTTGTCGGCTGAGAGCTTCTACAACTTTGAATACGTACTTGACTTTTATTGGTTCACGTTCTAATTTAAAACTTTATAGTTTTGGATAGGTAGCGCCTTCCATCGAAATTTCCTGATTCAAAATGTCTGAAGTACCTAAAGGTTTACCTACTGTTAGGTAACACCGCACAGTATTTCATCGTTATCTACGTATTAGTAAGATTTCCATCATATACCAAAACTTAAACACGCATTTCTTCTAAAACGCTTTTGTACCTTCAATAATTTCGCTCCAAAAACGTAATTACCGTCATCAAAAAGCAATATGCTTATATCGCGCTTTGCCCCGGGAAAGCTAATGCCATTATTTGAATACGTAATACGTACTTCCTATTACGTATTCTGGTGTGATCTCTGCCTTATAGGCCGAGATCTCACTGAACGCTTTCTTTATCATCGTTTGTTATATCAATCTGAATGCATTCAACTGATACTAAATTATTTCATTAGAAAATGACGAGTAAAACCGCGAAGCAAACCTAGTTTATAAGAAGATGTATAAAATAATGCCACTTTTGCCTACAGACGTAGATGTAAATAAACTCATAATTTTGCCAAAAACATTCTATTGCATAACAGAGGTAGGTAATAAAAGAATATTTTGTTTTCAATGTTCAACAATGTAACAAGCGTTGAAGCTTCAGATCCAATATGACGACCTGTACAACGTAAGGACCTGTAATTAGCTATGGTTCTACAAAGAATTTTATATTTTTTAAGGCTGTTGGTCTTCCTTTGAATTAAATAAATAAAAGCAGCAACAAAACTAAATTTCATGGTCGTTTCGTACATTAGGGCGAGTGCGAAAACAACGGAAAACTTGACATCGATCTCCTGAACGCAGCCCTGAATAAACAACATAAGACATGTAAAAAAACATGCATGCATGCATTACATGCATGTCTTAAATAAACAAATTAATTTACAATATTAGAATTAAATCTTTTTCGTAGGGATGAAAATATCCAGCGGGATCTCGGACTATTCAATGTGAGGATTACGATATCATCTGTGCTTATGAAATTTTCTTGCGTCGCCCTGGTGTAGGTACGTAGCTGGTGTAAAATCTAAGCTCGAAAAATCAAAGTTTTCTTCCAAATACACACTATATTTGATATTGAAAACGTTTTGAAACCATTTTTTTTAAATGATAGGTTTTTTCAACAAGTGAACTAAAAACAACAGTGAAAAGCAATGAACGAAAGCTTTCGTCCAATAATGATTGTAATATCAATCATTTCAGAAATTGATCTGTGAATTTCTGGTGAATTGATTCAAAAGACATTTATTTATTTTCTGGCTCCATCAATCCCTATCCATGTTAATAAGAGTCGAGCAAGTGACAAAAACAATATCTTATCAGAAAAATCGTCTCCCTAAACTTCTGTGACATAATTTCGGTAATTTTCCAGTAAAATTTTCTCCTTAGGTTTTATTGAAATGTTTCCCACACATTTTTAGGGCTTTTTTCATTGTCTGGGGGCCAAATTTTCTCAGTAAACACGTATGTATCTAAACTATAGGTATACTCTGAAACCTTTGCTTTTACGTAATACTAGAAACAGTCACTCAACACACAAATTTACCCAAATCAACTACATCGATACCTTTGAGCATTTATTTTGAAAACACTGGTAATGAATGGATTTCCAAAAGGCAATAAAAAATAGTTCACAAAAATGCGATAAGTAGGTAGATTACGACATGGATCTGAAACATATGCAAAAACACAGACGGCGAAAGATCAATTTAAAAAAAAAAGGTTATTGTCTGTCTATGACAATATCAATTTTATTAGTCTGTCTGACACTGTCTATCACGCTTGTTTTATTAGTCTGTCTGACACTGTCTATCACGCTTGTTTTATTAGTCTGTCTGACACTGTCTATCACGCTTGTTTATGTGAAATTTTATTTTAAAAATATCGACCCCTTTTCTTTTTCATTGAACAATAGCGAAATAAATAAGAATTATGTTTAGTCAGTGCCATCTATAGATGGTAGCAGAACTGTGTTTCTCTAGCTGTCAGAAAACCTCCCATTGTACGAATGTAACATTCCAGTTTTTTTTTTTCTGAACAAAGAGCTTAATTATATCGTTTTCTTGGTATAATAAGTAATTTTGATCATATTATAATTATGAGAAACTCATGTAAAAAGTAAATGTGTGAAACCGCGTCGGATTTAATAATAAAATTAGTAGGTATATTCACAGAAATGAAAACTTATATCTTCCCTAGAATTACCTACTCCTCGCAAAAAATACTTTATGAAATAGAGACGTGGCTTCGCTGAATAATTTTAAGAAAATTGCCAGAAGATGAAAAATTCGTGGAATATTTTAATAGTTTTTAATTTAAGAGCAAGTGAAGAAAGGTTCCCCATGATTTCTGTACTTATTGGACATGCTTTATTTTTCCACTAGCCGTACCTTGTGGTTTCATCCACTATCCTACAGGAATCATATTTTTTCCGGGATAAAAATACCTCGTGTGTATCCTGGGAATAAGTTAACTCTATAACAAATTCCATTCAAATCCGTATAGCCGTTACAGATAAATGCAGACAAACCTACATACTTACACATAAATTATCTTGTTTAATATTGAAGCATTTGAGTCTTATGTTTCTGGGCTATACATTAACTTGCAGTCCCCACGCCTGCCTGTGTAGCTCAACTACACTTCTGTTCCTCTCTGAACAAGATAAAACATTTCCTAAAATTATTCTAAACTCCATTTGAATAAACCGAGTGACTTGCATACAAATTCCCTAGCTGCAATAGAAAGTTAGAAATCTGCTTATCATAAAACACCACTGCATGCTTTGACTATTATTTTAATCTGTGGCCATTTCTGTGAATCGGGAGATTACTATTATTTAGTCTGCTGCAATTCTTACAAAGCTGATTAAGTAAGATAAGTACCTACAATTGTTTTTCAGTTCTCCATATCAGGTCATTAGCGCCACCTGGCGGAGATAAATGCCTTTAATTACACCCCCCTTGCCCGTAGTTAGCACGAGAGGGGGGATTCGTTAGCGGATAACGATACTGTTTGCATTGCAGGTGGACACAGATTAAGTGAGGGCTATTGTACAGAACAGACATGAGTTTGATTTACAATGCCTACCAGGGCCTGTGAGTGCTATGTTATCGTATCAGCAGAATTTATATTAATAATCTTCTAACGCATCAACATGAGGAAATTGAAAATACGACGAAGTACACGAAAATCCAGAAATAAAGTCAAAACTGATGTAATTTTAAGAAAAAAACTAACAAACTCACCTAAACTAGTGTAAATAACAATAAAACCCTCTTAGGTTTGATTTATAGTATTTCATAGAAAATAAAATAAAAACATTCCTCGCTAACCATTTTTCATTTCTTAACGATGTTTACAATACAAAACTGCATATAATTTATTTAAGTTAAAATTAGTAATTAATGCAGGGCTGAGGATCGAACGAGGTGCCGTCAGGTTGTAAAGTGTACATGCTCGACCGATGCTGCTTGACCACCATCGCTCTACAACAAGATATTAAAAGACACAAAAATAGGCTGTCAATTATTTTATATTTTTTCAAAGTTATATTGAAGTGTATTCTTCAAATAGTTAACACAATTATCGAGCATGTTTGAGAAAAAGTTGATTTAGTTTATAGGCACTAGTAGCTTTACCTAGTAAGTGATAGGCACTTAATTCTTAGGAGTAAAATGTTTACCTTTCTGTTGAAGGTGTACTCTTTTATATTCTTTGGTGTCCAACTGTTTCTTCTGATAATTAGCAAAAGCGCTTTACACAGCTGATAATCTCAGCATTTCCACAATTTTACTATTAACTAATGTACGACTCTATCCTGCTGATAATAGTGATCAAATTCCCACTTTTATTGATAAACTGGTTCTTTATGTTAGGATCGTTAGTAACTTATACAGAGAATGGATCATTTACTTACTGAGGTCTGGGTTGTGTCGAATTCACTTTTGTTCATTTTTGTTCGATTTTATACTCTTTTTGTTCGATTTTGTTCAGGCTTTCTTCTGAACTTGTCTGCAGTGTTCTGAGACTGCAGAGCGTGAAACTTTTCACTGGAGTAATATGGTTTAAAAGTTTTCTTGTAATATGTTTAAAAGTTGCTAACTTTAGTGCACTGTGGTTAATAAGTTAGCAACGCTAAGGTTAGAAGGATGATAGTAATACTTGTAGCTCACTGACCTTTCACTACACTCTACTTCAGTTTGTCTGATTGGTTTGTCTATTTGTGCTGAACAAATGTTTATGCCCATTGTTACAGTTCTGACATCTAATAATAACTTTAAAATCAACATCAGTACCTGCAAGTAATTACTCTGCTACAGGCTTCAAAGCTTCAAAGATGACACTTATTACTAACTCAAAATAAATTTATATTTTAAAGTGTTCCAATTCACGATTGGGTACTGTTGGTCTTTTGGAAAAAAAATTAACGTTTAGGAAAAAGTTTTAACGGCCTATGTTCAGCAGTGGATGTCTTCTAGCTGATGATGATGAATTTGGGGTTTTCTATTTAAATGTTATAGATAATCAACACAAAACAAACAAAATTACACATTTGAATTTAAATATTTTAATTATTATTGACTTTATATTGTTCTCAGTGCTCACCAACATCAGTAGGTATAATCCTGCTTGTCTGAATTTCAAAGTAGATTTTCACGACTTGTACCAAAACTTATCCTTCAGCGTCTTGCAATAGCTTCACGTATCATTTAGTTGGATAAAGTAACACATAAATATAATAATGTAGTTATATTCGCGAGACAGTATAATGTGGTGTATCGCACTCTTCACGGGTCATTAGCTGTCGTCACTGCCGAGGATGGGAGCATCCCAGATATTTATAATATGGCGTTTCAGAATATTCTAAGTAAATATATTTTGAAGAATTTTATTTTTGACCCAGAAAAAAAAACAATGAAAAATATATGCTTATACCTAGCAATAACTCTAGGGGTTACACGGACCGATGGTGCTAAGGCGAAAGGAGGTAATTATGCTCATCATTTTGAACAAATTTCAATATGGAATGGAACCAACCATTAAATTGCTTTAAAAAATTGCTGTTTCACTCAAAAAAAAAATACAATTGCACCATAGAGGATACTTTTTGTATCTCTGATTCACATTTATGTTGATAAAGCCATAACGGTGGTTAGAAGTAAAAAAATAAAACTTCGAAAAAAAAGAACTTTCTTAAACAACAACAACAACATAGAAAAAAATCGTATTTTGTTACCCATTTTTAGACAGCTGAGATATAAAATGGAAGCTGTAATAAACTGAACTAATAGAGATGTCACTTTGTGTCCCATCATCGACTATCGATATATGAAACCTCATACAAATATCTGAGTAGTGATCAATCACAATAAACGATAGAGCTACGTAATAATGATGAGTCAATAATGATGGAGTAGCAAAAACTTTGGTGACAAAATGGAACTATGATTTAGATGTGATTGATTGGAAATTGATGTCACGTTTTTCCATCACACGAAAAAATATATGTGAATATGATTGTTACAACGAATTTAATAATACTTTACGTAGATTTACTTAATGCATCTCTATTAGGCCAGTAATTTGTTTTCTTCGAGATTCATTCACGTCAGCTATAATTATGCAATTTTATTACCAATGAAAGCATGCTTTGATATTATCATAGACAGTACCATCTTCCTTGTTATTATGTAAATATAATTCAGTCTACGCAAGGAAGATACTGTAGTATTTTTGTCTATGTTCTACGTATTTCATTTATATAAAATCATTAATTTAACTCACTATGTCGACTGCAATAACTAATGTTGACGCAATATAATTTCAATTCAAAATACAGCTTCGAAAGGGTAAAAAGAAAAATCTACATTTTCTCATCCTTAGTTTTTCTTCACCCAACCACGGAAATTAGAGACGAGCCCTTTCAGCGGACGTCGTTAAAGAGGACGTAAATTAAGGACAATGCTATAAACATTTTTATTTCTCAGTCCCGGGACGTCTGTTTCCAGCCTTAATAGTGTTGGTTTTATTGTGATTTAATTTTAATGACTTACGGCTTAGAAATGAATTTGTTTTCAGCGAACTTTTCAGAAAAGCGTAAGAAGCAGTTAAGTTTGCTATAACGTACCTAGAGGATTTTAGTTTATTTATTCTTTTTAAAACTAAAATATTATCTAATAAAGACATTCTATAAATTTATCTTATTGAGAACTGAAAGTTGTCCAATTAGGGTGTTATAAAGCTACTGTAGGCAAAGAGGTCACCCGAAGAATCCAACTCGGATGGGCAGCGTACGGGAAATTGCGTGACATCTTCTCGTCCAAGATACCACAGTGCCTAAAGACAAAGGTACAAAGGTTCGCCAAAGAACCAGAGTGACCGACATAGCTATTAAAATCTGCAAGTTGAAGTGGCAATGGGCAGGCCACATCGCTCGAAGAACTGTTAACCGATGGGGAAGAAAGGTTCTTGAGTTGAGACCGCGAACCGGAAGTCGCAGCGTAGGTAGGCCTCCCACTAGATGGACCGACGACATTGTGAGAGTCGCGGGCATCCAGTGGATGCAGATGGCAGGATGTCGTTCAGTGTGGAGGTTAAAGGGGGACGCTTATGTTCAGCAGTGGACGTCTTCTGGCTGATGATGATGATGATGATGAAAGCTACTGGCGGGCGGCATATAATATACCAGAATCTGCTTTACCAAAACTGTTGTGTTACTAAAGAAAATATCATCGATCCAAATATCTTACTCCTAAGGCATAGACAAGTTGATAATTTAATCGACAAGCGCTGAAACAATCTGTAAGGAAAGCAAATAAAACATTCTGCCTAAGTTGTAGTGAAGACAGAAAGAACCTACCGCTTAAAATCTTTCCTGTATGGAGACCCTTAATTACATAAAATTTGTAAGAACGATTTCCCAAAGTATTTTCCGTGAGCAGGCCCTCCATTCGTTCAGTGGGTCTCCTAAGCCTATTGGAGTATAAAAGTTGGCTTTCGTTGATCAGGAAAGGTGGTGGAAAACGATATGGCTTAACCCTTCCTAAGCCCATGTTTCGGAAGCCTTTTGGTCCTGTCCTCATTATGATAGTGCAAAGCTTGTAGGATAAAAGCTGTTAATTTAAGTTCAAACGAGAAGATAACAGAAAACATAATGTTAATCAAACATATTAAGCTGAGATGCTGAGAAAATTGATTTATTTGTGTGCTCAGTAACAGAATTTAAAACGACAATATTAATTGAATTGTATATTTGTGTGAAAATTTATTTTAATGTCCTTATTTTATATTATTATTTGTACTTACGCTATTGAATTAGGAAATGCCTGTAATAACAGTTGTAATGTGGGTAAATAAAAGTTTTTTTTGTGAGTTATCTACCTAATTAAATATGTAGCCAAGAGTTATGAAAAAAATGCCTGAACAAAGACTGCATGTACTTACGAGTAAAGTTTTACGAAGTTTACTTCCAAATATCCAAATAAAATAATATTATTTTAGCTACCTACATACATGTAAAAAAAAACAAAGATGAAGATAGCGGTTAGTGGCAGCATTTGATTTGAGTGGGACTTTCAGTTGGCAGTAGTGTACACTAATGTACCCATTTGAAGAAATAAATGAACTAGTGTGGATGGTTGTGTGTAGATAAAAAAAATGGTACATACGTTTCTAATATTTAATACCATAATAAACTGCCTTCATATTAAACTAGCAAACGTTCTAATATCTAACTAGATGTGTTCCAAGCTTTCACCACGTAGAGTTCAAACGTAAAATAGTTTCTCAGATACCTACTTAATATAGCAATGAGTACATTATTCTAAATGAAAATACCCAGAAATTTGTATTTACAACATTTAAATAAATGCGCATGAATTGATTTATCTGATATTCCGATCCTTTCATCACGAGTGACAGAATGTTTAATCTCATTACGATACCAAGTCCGGTGTAGCGGGAGGTGCGGTGTGGTGCGGCGCGGCGCGGCGGCGCGGTCTCATCGCGTAAGCTTATTATAACATTATTTAAGCTCCATTTATGTGAATAATTATCAATGTAAAAAACCGACTTCATAAAAATGACAGAACTGGACCACACGGAAAGCACCAGCTTTCAAATAAATAAAAAAACATCAAAATCGGTTCTCCCAGTTGAAAGTTCTGAGGTAACAAATTTAAAAAATAAAAATAAAACAGCCGAATTGAGAACCTCCTCCTTTTTGGAAGACTGTTAAAAATATGATTAAACGAATTAAAAAAGTTGATTAATAGTCTAGAGTTATTCTCAAAACTTTGAAGCAGAGTTTAAAGTAGCAACTAACTTGCTTTTCTATAACATATATTAAATTCACTTCTGCAAGCTTGTAGGCTTACAAGTCATTCATTCATTACTCTTGTAAACTTACAAATCTATGAAAAAACGTCAGCTGGTAATATCACAATATTTACTACTTTATAAACCAAACAACAAATTATCTACAACATTGAATCTGTAAGAAAATGAAAATGCGTGTGATTTAGGAAACATGACAAAACCAACATTTCCAAATATCGTGAAAATACCGTCAGCATCGTATAGACAAGAGTGCCAACCTCAGATCGCTGAACTTCTCGGGAAATTTAATAAAAATCCTGTGATCTAACCGACCAGCACATTTTGCTGATTCGGAGCCCTTGAATGCGCGAGATTTTCGGTGCTAAGGACTCTGCTACACGGGACATCTGATCATCAAGCATCTGTTCTGACTGTTTAGCCATCGTGTTATTATTTTTGCTATTCAATTCTTTTATTTCTTTCTCTTGACATTGTCGCAATGTTCTTAGGTACGTCAATTAAATAGCTATGTTTTAGCTTTTAGTATTAATCCAAAAGATTTAGATAGTTTCCGTTTTCCACAATGTTAACCTTCTACAAGTCTACATATTCTTATGTAGGATTAACTGGTATAGCTTTTTTTTAAAAAAATTACAATTTATTCAGCAGGTGAATGATAAAATTGGCTAAACTCTTAGAATTTAGTGTCAACGCCGTGCTTCGTCTTCTGATACAGAAATGGTATTACAATTTTTCAAATTTTTTATAGAGTTCAGTTCATAAATATAGTCATCAATATAGGTTTTTTATTATTTTGGAATAAACGTAGAATGTTATAGCCTATGTTACTCAGGGATAATGTAGCATTCTAGTGATGAAACTATTGTTTATTTAAATCGGTTTATTAGTTTTTGAGTTAATTCGTAACATACATACAAAAATACTAATTTTTCTTCTTTATATAGAGATAAGTGCAGATAATTATGATGTTTTTAATTATTATATTGCTTTAAATAATTATATATATATAACAAAACAGCGGTTACTGAACTTAATGGAATCATGTTTTTTTATGCGCTTGAAAAAAAGTTTTCTGTCGTACCGATAAAATCGCCCGTTCAACTAAACTAGTCCCGTAGACGTATCAGAAATTAACAGACATTGATTTGACAAAATGTCCAATTGCAGCACTGCATCTGTGAGACGAGTTATTTGAACAAACTCTGATTTTAAAATACATCAAACTACTTTGTAAGAGTGTGGCAGCTCCTTTACCCAGGACAAGGAGGGGTAAAAGAGGGGAGGGGAAGTCGCGAATTCAATTTGGATCATTCTTCTATAGTATTATCCCGATTGAAGGTCTCTCGGTCGCCCTCCGATGTGAAATTGGATCGTCTTTTGCATAAAATGAAATCGGATCGGAACTAACGAAATATCGCGACCCGCGACCCGTTCTATGGAGCTTTATGGAATTATCCCAAGTCCAGAGGTGCCGAGTCTCTTTTATGCTGAAGGTAGATTTTAAAGCTGCTTCTTGTGGTTGACAGTTCTGAGCTTAGTATTATGATCTCTGGATCGTAAATTCATGTTGCATTTTCAATGAAGCCAGAATTAATAAATAAACCTTAACGTGCTTCTTCTTGACGGAAAATCTCATCTACCAACTGTTTCGCTTGATGTGGAAGGAAACAGAATTAAATAATATTTAAGATAATGGAAACCACGATGTACTATGACAAAGTTGGTTTACGACTTCGAGTTACTATAATTTTACTACAGCTTCACTTTTATGGTGTCAAAGTGGTAGTATGTGCGCTTTACAATCTAACGGCACCCAGTTCAATCCTCTACCCTGCACCAATCACTGATTTAGTGCTTAAATAATTTATGTGAAAACATCGTGAGAGCGCCACTGCTGAACATAGGCCTCCCCCATTTAACCTCCACACTGAACGACATCCTGCCATCTGCATCCACGCCACGGATGCCCGCGACTCTCACAATGTCGTCGGTCCATCTAGTGGGAGGCCTACCTACACTGCGTCTTCCGGTTCGCGGTCTCCACTCAAGAACCTTTCTTCCCCATCGGTTAACAGTTCTTCGAGCGATGTGGCCTGCCCATTGCCACTTCAACTTGCAGATTTTAATAGCTATGTCGGTGACTCTGGTTCTTTGGCGAATATCTACGTTTCGGATTTTATCGCGCAAAGAAACTCCGAGCATAGCTAAACAGATAAATTACCTAGGTTAAATGTTGCCGAGTCTGAGTCTTCGGTTTCGTACACGGTAAGTAGGTATACTAGAGTTGTTTCTAGCATTTCTTAAAACTATACGGTTATATCGGCTCAATATATTTCATCCAATATAGTAGCAAATAGTCTGAAATGTAGTCGTTCCTTCTACTCGATGTATTGATACGATACATGGATCGTAAAAACCGTCCGCGATCAACCGTGAAACTAGATAACGCTTCCATTGCCGACGTACGTACGATATATAATACATATGCGTAAATAAAAAACGGATCAATGACATGCGTGTGCAAAACTTACATCTTACAATTGACGTGAGTAAAACACTGTTTATTTACGGGATATTTACCGTGGTATTAAGGTTGTGAAAGGAGCTCCCGATATTTCGGCGTAGTTACAACGTACAAGCTCCATGTTCACGGGAAGACTAAAGAATGCGGGTGATTGGTCGAACAGTTCAAAGTTAGGTGCAGAGAAAACGATCTACCTTCTTTCTTAGTCTTACCTTGCCGCGGTAAATATCCCGTTAATAATCATGTAACTGTTGTGAGTTTTTTTGAAAAGGCTGCGCCAGCCCTGGTGTCAGAGTTCGATCATGTTGACATGACTGAACGGTTGTTGGATAACAAATAACCGGGACTTACAATTTAAGTGTCGTGCGACACACTGTAGTACTCAGTTGTAAACGGCACTCACGGTCACCCATCTAAAGAATGACTGATTTTTCCGTTGCTTAATTTCGTTTATATTTTACGAATAGTAAGACAAGCTGCGCCACGAGCGCTACAATTATTAATGCGTTAGTTATCTTTTGTACAAGTCGATATGAGCGTTAGATAGTTTAATACACGTGTTTCAGCTATGCAACTATAGTTAAACAATTATTGGAAAAAAACCGACCGGAGTGAAGGACTCTAAAGGAGTCTAAAGATAAAGATAAAGGAACAGATTGACGTTTAAGTGTTTTTGTTTGTGAGTTCGAATGTTAGTATTTTTGTTCGACTATAACTTGCATTCCGATAGTCAGTTAAAATAAAAGAAGAAAGAAGAGTTGAAATGTGTAGAATGTTCCTGAAATTAAGCTCATTCTTTAAATTCAAATAATTTAATTGTAGTTTTTTTATAGTTATCATTTAATATGCAACTTCACGGACACCGGGGTCCGTAACTTTTTTACTTAACTACAGTTTTGTTAACTTACACGATACTTTATTTTAGCTATACACAATACTTGAAGAGAAAAGTAGTTAAAACTTAATTCAAGGTTAAAACAATTTAGTTATGTTATAACGAAGTAATTTGATGTATTTTTTACAATACAAATCAATGAGACCAAAAAATCGATGCAATCGGTTTATAGGTTAATGATTTCATACAGTAAGAGTGACGAAAACTGAACAAATATTTATTTTAATGCCATAGGTGGAAAACCAGCAGACGGGCTGCCTGATGGTAAGCGATCACCGTCGCCTATGGATACCTGCAGCACCAGGGGTACCACAGATACGTTGACGACTCTTAAAGACTATTAAAATGATTAAATAGCACAAATATAATTATGTACAGTACATAATAATATAGTATGGTAGAAAAGAACCGTCGAAGCACGAATCCGATTCGTACGATCTCCGTCAGCCTCCAGCGGAATGATCACGGATAAAGCAAATCAAACACCATTAGGTGTATTCATGCTACTTTCATCCTCAATGATGGATGCATTCTGAATTGATTTAACTGGGGTCCCTTGTCCACTCGGTGCATTAGTAACCCGACGCCCGGACCATCCATCTTAGAGGTATTTACTTTGCATTAGCTCGAATAAGCTGGATATTACGCAAACTCAAACAATTGCTCTGATTAAAACTATTTTTCTGATGAATTTCTAGTGTAATTCCGCTTCTACAAGCTTTGTTGCTTTGTAAAAGCAGAATTATCAGATTTATCATTATCATAAAAACAGTTTTGAAAATGCACTTCCGCAAAGTAACGCCTGATTCAATCAACAATTGCTCTGATTATTTTACAAAAGCGCAATTCACAAATGCAGTAATAACTTTTTTTCTTTAAATGTGTGTTACCTTTATACGACATGATGCTGCATCAATCTTTTGACATGTTATACAAAAAGAAAAATAAAAAAGACAGCTCAAAAATTTGAGTGACAGGAAAGACACTGTAGCTTAGCAGATAGAGCGGTCGGGGTGTATACCCAATGGAGCAGGTTCGAACCCTGCCTGTTGTATTTTTTTTTAATTGGCTATAACACTCCTAAAGTGTGGAACAACACTTCAAATATTGAAATTAGTAACAAATTAGATATTATAAAGAAGGACATACTTAGTATACTGACCTTTGCGTTTGAAGATGGAGCATGTGAACGGTTGTGCTCTACAGCTTGGTCGAGGAATTCGTATAAAAACGATACAAGTAGTACAGAAAGTAGCTTGAGGCTCGTTCACAACTCCAGTAGCTTGAGGCTCGTTCACAACTCCAGTAGCTTGAAGTTTGACAATATCTCAAACAGCACGTTAGCAAGCAAAGAAACCGGTATGTGCAAGAACATCAAAACTTCAAAAACATATAAAAATAAATAAAAAATAAATATCTGGGACATTTTTCACACACGGTCATCTGACCCCAACCTAAGCAAAGCTTGTAATATGGCTGCTAGGGACTAATTAATATACGTACATATATAATTTTAAATACATACTTAAATAGATATCAACACCCAGACATAGAACAAACACAAATGTTCATCACATAAATATTTGCCCTAGGTGGGAATCGAACCCACGGCCCCAAGCGCAGCAGGTAGGTTCACTACCAACTGTACCACCGGGGCAGTCAGTATGACATTGACCAATGCACTGGGACAGCACGGTGGATTAGGACTCCTTATCTTATCGTTTCCCAGCAGTGGGAACACAATAGGCTCATAATGATAATGATGGTGGTCAGACTTGGACAAGAATAGCTCAGGAACTGGACGAGTAAAAAAAGAAGCATATGCTCAGCCCAGGTGCCAATCACGAGCTCAGAACAAATAAAAATAGCCAGATGGATTACGGAAAATACGAAAAGTGAAGCCACTTATTGAAACGTGTGCAACTGTGCGTAGTCGTTTGATGTTTTCATTATGAAATTCACGTAGTTTTAATGCGTATATGTGCGTGAGCCGTGTATTTATACTGGGAATTCACATAGTTTTGGAAGCGATTTTGACTTCACTTTGGCAGTTCGCCGTAATTCATATGTATATTTTATTTGATCTGAGATCAGGAGTTGAAAATGGTAACTACTCAGGTGGTTGATCCTAGTCAACGCTTTGAAATACTAACCTCTTTTGTTTTATCACTGGATACCTACAAGGTTATATGAATTCTTTCCGACGTTCATATCATTTAGAGCTGCTCAGTTTTCAATAAAATGATGTCCTCAAAAGTAAGAGTGTTGTAAGCCGAAAAGGCCGGTGTAGGGCTGATATAGGGCCGGTATAATAGAGGGACGGCGGAAATTGAACGGCCTTTTGCCCTCGTGATATACGAGACGCACCCTCCAGGCTTGATGACAAAATGTATGTTACGTGCTAAGTTTTTGTTTAAAAATAGTTTTTGAACGCGTTTATGAAGAAATATTAAAATGTTGTTTTGTATTGTTCGTCTGGTTATATATTTTTCTTCAAAATTTGTATCTTTGTTTACGGATCTACGGTAGATGCCCGCCTCGAAAACTAATCAACTTTATTAGAGAGTGAATTTCAAATACAGTTTGATTCGCACACTGTCGTCGGTGTAACAGTAAGCGTGCTGATTCTTGAACATCATCATCACTAGCCAGAACAAGTCCAAGGCTGAACATAAGCCTCCCCCTTAGACATCCACACTGAATGACCTCCTGCTATCTATATCCACTGGAAGCCCGCAACTATTACGATGTCGTCAGTCCATCTAGTGGGAGCCTACCTAGAATCCGTCGTCTATTCTTGAACAATTAATAATAATTGACATTCTGTCTGTCTGTGGTTCCATCAGTTTTATGATCATCTCATTAAAAAGCCAGCTAACAGAAGCTACAATCATCTAATGCTTGAGAATTATCTTACCGGTGAAATGTGGAGAAAAAATGTATTAAAATACAGTTATTGACTAAATGTCTTCATTAGTCCACATCAGACTGCTTACTGCAGGTCAAATGTCTTTATTAGTCCACATCAGACTGCTTACTGCAGGTCAAATGTCTTCATTAGTCCACATCAGACTGCTTACTGCAGGTCAAATGTTTTCATTAGTCCACATCAGACAGCTTACTGCAGGTCAAATGTCTTCATTAGTCCACATCAGACTGCTTACTGCAGGTCAAATGTCTTCATTAGTCCACATCAGACTGCTTACTGCAGGTCAAATGTCTTCATTAGTCCACATCAGACTGCTTACTGCAGGTCAAATGTCTTCATTAGTCCACATCAGACTGCTTACTGCAGGTCAAATGTTTTCATTAGTCCACATCAGACTGCTTACTGCAGGTCAAATGTCTTCATTAGTCCACATCAGACTGCTTACTGCAGGTCAAATGTCTTCATTAGTCCACATCAGACTGCTTACTGCAGGTCAACTGATCTTTTGCATGCTATATTGTTTCTATCTCCGTCGCGCTTATGTTTATCTAAATTAGTTGTTTGTAATAAATTTGAAAAAGTATTTTTTCTGTGATGCCCTTGGGATTGCAGGTATCCTAAGCGACGGCCATTGCTTACCATTAGGCGGCCCATCAGCTTGTTTGCCACAAAAAAGTAACAGTGACAAAACTAATAACATGGTATAATCCCAAGGTACGTCACTCAGGCACTAGAATTTCTTAACTGGCCTCTTTTATTTGATTGTTATTTAATAATGGTCTTACGTTTCACCGCCACCTTGCCTGATATGCGATGATGCTGTCTACTTGCCTAGAAGTAATCAATTAACTCGCGAAACCAATTCATTTGAAAACACCCAAATTGTAACTATCTTGGAACATTATTCAGGCAGCGCATTCCATAGACTAACAGTTGAACACTGTAATTTTACTTCCGTATATCGGTAATACCATGTCAAAGGGCTTTTATAACTTCAAGTTGCCTAACAATACATTTCAATATCACACGTAGCCATTAATTCCAACCACTTTACATTACACTGATATCAGATATCGTACATCTGATAGCCTAACTGCTAACTACAGTACCGCTTAATAGTTATTACCAATTACAGGATAACTGTTTGCCCTCTCCGGGTTAATGCTATGCTAACTGCCTCAGCTTATTGCTGTATGAAACTAGCCTCCTGCTATTCATACTTTGATGAAATCTTCCGTAGTTATAGGTACCGTTATTTCGTCAAGTAGCTAACTCTGCATTTACGTCTTTAAGTCATCTAAATCTATAAGAAGGACTATTTATATATATATATATGTGTGTGTATATAAGTGCAGTTATCTTGAGTACTAAAAATTCATGAAACATAAGATAGGTAGTGTAGCTGTCTGAGCATCTCATGAAACATCATCATATCTGTTTTGTAATTTTGATGAATGTGCTATTAAAATTTAATTTGTTTTCTGTACACAAGTTCTAATATAATAGTTTTATTAGTGTTATTGTTTTCCTGATTAGAGCTTAAAATACAGTCTATTCAAACACTTAGGGCCTGTTTTCTATCTAGATCAGGCATACATCATCAGCGTGTTTCCATCTACGAGAAACGATGATGATGATTGACGAGATGATTCAAGATCAATGGATAAATCAGTGATTATAACAGTTCTTGGATGTAAACAAACTTTAATCGAATCGTCCTTGATAAGCGTCGAGTTGAGCGTTTACTAGTAGACTGGGAGAGTAGTGGTGCGGACGAATAGGTTTGATCTCGTTTTCGTTTGGTGATTGTATTTACAAAGCCAATTGCGTCGATTATGTTCCCTACCAAACTAAACTATTTGAAAGGACCAAAATTATATACGTCTCTTTTCACATCAATATGTGGGAGAAGGATAGTAATAATTTTAGAGCAAAAAAGGGTTTAATAATAAATAATGTAGTTGTAGAATTAAAAACATTTTGTTTCGGGTTTGATAAATTTTCTCTTTTATATAATTAATATTTTATTACAGGTTAGGCTAAATTAGCATCATTATTAAATATCTATACAATAAAATAATTTATTCCATATTCTTTGGACGGATGGACTTACGCAAAGTTATGCCTGATCCAATCACAGATATATACAACCAGATCGGCAATATATTTTAGTGAAAGAGACAAATTGATATGGCTCAGCACAAGTACAAAAAGGATATAACTAGACTTTTTTGTCCTTATCGGCGTGGCCTGTTTTTTGGACCTGAAATATCAAAATCTGACGGTTCAGTGCCAAACAAAACGGGTCTGAATATTGTTTATTGCATTTTTTTGGTGATTTTATGTGATAAATGCGTGTTTCCTCTGAGAAATAATTGTAAAACAAAAATTTACAATGGTTGGTTGTATCATTTTGGGCTGCAAGTACCGCAGTGAGAGAAAAAACGATGAAATATCATTTCACACGTAAGTAAACATATAGAGCTTGTAACGATCACCTGAATAAATTCAGGATATCAATTCGTAAATATTTTATTCATAATTAGTCCGTTTTTTGGTCGATTTGTGGTATTTCCTAAGAGTTTTATCAAAAAATTAACTTAGAAGAATAACAATCAATGTTGCCAGTTTATAAATGAAATTACCCACCACAATTAACATAAATTATTCGTTCTGCAGGTTTCCAACTGATCCTGGCTTACGAATAAAATGGATCAGTGCTACTGGTCGTGAAAATTGGGTGCCAGGAAAACATAGTAGAATTTGTTCCAGTCATTTAACAATGCCGAATCCAATATCAGAGAGGGATTTTTTTTAATGCCATTGGGATGTTATCCATAATTCCATTCATGAAAATAAATAAATGGCCGCGTGCGAGTCGGGCTCGTGCACTGAGGGTTCTGTACCATCGCAAAATACAAAAAGTAGTGCAAATACACAACATCACGCCTAGGCTGTCATCCATCCAAGTATCAACCGCGCCCGACGTTGCTTAACTTGTGGGAAACAGAAATGTGTGACCGACTCGCACGCGGCCATTATTTATTATTTGTTGTTTTACTTTAGGGTGTGCACTATAATCCGCCAAGTTTGACTCTTGTACCGATTACCGTTTTTACACCAGAACAATTACAAAAATACCTTAACAAAAACGTTTGTTGTATGTGTGAATGTGTACCCTCTTTAGTTTTGACCTAATTATATTTCTTAGTTAATCCACCGTAAAATTACATATTCTGTGCAAGTTTCATCTGATGATATTACGGCGCAAAAGATACAGCCGTTTAAAGCTGTCTTACCTTTAAACGGATGGATTTGGATCTTAATATTAATTTGTTTTGTTCATAAGTATTTTTCAGATTATCCTTCCATCTCACAAGATTTTCCAAAGTTTCCAAAATTACTCATTGAAGAGATTCACTACCCGTCATAGTAGGTAAATTACCCTAACTTAAAGCAAATTACTTTAATGTGGCAACACACCTTGTTGAAGCGAGAGGCACTGAGCTAGCCACGCTCATTGAAAATCTATAAGTAGATCTGTTGATCCAATCAACTAATTTCAGAGCTGTCAAATTGATTTTTATTTAGATACTAGTTTTTTTGCCCGCGACTTCGTACGCGTAGATTTTCATATAAACCTTCAATCCTTTTTTCTTCCCTTAATCCGGCCCTTGCGCAAAATAACATAGCCTATACTTCAAACCTGGTCATAGCTAAGTATATTCATGAAAACCGCATTTAAATCCGTCTGCATTTTCTTCCAGGGGTTTAGGCGATGTGCGTGAACAAACAAAAAAAATCTAAAAACTGCCTTAACATGTTCAGCTGCTTATTTTATGTCGCTCTGTGTGAAGTATTGATAGAAGCATAACATTAAAAACACCGTCAACAGGTTTCAAATCAAAAAGATAATGTGACCACAGTGCAGAGCATGTTTTGAAGTTTTCTTTTTGTCTAAACCATAAAAAGTATATCATGTCATGTCGGGATGATACATCTCTGAAATTTGACTGACCAGCTTCGCTCGTTAGATTTTTTCTTTTTTTCAGGATATTATTTATTCTCCATTTCAAAGCACAGGAAATTACAAACATCTAAACAACTGCGAGGGATCGAAAAATTAAAAGCTTAAATGTTTGAGAGTTTTTTCAAACGCTCGGGAGATATTTTCCATCGATTTTCCTGTTCTAAGTCAAAATATTTATATTTATATAATATTTATTTATTAGGTTGGTAAATTTTTGTTTTCGCTACATCTTTTTAAAATGTATATAAGGAGGGTTGTTTTATGACTCTGTTTGAATAAAATAATGTGCAAATACTCATATCATAAGCTAATTCTAATTTTATTTATTTTTCGAAATATTTTACTTGTTTTAAGTAACTAAGTTGAAATAAATAATATTTTTCATCACAATTTTTTTATCGAGTGGTAACAAAGTTTACTAAAATGAATATATAAAAGAAACACAAATTGGCAAAAGTCTAAAACCTAACTTTGTCACTTTTTCACAAATTGCTTGACTTTTATAAACTTTTTTCTGATAAAACGACAAGAAATATTTTCCAAGACTTAGTTGCGAAATAAATTGTTCCTATTTTATTCAAATTACTTTTGTAAAGCCTTTTTATTGCACGTTTTGTTTTTCTATTTCAAATTAGTATATAATGATTGAATTTAAGTTTAATTCAATACATTTTTATTTTATTCATTTAGTTGGTACATAACTATCATTTTTTTGAAGTATTGATGCAACATCATTTTAATCTCCGACATAAAAAGAGGGGTGTTGTAAGTTTAACGTGTGTATCTCATATCTGTATTGCATCTGCGTTTCTGTGTGTATGTGTCTGTGTATCTCTGTGTCTATGACTAGTAGCTCCCAAAAGGCTGAACCGATTGATTTAGTTTTTTTAAAGGTGATTTTCAATTCATAGGGGGTTTAAAAAAACAATGTATGTGTATTTTAAATAGGCTTCAAATCTTAATCTATCAAACACCTTTACATATAGTTTTTGGTAAAGAAGGATAATAATTATCAATATAAAAAACTGACTTCATAAAAATGACAGAACTTTCAAAGAAAGAAAGAGAGCACCAGCTTTCAAATAAATAAAAAAACCTCCAAATCGGTTCTTTCAGTCAAAAGTTCTGAGATAACAAACATAAAAAATACAGTCGAATTGAGAACCTACTCTTTTTTGTAAGTCGAAAACATTCAAATAAATTTAAAATGTACACCATGCAAACTAGTATGTGTCCAAATGCCTAACGTTAGCGGATCTTCATCCCAGTTCCCGCCACACATCACACAATACGAGTACTTATTCAAACATTTCATACAACCTTCCGCACCATTGCTCCCGAACTGCGGGGGAGTATGTAATATTCTATCAAATAATATATTATTTCTATCAAATACGCGTCGTTCGGTCTCCGAACAATTTATCTGCGTTTGATGTGACTTCGGGTGCCTGATGGAGCGGCAAATAACACCAATATTCAGTTTCAAATAGATTTTTTAGATGATCAGAAGTTTACTGTTTCGCAAGATGGAATCACATAAATAGACGTAGGTACGTACGGTACGGTACAACGTACGACATAGACGTACGAATACAAGTTTTATATAACTCAAGTAACTAATACATCATTATAATCATAATTATCTGCCTATCGTGTTCCCACTGCTGGGAGGTCACCCTGCACACAGAGCTTTATCTCAGAGAGAGAGGGTGAGCCTAATCTACCACGCTGGCCCAGTGCATGTTGGTGAATATCATATTATTATGTTTTTGAACTTCTGAGGTTCTTGGACATACCGGTTTCCTCACTATGTTTTCCTTCACCGTTTTTAAGCATAGAAACCGCACATAATTTATTTAGGTACTAAATAAGTGGATGGTGCAGGGACGAGGATTGAACTGGGTGCCGTCAGATTGTAAATTGCACATACTACCGCTGGGCCACCGTCGTTCCTAATACATGCAAAACATCAAGTCAACAGAGATTTCCCATTAGTAATAACTAGAGTAAGGTCTGAAATTCCGTGTCAGGGTCTGTGTTCTGGCGAGTGCTATGGGTCTTCATTTCCCAACACAATATAATGTACCACACCTTATCTTTTTTTGTGACAGCGTGGTATTCTTCGTAAGATACCCAACTACATTAGAGTGCAGCCAGGTTATGTGAGATTGCACCCACTAAAACCACATCGGTAGCTTACCTCTGTGCCAGACGAGAACCAGGGAATCCATAGAAACGTATCAGTACCTTTCTAGCACGCTGCACGTTGTAACACTCCTGGGAATAGCTCGGAGCAGTCCCGCTCCTTCCTTCTAGAACGGTGCAGGCCACAGCCCATCGTTGTCTTCCCTGGGCTCACTTGAATGGGAGGTCAGACCCCCACCATATTTTAGTCGGCTGTTATGACAGGCACGGTATACCAAAGCAATATTCTAAGACCCCGGATCCAGGAGACTGCGCCATTGCCTACATATTAAATTTTAATTATCTTTTCTAGAAATAGATGGAGATGACGAACAATTCATACATTGAAATTTAGATATAAATATGGTACCTACAAATAAGCTAGCAACTGTAAAAAAAAACTCTAATTCAGAAAATATGACCACAAATATTTTATTTATGGTCATATTTTTCTAGACATTTTTATCTATATTTCATAAAAGCCAGCAAGTGTAGTCTAATTCACACATCACAAAATAAATTTCTTGTTCTAAATATCTATTTCCTTAGCAAGCTCGCTATCTCATCGATTCTTACCCTGCTGCAAAGTATAGACCTCACCCCTTTCAAACCAATCGTTCCAGCAATGTACGAGCAATGTGTATTTTCAACACACTAATTAATATATATATAAGGTCGGGGAAAAAGTTTCTTCGTATTTTATAAACAAATTCAAGACATATTTTTTTCAAGTTTAATTACATTTAATTATAATATATATGTGCCATGTTGTTCGATAACTTGTTGCCATTTTGTAGGTAGTGACATGACCCCGTTGCTGTAGAAATTTTGGGACTTCTGATCAAAAAAATGCAACAAGTAGTTTTGACAGTCCTCTCTTGATGTTAATCTAACACTACCCAAAGAATTCTGAAGAGATCGAAACAGGTGGAAATCTGAGGGTGCAAAGTCAGGGCTATGTGGTTGATGCATTAACACTTCCCAACCAAGCTCTCTAAATTTTTGCTGAGTGGCCAAAGATGTGTGCGGTCTGGCGTTATCATGATGAAAGACCACACTCTTTCTGTTGATCAATTCCGGCCGTTTTTTCTCAATTTCTTGTTTGAGTCTCATCTGTTGTTGGCAGTAGAGATCCGAATCGATGGTTTTGCCCGGCGGTAAAAGCTCATAATGAACGATGCCCTGCCAATCCCACCATACACACAGCATCACCTTATTACGTGTTAATCCGGGTTTCGCTACAGTCTGTGGTGCTTCACTGCGCTTTGACCATGATCGTTTGCGCACATTCTTGTCGTAGGTGATCCATTTTTCATCACAAGTGATCAATCTTTTCAAATACGGTTCGGTTTCGTTACCTTTCAATAGAGAATCGCAAATGAGTACACGATTCATTTGGTTTCTTTCAGTGAGCTCGTGTGGCATCCAAATATCGAGTTTTTTTGTATACCCAGTTTTTTTCAAATGGGTCAAAACTGTTTTGTGGTCAATCCCCAGGTCTTCAGCTACGTCGTAACTACTAATATGCCGATCTTGGTCCACTTTTTCACAAATGGCATCGACTTTATCCGTAACAGGGCGACCAGAGCGAGCTGCATCTTTGACATCAAAATTCCCGGACTGAAAACGCTTGAACAAACATTGTGCTACTCTTGATGACACTGCATTAGGTCCATAAACGTCACAAATTTTATTCGCGGCTTGTGTCGCATTTTTAAGTTTTTTGTAATAAAATTTCACAATATATCGAATTTCTTCGTTAGATTCACTCATTTTATCGAACAAAAAAACAATTGAAAAATGGCGGGAAATTGCTTTTTACTTTTTATATTCCTTTTTTAAAATGTCATATTTTAATGGTATCAAAACCAGCCAGATACAAACAGTACAACCGATGAGATTTTTACTACAACTTTATACATACAAAATACGAAAAGACTTTTTCCCCGACCTATTATATAAAATATATCTAATAAATTATAAAACAAAGTAACTTGTTTTCGCAGAATTTGCTGAAAAGCTTTTTTGCGAATTTCGACCATTCAAGATGTTAATATAGTCTCAGGCACGTAATAGCTCCTGTATAATTAGAACACGTGCAAATCCAAGTCCCTAGCAATTAAACAAACTATAAACAGCTTCTTGATTTTTAATTACATTTTGAAAAGCCTCTTGGATCTTAGAACCTCTCTGATCTAAATTTGATTACAGCTCACTCGAGTATGAAATAATTAATTGATACCTAATTAAATAAAGCCTTTTAATCTTTATTGAGATGAACTTTTCCGAATTTATTTCTTTTGTTAATTAGAGAGTCAGCTCTACGCGATTTGAGATTAATACGGGATTAAATTGAATTATTGGCTTTTGGGAATACCTATCTTACGTACGTTTTACTTTTATTTTCTAATTCTTCAAAAATCCTCGTAAGTGTTTTTTAGAACTATTACAAGTCAAAACAATGTCACCTTAGAATTTTCACCAATATCTCATTATTTTAGAAATGTGTGTGGTTGTGAAATATTCCGTTATCAAGTTCTATCTCTTTCTCACAAAAAATGTAGAAAACAGACACTCTTACAGAGTGACCTAGTTCACGATAACTTCCGGACTCATTTTACCCATCTAAAGCGTAATACATATCGCATAAATCACCGCTGCATTCTCGGCTGAATGGACTCCGCTACAATAGCGCTAGCCAGGAGCAATATGGCAGTACAGTGGCTGTACTGTAGCTATGTAGGGGCTGTATAGCTTATGATTTATGACTATGGATACGGGATTATCCGGTAATAGAGCGACGGTCAACTGGCCTTGGAATGTTTAACCCGTTGGCTGGATAAAAGTTTAGCTTATGTGCTTAGTTCAGTACCTAAAGTTTTATACGTTTACATAATTCAATAAATTTAGGAAACAAACCATACTTTTGGTTGAAATCCGTTCAGCTTTTTGGAATGATAAGTAGAACGAACAACAAAATTTATATAATATTACTTTTGCATTTATATAATATTACTTTTGCATTTGTTTGCTAAAATCTTCAGTTTTTTGTTTATGTGTCATTAGTAGTGCCCCGCGGTTTCACCCGCTGTCTGAAAGAAACTGTGCATTTCTAGGATAAAAACCCTGGGAGTTAATTCAGAATATAAGCTACCTTTATACCAAATTTAATTCAAATTCACTCAGATCAGACAAACAAGTTTGCATTTACTCTATCACCCTTCACACTGATATGACACATGTGAAAGTTTGGATGGATGTATGGATGGATGTTTGTTAATCTCGCAAAAACGGCTAGATGGATTTGGATGAAATATGGATAAACATTGCTTATGTCCTGGATTAACACATAGGCTACTTTTCATCATCACCGATTTTCATCACCACGCGGGTGAAACCGCGGACCGCAATTAGTTTATAGTATAGGTATGTAAATAAAAGCTAAGGAATATTATCTCCATCATAACAGTATCACCGACAAATAGCTAAAACTATGAATATGATAACAGTAGCGCTGAGAAGCGGCTGAGTAAAACGTAAGTAATAGTTATTGTAGTAGTGTGCGAGCTCCTTTATAGTCCATTTCATAAAACAGTGTTTATGTTACACTCTACTCTTGCTTTTAACCCCCGACGCAAACAGAGCGGTGTTATAAGTTTAACGTGTGTCTGTCTGTCTGTTTATGGCACCATAGCTCCCAAACGGCTGAACCGGTTTTGATTTAGTTTTTTTTCACAGATATCTTGATCGCGAGAATGTTCTTAGCTATCATTTAATGAAATATGTTTAGCTTTTTTAAGATTATCAGCTTTTTACCGGGGGCTTAAAAAATACTTGTCACTCTTAATTTGGTAACTAGTAGATACTAGTATATGTTTTGTACTATTTTAAAGTGTAAATTGATTATACTTATTCATTTAAAGAATTTTTCAAAAAAAAAAAATATTTGCTTATCATCATTTCAGCCATAAGACGTCTACTGCTAGACATAAGGCCTTCCCCATCGATCTCCAAAAAGGTTGTTTGGAAGCGGCCTGTATCCAGTGCTTTCCTGCGGTCTCTTTTAGGTTGTCTGTCCATCTTGTGGGTGGACGTTCTACGCTGCGCTTGGTTAGCTAGTTCTAAATTAAGTTGAGTTTTACTTTTTAATGTTTTGCTTTTCTTCTTAATTAAACAAAGATATTTATCAATGTCTATGTACCAACTTCAAAATTAGTAATTGCTCGAAATTGTTGTTATTGCCAAATCAACAAGCACTCGATCAAAATTATTCGTATTGTTAGAGCTGGTTCAGAAACTACTGAGCCAAAGTTAATATAACTTTTATAAAATCACCCCGAAAGCTTCCTAATCATAATAATAAAGTATTGCGTGACGTTGTGTATAAAAAAAAAACTATGAAATGGTTTTGCAGAAGAAATATAATACAAAAAAATCGTCAAAGATAACTATGGGTTGACATAAAAATTATTCACAATTCTCTGCAAAATGAGAATCCCCCATAAATCCTATAGTAGCACATCCTATACCATGACTCGTCGTAAATCACGTGGCATGGTCAGGTTCTAACAACGCGCCTACACGACCTATATAACACTATCCTCTAAATAAATTCAACAAATTGAGACTTAACACCCCGCGGCGGCGTATTCACAAACACCATTCTTCTCCCACGCATGGGCGAGCGATTTTTGAGGCGCCAAGATACGGTTTTATAGAATGGTTTTACAACATTATACAAAAATATATAAAGAGAATCACTAACGGTACATGTCATACATTTATATGACTATAATTATTTTATATTATATAACAAGAATATTTATATCGACTTGTATCCTTTCCAAAGGATATCTTCAGTCACTCCTTCCCGTGAACATAAAAGAGCCAATAACTAGTAATAAGAAAGTGAAGAGATAATAAAGTAAATATGTACCAATGAAGAAAATAATTTATTTATTTACGCGATATATTATACAAACAAAAGATAGAATACTTAACTTAAATTTCAGCTTAACTAGCGCATAATAGAGAATCAAGCCAAAATATTAAGCCTTGCGAAGCAGTCCTCACTAGGATGCCCCGTGTCGAGAACTACAGTACTGCAGTCAGCCTGTCCCACTACACAGCCGTATTTGCACCAAAAATAGAACATTAATTTGTAATATGAATTTGCGTAGAATAGTGACAGAAGCGGAAAAATTGTTCAAGCAAAATTTATCGCTCGCCTGATGGCTCTTCACGCTTGCCCATAACAGCTCAACGCCACTCAGAATTTTGAACTTCAACAGTTCAAAACCCTGGATGGCAATGCACTGCGCTCGTCACCCCGAGATATAAAATGTCAAATCTCTGTGTGCCCTGTAATTTTGCTGAAAACATTGCCCTTCAATCCGGAACACAGTAGTGTTTGCACACTACTGCTTGGCGGTTGAATAACTGGTAAAGGTGTGGTACTTCCCCAGGCGGACCCCTGCAAATAGTCCTACGACTACAAAAGTTACAAGTTGCATTCTATGTTGGATTAAATCCACGAGCAAGGTCACAGTCCACCGCCGTTGCAGTAAGTACAATTTATTCATTGGTCGTCCGCGATTTACGAGGCGCGATATCGCTCCACGCGACGCGACACTACATGATACATCGATTTACATCGCTTCCTTTACACTGGACAAATGTTATAGAATATTTTTCACCACAATTGTAGAGTTTCCAAAAATAGTTTGCATAATTAAATCGTTATTTTAAGTCTTCAAAATCAATTATGTTTTTCCGTACATCAAGTATATTATTTGCATTGTATAATGTACATAATTATAATCTAAGTATTTTCTATATTCATCTGGCTTGAACAAAGTTTTCCTAGTATTTAGTTTATCCCTGTTTAAAATTTCTTTATATTACTCTGCTTTTTTATCTCTATATCTAGGTAGTGAGTGATAGACCCGCGTCTACCTAAGTGTCGTGACACTACGTAAATTTACCTAGTAGAAACCAATTCACCCGTGACTCGGGATTGAAGGGCATGGCAAGTTACACGCCTGATAACTTATCACTAACGTGGACAATTTTTTACATCATATGTCAAAGCGTATCTTGATTATACCTAAACCTTTTTAATCTAGACTTAAACATTCTCAAGTCTTACTTAGAGACATCGTCAAAAAATCCCCAAAAACGATCAAGAAAATCGCCACTCCAGATTCATCAGTCGATAACTCATATCTCGAGGAACAAAGCGACCAGCTCCCTTGGGACTCGGATCATAAATCGGGATCGGAACACGCCTCCGGTCTATTGAGATGGGTCTACCCGCCACGCCTTCTAATAATACAGCCAAGATTAGATATCCAGCGAAATAGCTAGCGTATATGTATATTTTACGTACTTGAGACCTGGCCCTGTCGCATAATATACGCCACGTTCCAAATCTGCTCTTCAATTCTCCAAGAAACTTGCAACGGCAGATTGTATAATTCGGCATTTTACTAACGAAGTAGATTGCCGGACTAACTTGCTGGCCCGCTGGCAAAGCATTGACTACATTTTATTATGGAAACTGACGTGGTTTTCACACATTTTATTTATATTACACGGGAGTTACTCACGTAAGATTAGGCCGGATACTCCGACTATAGTTTCAACCGCATTCGGCGATCTTTATCAAGGTGAATGCAGGTGGTGTATAGTCGGAGTATCCGGCCTAATCTTACGTGAGTAATTCCCGTGTAATATAAATAAAACATTGACTACATCTCTATGTTTCAGGTTCCCATAGGTGAAAATTCCGCATACTATAAGGTGGATTACTTGTTGTTTACCTTTTTTTTTTCATGGAAAAACCCCTTCTTGTCCTTCATAATTCAGGACATATCATAAACAAAAAACAATGTACTTACGTGAAACTAGTAGACTAAAAAACCACCGCTTTATGGTTGACATTCCGAAAACCCGTACGAAGCGCTTTGATTCCACTTTTATTATGCGAACTGCTAGTTTGTGGAATGCACTGCCTGAATGGGTGTTCCCCGATAGATACAATCTGGGTGTCTTCAAGTCACGAGTGAATCGGTTTCTTCTAGGCAAGCGTGATCCACCGTAGGCCGCATCGTCGCTTAACATCAGGCGAGTTGGCGGTCAAGCGCAAGCCAATTCTACAATAAAAAAAAATAAAAAAAATTAATAAGCGCCAAACCAAACTATTGATATTATCAAATCAACAGACCTTCGAAAAAAATAGATAGATAACTTACATTAGATAAAAACAAATTAAAACTAGTGAAACAATTTGAAAATATTCGTATTATTGAAGTTAGTTCAAAATTACTAAACCAAAGTCAATGAATTTTTTTTGGAACCACCTCGAGAGCTTCTTTTACTTAATAAAAAATGAGTCCCCTAAATATATTTACAAATGGCGGAGTAATCGGTGTACATACATACAATATAGTTAAAATAATTATAATAACGCAATTAAAAATGTAGAGGCGTAGAGTATGCCTAGCACTTTGTTTGTACGCAAGGTTGAGTGTTTGTTTAACTTGAGTCTCTTCTAAGGAAAATATCTTGTTTCTTCAAGAAATATATAAATTTCTTTTCTCTGTTGTCATAGTTCAGAAAGAGTATTATTTTACCGACGTTTTATTCTGGAATTCAGTCAGATAAAAGATAAAAATATAATACGAGAAAAATGAACAATGTAACCTTTTCTTGTTTTACAATAAAAGGTTTCTGATACATCTCTGAACACTAGTTTTTTGAGGTCACGAACAATACCTTTGTCTCCCAACAACTAGCTCTATTTCTCGTGAAACAAAGTATAGTTCGACAGCCTCACTTGAGAGCCAGTTCCCATTCCAGACGTGTCTTTACAATGTTCAACCACATCTTTACTTTTTTTTTGTTAAATTGGCTTGTGTCTGACTGCCATATCGCCTGTTGTCAAGCTATAAATGCGGTCGAGTAAGTTGTTATAAAATATACCACAAATTCGATTCTCAGGATTTCTAATTTTGATCTCTTATTTTCACTTTCCATTTTAGTATTAATCTACTCTTAGTATTAGGTATTTAAAATAAGATATTATACAACTTTTTTTTAACCCACAACGCAAAAGGAGGGTTGTTATAAGTTTAACGTGTGTATCTGTGTGTCTGTGGCATCGTAGCTCCCAAACAGCTGAACCGATTTTATTTGTATTTTTTGTTTGAAAGGATATACTCGTACAAAAAGAAAACATTTCTACACCATTATGCTTATAACTTATACTTTTACCAAACTCTTTAGTATGCCTGATGAATGAACATAGTTTCTAAAATGTTATAGAATTTGTATAAACCACAAAAAAATACTCGTTTTTTTATTGGGTTTTACCCCTTGATCCATTATCGTCATCAGTCAGAAGACGTCCACTGCTGAACGACATCCTGCCATCTGCATCCACTGGATGCCCGCGACTCTCACAATGTCGCCGGTTAATATAGGCCTACTTACGCTGCGTCTTCTGGTTTTTGGTCTCCACTCAAGAACCTTTCTTCCCCATCGGTTGTTGGATCTTCGAGCGATGTGGCCTGCCCAATGCCACTGCAACTTGCAAATTTTAATAGCTAAGTCGGCGACTCTCGTTCTTTAGCCTAGTTTGAATATCCACGTTTCGGATTCTACCGCGCAAAGAAACTCCGACCATAGCTCTCTCCATTGTCCGTTGTGTGACTGTTTTTCGAGTTTTTCTAAAAGGCCAACAGTTAAGAAGCACGTCTCAGTACCATCAATGTGATCCATGACACTTCATAAAATTTATAGAATCTTTTTGGTTGTTTGAATAATGATCGTCAGTCAATCGCGGTACTTCCCATATTGTACAAATCAAGTCCCTTCCTGCAATTATGGGAGGGTTGATATGATCGATACCCCATCATACATACATATATAGACACAGTTTATTATCGGTCCTGTGTGCACTTACAATATTTACCTACTGCGAGAAAGGGCCCTGTTGTGCGGGGCCATTAATACAGCGTTTACACAAAAATGTAAATAGACACAATACGAAAAAATAAAGTTTATTTACTTAAAAACGGCCTTAGTATCCAGTGTTTTATTAAAATAACAAAGTAATCAGTCCCACCAAAGGTTTGTGGATAATTTAGAGACCTTTGAAACTTTTTTCTTCACTGTGCAATCGAAGCCAATTTAACACAGGGAGGTGTCTTAGTAAAATTTATAATTAACTAGTTACAGCCCACGGTTTCACCCTCATCAGCATTTCTTAAACAAATTCTTAAAAACGAGCTCTTTTAAACAAATCACGTGATTTCATTGCTCTGTTGCTGCGTCAAACAACAGAACCCACATCATCATCAGCGGCAGTATACTTCCATATGGTGATGTTGCCATAATCCTCCCGCTTGGCAGGCAGCTTGGGAATCGCAGTACGTTCACCGTGTACCGTGCACCGTGTGATGCTGCTGTCCATCCTCCGGTGGTTTTAGTCGCTGTTTTAGGACATACCCGGGTTCAAACCCACAGTTTCGCATTGTTAATATCAATATGATTTTGTTTTTTTTTTTCTAATTATCAATAATGTTTTCGATTAAATTTTGATATTGGTCTTGGCTTATATCTCACGTGTTGTGGCCCCAATCGCAAGTGATTCCTAAGTCGACTCGTTACGTGAATGTAGCAGTCCTCATCCTCGTCGTCGACTGCGACGAGGACTTATGAGTTATTCCGCGAAATTACACACATTCCATCACTCCACCTCCACTATACTTTATGGAACCTTAGCTTAGTGCTACTATTTAATATAATCTGAGCATGTTGGTTGAACATCCCACAAACATTACAAAGACAAATGATAAAATATGTAATTTACTTATTTGTATTTGATTATTACATTAGCGCAGTTTAACATCTATTACCTAGGTACTCGAGTTACAGGCTTAGCCTAGTTCGGGGCTCACACATTTGCAGACATTTTACACGTTTCTTTTTTTAAATAACGTCAATTATTAATTTAATGTACTGTATTCTTATTTATATGATTCAAAATAGAAATGCCCATAAAATATCATTTATTATGGTAATTTATGTGTTTAAATATACCTACCTATAAAAATATTAATTCTAATTTTAAAATTATAACAATTAAAAATCACACTTCAGCACTTCATCTATCTCCCATCTCTATACAAAAAAAAACACGTCTACCCAATGCTCTGTTATTGCCTGAGCGAGTGACAAAAAACCACATTTTCGCATTTATAATATTAGGATTATTTTTACCTAAAACTTCATTTCTATATCAGGGCTGTGCCATAAACCCTACCACTAAAGCCTACGCCTTAAAAATTGTATATAAATACCTACCTAGATAGACAGTAGTAAATCCAGAGTCATTCCTCAGGTGTATCTACTATAATTACCGCCGCGGACAGATTCAATGCCGACAGTGGTAAATAACAATAACTCTGTGTGTGGGTGTGTGGGCCAGATACCAGCCGCAATTGTATTTATGTGACCATACATCCTTGTGTGGCGAATCTTGCTCCTTTGTTACTGATAGTTATGACTCGTGATGAGGGACATCTTTTAAACAGAAAACAAAACTTGAGCATTCTAAATGTGATGATGTTCAAAGTCGAATCTTACTTTATCTTAAAACACTGTTTTAAACTATCACGGTTGACTTCATTTTGTCATTTCAATTCATAATTAAGAAGAATTTATTATAAGTAGATGATATCGAGGAGCGCGCAGTTTCAGCTGGGAAGTTTTGATCTTTTGATTTGATTTCTTTTGATATAATAATATATTTATATAAAAACTTTTTAGCAATTCAATATTATGAATTGTATTCGTTTCTTTGGCGGTTCTTAAAAATAACTGTTTTTTTTTTTCCTGTAATAATGTTGTAATTTCCAATGTCATCCTTCAGTAATGAAACTGACCTTTATTAAAGTATGAAAATAGTAACAATTATTATTACAGCATAACAATCAAGAAATGATTTATTAACAAAGTCGTGGAACAAATAACTATAATTGTATTGTCATTTGCTTACTAACATGAAAAACGATATTTATTATGAACCGATGTACCTATTTTCTGAATTGCTATAATGTGATGACAAAACATGACAAGTTTTGTTTTTGGGAAGTAAGTAGAAAAGTATAGACCCAGTTACTATTGTTGGAGTTCTTTACGCTACCAGGGGCCTTACGCCCAAATCTAAACGCGGGCCCCAATAGGTGCAGTTTGCAAAATCACGCGACAGCAAACCGTATCTCGGCGCGTTAAGGCTCGCGGTCACGTGATTTTGCAAGCTTATGTGTATAGAGTTGGTCGTAAGGCCCCTGAATTTTATCAACAAGGCTTACCAGTAGTGGTTATCTTATGAATAATAATATACAACATTTCATTTATAAAAATATTATGATATTAATCTGATTCATTAACAGATGTAGACATTTCTGTAATTGCAAAATAAACAATATGACCTAGTGCCGCCATAACTAAAATTTACCATTTATAAAATTACTATGTAATAAAATTTCTCGACTAAAAGCTATTTTTAGCTTTCAAAATTCTTCATATGTCTGATTTTTTAATTTACAAGCTTTGCCTTAAATATACTCGTACGTCGCTTTTGTTTTTAAGTTATGTTTCTATTGTTTTACTAACACTTTAAATAATACACGCCGGAGTATATTATTATACCATGGTCCATAGCTTAAAACAGACAGTCACATAAGCAAACAAAAATGTCATCAAAATAAACCAAAACGCAACAAAAATCAATAAAACAAAATTACGAGGCGCTTTTAATACGAAATGAATGAGCGGTCCGCATAAGCAGTTCGGCAAATATACACTGCACTTCGCTTGCTACACTGTTTCACTCATACGGAACCAAGTTAAGTTTGCTGTCACTCTATCCAGACTCATCCAACTGACACTTGTATCCTACCTACATAAGAATCAATGAGGAAGATTGCTTCATTTTCAAAATTGCATTAGTTAATTTTGTTTTAGGCGACACTCTAAGTACTTTTATGATGCTCCAATCATAGGATAATAAACCTTAAATTACAGACCTTTGTGGTTGAATTAGTTAAAATACGAGAGCATGGGTAGAAGTCAAAAGGATATGGAAAAAATTATGGAAGTGAGCGAATGCAAATGGGCCTCTTGGTGTTAGTTTCGGCGCCACCAATGCCTACCAAATGTCCAGGCTAGACCCGAGAATAGATGGATGTAAAAATGTAATAATACTAATTTTTAAATAGCTAAATTAATAAAGAGTTGATTTGGACCAAAGGTTATTTCAATACTTATGTACATTTTTATGTTTTCAGGTAAGTGTCAGTGAGTTTAAAATGTTTTCTTTATTTGGTAAGTTATAGTGCGATGCTATGAACTAACGAACTGCTGCTGTGATACATCTACTACACTTAAAAACACATAGGTAAGTGTTCTCTTATGACTTAAATAATTTAAAAATAAATTTTAAAATGTTGTAAAAATATTATTTATTTAATTCCACATTCACATGAATTAGTTCTAAGAAAACAAATGGAAATACAGTTGCTGGGAAAACCAGTACCTAGGGCAAATGTCACCAGCCAATTAGAGAAAACGAACCGTAAGCGATGACAGCGCTGGATCGTAAACACTGGCTTGATTACTGGCTCACACGCAACTGTAGCGATAGGTGGTGAGGACTGCAACGTTTAAATAGGGCACAAGATCTAATAAATTGATTTGCTTGGTTATAATGAGGACATTTCTAGAATATTTCTCAATTAGGATCCAAAACATGTCACTGAAAGAAAAATACAAGTGACAAAGTACGGGTATTTTATGCTTATATAGACCTAAAGCAGATCTAAGTCTAATCAGTAACTATCATGTCTTGTCAGCTTGCAACACAATGTGCGATACAAAACTATAAGTTGATATTTTAAGTGAATTTTTGAAGTGAAAACTTCTTTAGCATGTTGAGTACTTTTTGGGTGAACAAAAATCATGGAACTCTCGTCATCGTCACAGAATACATAATACACAGTTCCGTGTATTTTAAAACAGCGCCATCTCTTGTACAATAGTTGAATTACTACTTAAGTTTTCACTTCTGACGTGCAGTCCTATGACTGATGTGGTTTTTTTTTGAACTTGCAGAAAAGGCGACTATAGACAAAATAATACATAACACAATTCAAACATAAAATCCGTATAATTATATGGAACTTGCTGATTGAATGGCACATATAATGCAAATCCCTGTCATTCAGTTCTCACGGATTAGATTTGTGTTCCAACAGGAATTATTAACGTTAGTTGGTGAAGCTTTTTTGATTTCGATGGGTAATCTAAACATACACCTGAAAAAATTGAAAAGCTTGCTTATTAGGCATCTGTTAGAAATCCATTGCCTTTTAACCCGCATAGATTAAATATAATGTTCTAACAGGAACTAACTTTAGTAAATGATTTTCAATTCGCTCAGTGAAAATCGTAATATTTTCAAGACAATTCAAGTGTATTCAAGATAATGACACGACACCTAGTCTACTCATCATCTTCATTTCAGCCTATAATGTCCCCACTACTGAGACACAGGCCTAGTTAGTGTACTAAACTTAATCATTCATTTTCATAGCTACTGCAAGTAGCTAAGAAACTAACCAAATGTACTCACCACTTCACCACTCGATCCGTATATATCCGTGTATCGCCACTTGGCTCACGTCGCGTGTCGACCCCTCCTTCACGAGCGGTGGTGTCATTTCCTGCATCATTACCTACATTGGAGGCCGGCCGCTTGATCTTTGACCTGGGTTCCTAGCACTATCTTAAAAACATTATTATTTAATCTTACATGGAAATTTGTCTCATTTTCTCTACTATACTATATAGAGCTAAAGAAAATCTAAGTAATTTTACCGGCAGCATACGGCATGCGGGTATGCTGCCAACTGGCAGTGGCATTCTAACCGTTGGCAGTCGGATTGTATTAACACTTTTAACGAGCTACAGGCAGTCTAATTGTTTTTTTTTTATAATGGGCTAAGAAGTTCAGGAACTAGGGTATTTGCCCGAAAAAAGCTTATTTTTCTAGGACAAAGAAAATTAAAAAGACTGCTCTAGGTCCACAGAACAGATTATGTGACACTTCCTGAAATACACAGTTCATGTTACAGTTTATGTGAATATTCGTAGTAGTTTTAATAGTGTGCCCTAATTAAATGAGTGGGTATATAATTAGGGTACGTTGGCCTAAATATTTACAAAGGAATTTTAACGTATTGATTACAGTTACAGGCTTGTTTGTGGAAATGTAAACATGCTTTCTACGAGCAGGGATACCAAGGATAGTTTGTATCGTTTAATTATTTAAATTAATTTGTCAGTTAATTACTATTAAATACTAGTTTTGGTTAAAATTGTAGACGAAAAATACGATAGAAAAAAAAAGCACGTGAAAACGAATCTAATGAGCCCAAACTAGATGGATTTATACTTAGTATATATATAAGGATTCCATTAAAAACCTCAGACAAACCAGGAAAATATAATATGGTAAGGTGGCGTGGTGGGCGCAAACGCATCTAGCCTAAATCATTTTGTTGAACTCACTAAGCACTCGATTTTATTTACCAGCAGTAGATAGCTAAATTAAAAAAGATAATTTAATTTAATATTAAGTTTTTTGTATTTTATGTTGTGGTTTGGAACCCTTAGTGTGCGAGCCCGACTCGCACTTGGCCAGTTTATTTAGAGTTTAGCCCTCCAACGGTTTAAGGGCAGTCTATGTTTGTATAGTGTTAGCTTGTATATTGTTTAGTTAATAAAGGCACTTGCCAATTAATAAAAAAAGAAAAGTATGATTGCAGGTTGCTAGACATATTTCCGATAGTTGACCCTCATTCAGCAAGTCATCGTATCAGTTCCACCCTTCATAAACAATGCAACTGTAATGAACGGAGACCGGTCGATACTGCACCATTCAATTCTTTCCATCGCAGTTCCACAATGGAGAATAACGCCTATTTTATTAAGGTTACGTAGTCCAACAAGATATCCTTATAAATTTGTTCTGTCCGTCCATCGTTCTGTCTGTCGGTCCATCCGTCCGTCCGCATTTTTTATAACCTTCTAACTTTTATAATTATAGAGATATTACTAGCATGCTGTCATGCTGATTGCGATCGCACACTCCGGTGCATTACAAAGTGATCTTATACGATTTATAAGGCTTAAATATTTTAATGTAATTAGGGAAAGAGTTGTGTGAAATGTGATCGATGCATGAAACCTTGCAAAATGACAGTTGTAATATACAACTCAATTTTAAAAGATTTTAGGGGTGGCTCTGGTACATGTGAAATGGGCAATATGGGCATGGATGAAATGAAATACGGTCTTTATCCATCGCAAAGGTGAATTAAATAATAGTATCTAAGTATTGGCAGAGAATGACACCGCATGCACAGATATTAAATTCGGTTTCCGTCAGATATTCAAAGGGCAAAGTAACATTTAAAGGTCACTTTCAAATCACGAGTGGGATGGATTGCAGGTTCACTGGAAGCATCAGCACTCGACGGGCTGCTGCTCATTTAATTCACTTACGTTGAACCGTTGCTATCATTATCGTTTTAGTCCGCTTGAACCGGATTGTTCGTTCACGGAACCGATTGAAGTTCGCTACGTCAAATTCCCCGAACGTTTAATTTTATTGGGACATCTTGGATTATTTGTCTGCAACTGAGAACTATTGTTCTCAATAAAACACTTGCGTGGCAGTTTACAGGCTGTTTATTTTGAATGGGCGGTAGACTCATCAAAATGTGAGATCGCCATTCTTTGGAAACACTTACCTTAATGTCCAAATCCCCGAACGTCTAATCCTAATAGTTACTAATAAAAAAAAACAACATCAAAATTATTAAATACGCAATTTTAGTTACTTGGATGACATATTTTTCTAGTTCCATTAAAATCAAACTACTACACGGATTTTGATAAAAATTATATGGGATCAATCGAAAAAAAAACTTTCATATACAAAATAGTTTTCCAAATCGGTTGATATATGATAGAGTTCCGAGGTAACAAACATAAAAAAACATACAACCGAATTGAGAACCTTCTCCTTTTTTTGAAGTAGGTTAAACAAATATAGGTATTCATAGAAGCGCCTCAAAAATCCTTGGAGCGTTATTCAAAGACTGATGTAATGAATTATAATTTCTGTCACCTGCCACTCTTATTAAGTTGGGCATATTATAAGAGACGGAGAAAGGAACAGAGCCAGCTAACGGAATTATAAAATCTATCAAAAATGGCTTCGTAGCGTACCTGCAAGAAACAAAATTTCATTCCTTTCCAGAATAAATAATATATAACGATCGATAATTGATTCATATTATGAATCATCATCTAGGTAGTAATATGTAAGCATCCTGAACCCCTGGAATGTATTGAAACTATCAATACATTCCTTGCCCACCATTCTGTATACATACACAACATAACGCAGCAGTACCTAGGTGTTAAACATAGTGTGGAATATGTGAAATACCTACTCTACTTATATATTATGAAGAATCACATTTAATATCATATACGAGTATATGAAAGTTTGGATGTATTAATGGATGAGTAAATGGATGTTTGTAACTCAATCACGCAGAAATGGTTGGATGGATTTGTATGAAATTTGGAACATACATTGCTTCTGTCCTGAATCAACATAAAGGCTACTTTTCATCATCATAATCATCATCGATTTTCATCACCACGCGGTTGAAATCGCGGGGCGCAGCGCATGAAGAATTACCGAGTGCCAGTTCAGAGCATACTCTGCAATGCAACGTGCGGGAGATCGTTAGGAGCTGTATACCAGGAACATATCTACATACTACGATATCAGACACAAACAAGCTTTGTTTACTTCTGATAACTTTGTTATTGATAGAACTTGCGGTGGCATTTGCTTGTTTAGCTTCTCAGACTAAACAATGTCTCTTCTAAGTCGATATACACATCCCAGCATCTCTCCCATAGTTTCATCCTCTATCACTATTAATGTCTTTCATACATCTACTCCTAACAAATTAAGCGTTCTTGGTATTTAATATAAAGCGGTTATACACGGTGTCTTTTATCAATACAAACGCGCGATTGTATCGATAATAGATTTTGTGTGTAACAGTTTGCATTGATTGCGATTGTATTACTGCAAGAAGTCGACTCTCCCTTGTAACACTAATATTATGTTAATATTGTGCTTTCGTGGTACAAAAAACACATTGACTCGTTGTTTCATTTTGCCATCATAGACAATTATTCTGCATATTTTCCAAAGCATGGAAAATTCGTATGTTAAGTTATCATTAGGTTGACCCAACTTAGTATTGGAAACTGTATCGAATGGACAGATAAAGAAAACATCTTTTTACATTTATGCTGCGAGAGGTATAATTTTCGCATGGTACCTGTATGAAACAGTAATATTCGACTATTTTACAATAGGTGGGTATAGTTACAAATGTGAGTGTTAATCTGACACAACGATCCGATATCTGAGTTAAACTGTGCAAATTGTTGACGGTTCGGACGTTCAATATTGTGAACTATGAAACATCGTGTTGGACAAATTATATTGATGCTTTTGTAATTTAGTACCTGCATCGGAAAATTATCATGAATGTGACGCTTTATGAGATTGCCTATAGAGACTTGTTAGAGGCGTCCGGTGATTTAAAAATCCTTACAAAAATGATATGACCAATGTTATAGGCAGGATCCAAACCAGCGCAATCGAGTAAATGGCCCGACTATTACGTCGCTTGTGCGATACTGTATGGTGTGGAACAATACTTTAACCCTAAACATCTACCACATATATTTGTCACAATACGTCTGTGAGACCCGAGGGTAAAATGATTATCGATCATAAGATTTAGTAAAGTGTTGCTTAGTTAAAAACTTGTTAAGAGATATAATAAACTCTTATTTAGAAAAACAAAGGCTCCTCGAAATCTTTTTTTTTTTAAACAATCAATCCAATATATTTTTTTGCATTAAAAGGTTTAGAGGAATATTGACAAAAGACATGTCATGTGAACACGCACAAGAATTCTACTAAGGCATATCTCCTTTGATTGTGTAATCTGAGACTGTAACCCTCACAATTTCATGTTATTTATATTTACTGCAATGAAATGTTCTGGAAAATGTCAGTTTCCTATCCTTACCACAGATGGAATGGCAGTCAGCATGGCACCGCCGCTCTCTGCACTCCGACATGAGCTCTAGTGACTACGTCTAGACGCTACACACGACAATTTATCGCTAATGGACAGAGTCCATTACAAAAATAGTGAAAAGGGCCTACTTATCGAAAGACACGAGACAAGTGACTGTATAAAAATCTATTGCTCGTATTTTATTCACAACTCATCACTAAAACAAACATAAACATCAAACAAAAACAGAAAAAGTAGCGCCGTGAATGTTTTTTTTTTTTTCATAATTCTATGTGACGATTTAGTTGTGTGGTCAAACGCGGAATTATACACGATAAACAAGAAAACAATGTAATAAATAAATAAGTAGCCAAAAACTTAAGTACATGTCAGCTGTGGCGTGCGTATGCGCAGAATCAGAATTAACGTAATTGTAAGGTCAATGAAGAATTTCAAACTTAATAATACCTACGAATAAAACATAGTAGAGATCTTTCATTTTAAATATGAACACTGTAGAGGTTCACTGTAACTGTGAACACTGTTCACATTTACATTGAAAACTAATATTTGAATCGTAAAGATTTTCGTGTTTGTTCAGTGATTGTAGATACTTTAAGTATAATAAATAAATAACTGGGACATTATTGCACACACGGTCATCTGACCCCAAACTAAGCAATGCTTGTAATATGGCTGCCAGAGACTGATATACGTACATAATATATTTTTAAATACATACTTAAATTGATATTAACACTCAAACATAGAACAAACACAAATGTTCATCACAGAAATGTTTGTCCTAGATGGGAATCGAACCCACGCCCCCAAGCACAGAAGTTAGGTTCACTACCAACTGAGCCACCGGGGCAGTCGGCAGTATAATTGGTAGAGCTGGCCCTGAGATCCTACTCTTCCCGGAAGATCCTGGAAGCGGTCTATTACGTAGCTCTATTAGCTGCAATTGTGCTCGATGCCGGTTCCGGACGGAATGTGTTTTTGTCATTAGTTTACTTGCTTTCGACTAATGAGGTTCACTATACGATGGTAGAGGTTAATATTTATATGTTTGTTCCATGAGTGTTTGTAGTTCTGTGGTCAGGATCACAGATGTCGCCTCATAGCTTGCTGAGTTTCGTATGGATAAATTATGAGTACCTATTATACTTGTTAGCTTGTATGCCTTGTACTTACAAAAGCTATCTTTTTTGTACGTTTAAAAAAATGGTATAGGATCCACGAATGTGAATTTAAAAATCCGGTTGGGCATCATTTTCTGAATAACATTGTATTAAAAGCTATTTTCTTGTTGATATTTTATAGGATGGCAAAATTCATAGATTTTTAAAGTCTCTCACGGAAAAGGAAAAAAAAAACTTTTATGTGTTCTCGGTCATCATTTTTAAAGATCTCACTCAGTGACTATTTATCTTCAAAAATGCGAAAAAGGGTGCCGGCTGGTGATCGTATACAGCTTTTAATTATACAGAACGAGGGAAAGTGATGGTGACTAGAAAACAGTATTGTACGGGGAAGCGCTCCATTTCAATGTTTCCGAACTCTACTTCGGCAAAAATTTAATATTTATAGGTATATTTTTTGCAGAATTATTTATCAAACAGGCAAAGAAAACCACTTTCAATCAACCCTACAGTCCTCTCAAACAGGCGGTAAAAGTGTAAAGTGCAAAAATATTTACCCATCATGGGGTATCCAAGCAATGGGAGTGTAAACTCGGCGAGGATGTCAAACAGTCGTGGCCCAGCTACCTCGCCCCGGGCCAGTCCTGCCAGTAGACTCACTCTGCCCTTACAGGAGAACTATTCTTATTTCTCGTGATAATGGTTTTTGAAAACTTTAATTGACCTAAAAACTGACTAAACATTAATCAAATACCGAAAAGTTACATTATTTTTAGCTGATTTAAAAAAAAACTCTATTCGACCCATGATATTTTTACCTATCACTATATATTCGACTTTTTATTTCCTTTGTCACCGATTGTGAACTTCTTTTAATGATATTTTTTTATTGAATACTCTAGAAATATCTTGCAAGACCTATTTAAACAAATAAAAAAACATTTTACCTGGCAGGAATATGATATTTAAAATATTGTACCAGGGTACAAAATTAGAGAATAAAACACTGTTTTAAACTATCACGGTTATTTTCTAAAGTTATATGATTATTTACGGGATATTTACCATGGTAAGGTTATAGCGTAATATCGGGAGCTCCTTCCACAACATTACCACGGTAAATATCCCGTAAATAATCATATAACTTTAGAGAATAAATCCCGTTTATTGAATTTGCCAAAAAATACGTTTCGTTTTTTTTGTCAATATGTAATAATTATTAATCTGCTTTTTCTATAATGAAATAATTTATTGGCAAGATAAAAAAATAATATACACATAGAATAACTAGATAAAACTACTTAAAATCAAATATAAACAAACGAGCGTCTGAGTTTTCTTATTATTAGGTAAAGTTCGACTTTCATTTGTCCTTTCCTATTTCCATTTCTCTGTCCAACTTGTAACTCTGCCTAATAATTGCTGATATGTTAGTTGCTCTACAGAGGCCCAATACAGTATGGAACTCCAACAAATATCAACGTATAATATAAATACGTACACAAATATTTGCGGGCACATTACGGTGTCTGGTGCGTGGATCAATGCGTTACCAATACGTATGGTAATCGTTATTACACTATTACGTGTAATAACGATTACCATTATATTACCATTACCATACCAAGTAGGCTATTGTGTTCCCATGGTCTGTGTGTGGATGGAACATATTTCGCAAAGTTATTGGCTGCGGATGGAGGCGGGAACTGTATGCATCGATACTCACTACAATTATTATTACTTACCTATGCAATAACGTGCTACTTATTGAATCCGACAGTGGAAGGTTTTGTTTTAGATGCCACTTTAGTAGACCTAGCTGCTTGTTTTTTTATATTAAACAATTAAGACGCGTTTTTAACCGACTGGAAAAAAAATCAATGGTTTGTATGTCACCTCAGAACTACGTCATTTATGAACTGATTTAGAAAATTCATATTTTTTTTAAAGACACTTTCAAAATGGTCCCTATATCAGGTTCTTCAAAATCAAGTTCTTCAAAAGATGAGTTAATAGATTCTTAAAGTGTCAGCAAGGCAGTTGTGAAGCATCACGCCTATAAATACATAGGCGATGGTAACTGTACTGCTTTCACCATCAGGCGACCGATCTCTGTGTATTTGCCACTTATGGTATTAAAAAAACAAAATAAACAACTTTTGCAAATTAATTTAAACCTAAAGTTATATGAGTATTGACGTGATATATACCGTGGTAAGGTTGTGAATGGAGCTAACAAAATGTACCTTGGTAAGGTTATGAATGGAGCTTCCGATATTTACCGTGGTAAGGTTGTGAATGGAGCTCACAATATTTACCGTGGTAAGGTTGTGAATGGAGTTCCCGATATTTACCGTGGTAAGGTTGTAAATGGAGCCTCCGAAATTTACCTTGGTGAGGTTTTGAATGGAGCTCCCGATATTTACCGTGGTAAGGTCGTGAACGGAGCTCACGATATTTCGGCGTTTTTTAAAACAATGTTTCAATTTAAACCTACTTCGAATTGTCGTATCGATTTGAAACTTTTCAAATAAATGTTATTCGGATGACTATAATATAATTTCGTATTTTCAAACTGATCTGATGATGGAGCCAGGAGGTAGGTAGTAGAACTCTTTAACGGCTACTACTAAACTTCTCGAGTTTGGATTCCTATTTTAACGAGTCACGTGTGTTTTTTTTTGTAATAATTTTTAGTCTCCGATCATTATATTTTTTTAAGTTGGACGCATAATATGTATTTGTGTAACTTCGTGGCTCCAAAACAAACAAATCGATTTCAATGAAAATTGAATTAATTGAGATGGTTTTTAGTTTTGTTTAATAAAGATCTTTTCAGCGGGCTAAAAGTTATAAGTTCTTTTGCAAAAGAGTAGTTATTAATTTTTTAATTTTATTTATACTTGCCATGAATAAAAGTCATACCGTAGGATCTGCAAGTAGGAGCGAGACAAACAAATAATGATTTGACTACACGACTCAGATGATAATGCGTAACAAACAAACAAAAAAAAACAAATTGAGAAACCCGTCCTTTTTTAAAGTTGGTAAAAAATATGTCTGATCACATGACGCGACAAGGCATTTTGTTTGAAATTTAGATACATAAGAAATCCTGAACAGTATTTGATGATTTGTAAGTCATAGTAAAAGTACCTACGTATGTGTGTTATATAGGTAGTGACGTCAAAGAACGCGCCGTAGGCATTCACTTCAATCAGCTTTGAATATGCCAAAGATCATTAGCCGTGTTTGTACAAAGAAGGGAGAAGCCTCTCCGAGTGTATCATTAAGTAGGCAAATATTTGGTCCTCGGAGATGAAGTCGCTTCTGGAATGAGGAATCAAATGTTTGTATGTACGTAATTAAATGTTGTGACATTAATTTTACATGACATTCAATCGTTGATAACTCAATTAGTTCAGTTTCACGGCCCTTTGATATACTTACGTTGAACCATATGTTTCTATAACAATATATATTTCAAAAAATTACTATAACATATGGTAATTGAAGCCGTATATTTTGGTATATTTGAGCCGTATGCCGATAACGTGATCAAAGCTCCGTACAATATTTCATCCCCTTATTATTTAAAGATTAAAAATAAATATACTTATGATAAATTGTTACTTATAAACTGAAGTCAAAGCACCAATTTCCACGGTTTTAACTTATAAAATGACCAACTTCTAGATAAATATTCATCTCCTATGTAACCCTTTTAGAAGATGAACTTTCAAAAATCATTTCTTTGTGGTTATTGACTTTATATAAGGAACATTTATGCAAAATGTAATTCTTCTAGAGCCAGCGGTTTGGGCTGTGCGTTGTCTATCAAAGTTTTTTTTTTTTCTTAATTAAGAACATATTTCATTCAAACTGATATAACTTAGCACTGATTGCGCGTTAATACTTTGTCTCCATAATTTTATTTCAATATAATGCCAACTCTACAAAATATATCTCACCGTTACATCTAGAGATAGGCCGAGAGCAAAATACACTCTCGCTTAACGCTGCTCACTCTCACAATCTAAAGCTGTATATTAGCATTAAATGAATATAACGCTTTCTAGTTTAGCTTAAAGGAGGATGGTATAGAATCGACATCAATGTATTTGATTGATAGTGAATAAAATAGAGACTATCAAAAATACATGGAATTAATAACGTTCTAACACCATTTTCCTTCTACCCTCTTGCCAATAAGCATAACACCATGCCACTATCTGAATTGCGTTCCCTAATTTTCTCGCATCATCCCGACAATTGCGCAAATATATTAACTCCAGGATCGGAATACCCCGCCAGTATCCTGGTAATCTACGCTGTACGGCAGTAGGGAAGCTCCTCTCAAACTACTGCCAATGTACTTGTAGTCTAAGTGGATTTGCTGTCAATGTGCAACAACTACACAAAACTTCCAAACATACTTTTTTCTAGATTTTGTTTTATTTTGCATATTGCATAATGACAAAAAAAGATAGATAGATAGATAGATAAACTCTTTATTGTTCACACCACAGTAAACATATAACACGATAAAACAGCTTTAAACAAAACAAACTAGTGTAACAATCGGCGGCCTTATCGCTAAGAGCGATCTCTTCCAGGCAACCTTAGGATGGAGAGGATTCATACAGAAGGTAGAAGGCGGGGCGTGAAATAGTGAAAAATATGTTACTTACATTCTAAAAATAACACATTCTAATACTTAAATAACCTAAAATAACTATAATATACTAATATATAAAAGTATATAATTATGATTAGTTGAATAAATAATAACAACGTCAACAAGGTGGCAACAGAGACTGATAAAATTGCTTAACACGTTCTTTGAAAACATTGAGCGATGGCGCGTGTCTGATAGGCACGGGCAAAGCGTTCCACAATTGAACTGCCTGAAATGCAAACGATTTGCCATAAAAAGTTTCTGAGCGCACTGAGGGGGACTTAAGGGAAAGGGTATCCTTTGATCTAAGAGGTCGAGTATGATAAGAGTGCCAGAATGTAAAGCGTTCTTTCAAGTAGTTCGGGGTGGTGGGATTGAAAAGGATATTATAAAGAAGAGATAGTAAGTGAGCATTCCGGCGAAGTCGAATAGGTAGCCACTTGAGCTTTGCACGAAATTGGGAAACGTGATCATATTTGCGTAGACCAAATATGAATCTAATACAGTAATTTTGGAGGCGCTCAAGTTTATTTAGCTGGTCCTCGGTAAGATCAAGAAAGCAGGCGTCAGCGTAATCTAGGATAGGAAGAAGGAGAGACTGTGCAAGCGCAACTTTGGTGGCAGTTGGTAGAAAATTACGAAGCCGTCTTAGCGAACCACCAGACGCAAATAATTTGGAGCTGATTGACTTTATTTGACTGTCCCAACTTAATGTACGATCAAACATCACGCCAAGGTTTTTCAGAGATTCGCTAAACGGTATTACGGTGCCGGCAAAGACTACCTTAGGAATTGTAGCCCAACTTATTCTAGAGATCATGTAAGTGCTGCCTATGATTATGACCTGCGATTTAGTGGGATTGACTTTTAAACCATAGGAATTGCTCCACTCTATAATACGGCGCAGATCAGCATTAATGGTAGCTATGGCTATGTCCAGATCGTTAAGTCGGGCTTGCGAATAAATTTGGAGATCGTCTGCATATAGGTGGTAGGAAGACGAAAGGCGCTGGGAAATAGAATTAATGAAAATAGCAAAGAGTAGAGGAGATAAAACGCCGCCTTGAGGTACACCAGCTATTGTATTGCACCAAGAAGAAAACATATCTTCGAGGCGTATACGCTGCCGGCGCCCGAACAAGTAACTGTGAAACCAATCGATTACCAATGGAGATATGTTAATAGAGCGTAGGATCGCCAACAAAATGTCAAAGTTAACGGCATTGAATGCATTACTGAAATCTAGCAGGGCTAGAACAGTAAGCTTGCCGTCATCCATACCCAAGCGTATATCGTCGGTGATCTTTACAAGCGCAGACACAGTGCTATGCCCAGGACGGAAACCGGATTGGAGTGGATTAAGGAGGTCTTGCCTATTGAGGAATTCATTGAGTTGTCTGTGAACAAGACGCTCGAGGACTTTGGATAGAAAAGGAAGGATAGAAATTGGACGGTATTCAGAAAATGATTTAGGGTTGGATTTCTTAGGCAATGGAATAATCTGCGCATCTTTCCAGATTGCAGGGAACACCCCACTTGAGATGGAGTTATTAAATAAAATACAAAGAATAGGAAGGATGACATCAAGGATAGGCATAAGCATGTTCCGACTTATACTGTCACCGCCCACCGCGTTGGAGGAGATTGACATTAGACTCTTCTTAACATCACATTCGGTGAATCGATTAAATGCAAAAGGTGAAAAATCGGGAGTTGGAATGGCAGAAAGATTATTGATAGTAGAAATTTTATCCGCATCCGGCATAGTCGAGGCAGAAGAAAAGTGTTGATTAAGAGCATTAATATCAATATTATTAGGAATAGAATTCTGACGTGATTTGCCAATTCCCATTGACCTGAGGAACTTCCAGACTTTAGCTGGATTTTCATCATCTACAGAAGCATGAACATGGCGACGCATTGCATCCCTACACACCATATTGCAGCGATTTCGGGCCTGAATATATTTAACTTGATTGATATCGGTGGGTCGCAACTTATACCTAGTTTTGGCTACAGCCTTCTTATTCATCAAAGATTTTATTTCATCCGTGAGCCATGGTGCAGGAAGATGTTTTATTTTAATAGCACGTAATGGAGCATGTGCATCGTATAAATTCGTAATGAGCGAGTTGAATAAGGTGACTTGCTCGTCCACTGACTCAGCACTAACAACAGGTCACCAATCAATCTTTCTTGCGTCTTCAAGAAGGGCCTCACGATCCATGCCACCGAAATTGCGCTGCAGAATTATTTGAGGTTTCAATTTTGGCGGGCGAATTTTGTAAGATAGAAAAATCAAATCATGGTAGGAAAAATTATCGGCAGGGTATTGGCCGTGCTTAGCAACATTATTTGGGGAAGACACGATCAACAAGTCAAGAAGAGATGGGGTACAGTTAGGAAAGTGATGAGTAGCATTAAGAGGGAGAATTTGCAAGTTGCAAGATTTTAATATGGATTCGAGCGAGGAACTGCGATAATCACTCTTAAGAAGACATGTATTGAAATCACCCATAATAATGGAGTGATTATAAGAAGGGATAATGTCATGTAAGAGATTTTCAAAAGAGGTAAAGTATTTAACATCTCTAGATGGACTATAATAGACTCCGAGAACGACTTTAGTATGTGAAAGAACTACTTCGATAAAAAGATGCTCGCCAGCATTCTCTGGAGGCGGCTGTGGCGATTGACTTAAGATGGAAAAAGGAATATTAGCTTTTAAGTAAATAGCCACACCACCACCACCGCGAGGCGTGCGATCATTTCTTATGAGTATAAAACCCGGTAAAGAATACGACGTTGTTGGAAGACAAGGGCGAAGCCAAGTTTCGGAGACCAGTATAGCGTGAATGTTGTTATTGTCTAGAGAGGCCAGCATTTCAGGATATGAAGACGGAATGCTCTGCGCATTTATATGAACAACGTTGAAATTTTTAGGCACATCGACAAAACTGCATTCCAGGAAGTCAGACAGTGGTAACAGGCTATTAAAACTGTCGTCGCTGCTGCCCGTCGAATCAGTGGAGGATGCCGATAGGTATTCATCGTCACTGTTGCCGTCGCTGTCACCATAAATATTTATCATACTAATAAATAAATAAATATATTAATACTATCAAAAAATTATAATAATAAGAGCTAGACTACACTAAACAAAACAAAACTTATAATGAAAATGAATCCACCTGCCGGTTGTGTAGGAAAGAGATTGCAAAAATATTTTGCATAAAAACTATGTAGGTACAGTCTAAACATAAAAAAGTATTTTAAAGCATAAAATACTCTAATAAATTATTTTTTGTAATCGAAATATTGCCAATAGGTCATGTTAAAAATTATATAACGAGAAAGTATTTGAGCCTACTCATTTAGATTGAGTTTGGATATTATTTCTGAAACCGTCCAATATGAACTCATTAATGACATTGAAAACTCTATCACATCACTCTAGATGAAGCCAAAAATTTAACACAATATTTGCCAGAAATAAACATATTAACTCTTTTATTGAAAACACCAGTAGGTACAGGGATGTAGATGTCAAAGAATACCAACGACTGAAAACAGTTCCACTCTCGTGCTGTGCATACTATGTAATTATCAATATTAAAAAGCGACTTCATAAAAATGACAAAACTGGACCAAATTAAAATGAGACCACACGGGAAGCACCATCTTTCAAATAAAAAAATAATCATCAAAATCGGCTAACCCAGTCGAAAGTTATGAAGTAACAAACTTAAAAAATTAGTTGAATTGAGAACCTCTTCCTTTTTGGAAGTCAGTTAAAAATAGTTCTTGAATCATTTCTTACAAGTAGTAGATAGCTAAATTGAGACGTTACGCGATAAAGTGTCGTATTCCTATATAACGCACTGCGTGTTTTTATACTGCAGTAATTGTAGGAAGACCTCTACGGCACTTCCGTGCTGGCCGCCGTAACTCAACACCCTTTCACGATAATTTAATCCATAGTACTCGCACTCAGGCCCTCACATGATGTGTTTGGGTTTATATTGCTACTGGATGAAACGAGTCAGGGCTTAATTTTTGCGATCTCAAATTAAGGATTGGATGAGAAAATCTCAGATAAGAAAAAAAAACAGTCCAAGCATTTATTCGCTCTGACAGCTGCGATAACGTAAAAAGTTGAATTAAAACTACGAATTTCTGTAGTGGTAGGACTCTTTTGCAGGGGTCCGACTGGGGAAGTACCACACCTTTGCCAGTTATTCAACCGCCAAGCAGTAGGGTTCAAACACTACTGTGTTCCGGATTGAAGGGCATTGTTTCCAGCGAAATTACAGGGCACACAGAGATTTGACATCTTATATCTCGGGGTGACGAGCGCAGTGCATTGCCATCCAGAGATTTGAACTGTTGAAGTTCAAAATTCTGAGTGGCGTTGAGCTGTTATGGGCAAGCGTGAAGAGCCATCAGGCGAGCGACTTCGCTCGTTTCGTCAACCAGTATCATAAAAAAAAAACGATTTCTGATTACTTTCACTAGTTTTTATGTAGCAGGTACCCGATATTCTTCAGTGAAATATTTAAAGATGATGTTTTTATTATAAGCTGTGGATTTTTATATCTATTAAACAAACTAACACACGCATAACTGAGTGACTGCGATGTTGTGTGTGATCAAAAAACAAAATTAAATATATATATATATCGATTCTAACAGTCTTTTTAATTCTTTTTGAATCGTAATTCGGTAGCAACGAAAATAGTAAAGAAGCAGAGTTAAAATAAACCTGTTTCATTTGGAGAGCTGAGACAAGTTAATGGATGGACAATGTAGTAGTGATATGTTAGTTTTGTCTCCCAGAGCAGAGGGAATGTGTCAGAAGAACAGCTGTTGTGTCTGTTAACCATAATATAATTAGAATTATCATAGTTGGTTATGGATGTCAACCAATAATTTCTTGCAACAATAAATTTTTACATAAATAAACTTAAACCAACTTTAAGACTTATGTTATAATACAAAATATACTTTATATTATGTACAAAATTTAACTAAAAAGTAGAAAAATTTGACTTAAAACAGAGATTGAAAGTCCTCATGAAAACATTCAAAGAAAGCTTCTTAGGCCTTTAGAATTAGCATACAAATCGCATTTAATTGCTACAAAAGGTTTTATTGTTTTAAAGGCTTCATTTATAGCCAATATGACTACCCTACTATCTGTGCATATTAATATTTTTATTTTGTTCATTTTTTCAAAATTGCTGAATCAATTTCGATAAAAATTATAAAACACCACCTCTGAAGTATGACCTACCAAACAAAAAACAATCTTCAAAATCAAATCATAATTGGCGGAGTAGTCGCGCAACAAACATACAGTCGAATTAAGAACCTCCTCCTTTTATTAGTGGGTTAAAAATGAGTAGGTCTGCTGCACATTTCACGCAGTGTTTAAGTATTATAAATTAAGTGATTGCGACTTCATGTAAATGTACATCCGGGTGTCCCAACAATGAGCCAATACCGGTAACTGGCGAGCCAATGGCCGGGATCCGGGATCGGAGCCGGACGTACGGGATATCCTGGACTTTTGTCCGGGTAGAATGGTGGCTCGGAGCTTAGAGGTAGAGAAATGGCTCTGCAATTTGAGTCAAACTAAATTCTAGTTTGATTTTGGCAAGAAATTTGTACTTATGTAACTAAAGTACACGAGACTTAGTATTAGTATAAATGAGCAAATTCACAATGATCATAATGTCATCCAAATAACAAAAATTTCAAAGATTCTATGGGACCAAACTGAAAGTATAATCCTTTCAATTACTAAAGAAGAATTTTTAAATAGGTTCATAAATGACGGAGTTCTAATGTAATAAACCCTAAAAAATACAACCAAATTAAGAACCTCCTCCTTTTTTGATGTCGGTTAATAAATGAGACGAGACACATAAGTCATTACTTTACGGTTTAGTCAGCCAGTATTATTTGTTTTGTGACCAGAGTAACATTCACATTCACATCTTTCCAAGACAAAATATTATTTCTATTTTGAAACTAATTGTATGTGGTTCTGCTCTACACACACTCTACTTTTGATATATTACCAGATCACTTGGTTTCAACAGAATTCCAAACACATCTCGTCAGTTACTTTGTATCTTTCAGGTCAAGTTAAGAGCGACGACAAAACGAATTTATAGAAACAGTAATTCCCTTAGGAACTCGTGTTCAGCTAAAAAAGTCAAAGATCTACGCGTTCCTCTAAACAAACGATAGATCTTGTTAATCCATCCGACGACGGATCGCCGACGGAAATAGAGGAGTGTTTTCAAACTAAATGTTTCGGATATTGTCTTGTTCAGGGGACGTTTTTTGGCTTTGTTTGGTGCTTTACTGACAAAGACTAGCTATACCTAGTCTGTGTTTACTGACGACTACATAGAGGCGGTGGTCGTTGTGGTGGTCGCGGATGATGAACAAGTAAACCGCCTGATTTCATCAATACATTCCAACTGACGTGTATATGATTGTTAATTACCATTACAATACTATTTTATTAGCTTTAGGTAATTGTAATAATAATAAAAATCTTGGAAGTCGATTTCTTCTTCCGTATTCGTCTTCTCTTCGTCTACTCGTCTTCGTATCTGTTTTCAAACTTTGCAAGTATCTTGAATGATAATATTCTTTAAAAACTATCACTTAGTCTGATATGTGGTTTATTAAATTTATAATACTGTATGTGTAATATTTTGAGTAATCAACTTAACTTTACTGTTCAAATGCTTGATGTGCCTACAGTGAAGCTAATGCACACAGCAAGCCAACATTACATACGAGTAATAGTACTCGTAGTATTAATGTTATCTGTTGTACAGAACAGATACATTTATATGACAGTACCTAACATTTTACATTAGGTATTGTCACTAAAATAATTCCCGTAGGTAGTTTAAAACCTATCTTGGTAAGGATGATGGGACAAACTATTTAAATTATTGCATTGTTTAACATTTAAGAGCGTAGTACTTGTCGGTGGAGTTACTTGAAGTCTTGACGGTCTTCTGCCAGCGTTTTCACCTCCCTGTACGACATGACATTTGCCTTCCGTTTAATTTAGTCTAAAAATCCTCTTCTTGGTCTGCCCGGTGTTCTCTTTCCTTCTATTTTTCCCTCTGTGATGGTTTTCAATAATTTGTCGTGTCAACTTAAACTGGCTTCAATAAATAATGTTTCTATCCTTTTTACTCGGAGACTCTTAGCAGAGTGGTCGTAGTTGGTAAGGCGGTGGTATACGGTTTTATTTTCAGCTATGGTAGGTACACAAAACTGGTCCTTTGCTCACATAAATTACATAAAGCTTTAAGAATTTCCCCGTAAAAAGTGTAAAGTAGGGCATTAACGCTGCTTTGAATCCAAGCCATCGCTAATGAAGCCAGCCCGGACTCCAGCTTCTACTACAGATAAAAAAATGGAACAGAGAACCAACTCTGTTTCAATTTATTAAGTTTATTTGAAAACGATATTACTAGCTTCACTTGTAACTAACGAATTATGTTGAAATAGTTATTTGTGTTACAAGAGATATTAGTAATATTTTGTTCGTCGAGGGCGTTATTTTGAACTCAGAATGAAGCGAAAGGATTCTATAGTTGAATCCCGAGCGCGGTGAGGGATTTCAAAGTTGAATCCTGAGCGTAGCGAGGAATTCAATATACGCCACCGAGAACCAAATATTTTGATCCCGAGAGACGCATACTATTTGTCACCACTACCTATAACAAAAGAAAAAGTTACAAGTACCTACATGCGTCCACTAGTACCTACCTATCTACTTGAAACTTTTGATACGATGATGATGATGATGATGACATACTAACCAGCGAAGAAGTAGTTATAATACAAACTCCTGGCTAACCTGGAGAATTGAATATCAGTATGTGATAAATATATCAGATGAAAGAATAATATACCTTCATAATAATATGTAATTATATATTTATTACATTCACAGGATGTCCGTACGTGACGGTACGGTGACGTATACAGTTTTTGATCTACCTTATTTATCTTAGAACGCGGCATTGATATCTGAGAAATAGTGGTTTTCATCGTTTCATTAAAGTTGTACATCTACATTTTCCCGATAATTCGGTATTCGTAGATAGGCCAGGTATTGGAGAACTTATAGTTTGAGCACTCACTTCGTCGGTTATTTATAATTAAATTATTTATAATGTTATAATTAAAATTTAGTCGCTCAATTAGTGTTTTGACCGGATTTTCTAAATCATGTACTCGTACCTTCATAATGTTAAAATGTTTAAAGTTTATGGGTATATTATTCCGACCTTCTTACTTTCCGGCCTTTGATTATGTAATATACATAATCAAAGTTTCCAACACATCCCGCCGCAGTAGAAAAAAATAATGAGAAACATATTTTATGAGCTGCACCCCGTGGTTTCGCTCGCGTGGAAGTTCCCTTAGGAACCGTACATTTATCCGGGATAAAAAGTATCCTATAACTATCAGATCAGAGAAACAAGGATGATATGCAGGTTGCATGACGATTGCGATTGCATCTGGCCTAAATCAAGCTTGATACCTTTAATCGAACTCACCCAGCAGACAACTTTGTTGACCTTTTTTGCATGTAGACTATTAGTTAGTTCATTGGTGTCTCTACGAGTTTCTTAGTAAGTGTGCATAAAAAAAAGAGTGAGTGAGTCAATCTTGTAGTTTTTGCTTTAAGTGAAATAATCACACTAATCACATCACACTACATAATTATGACGATAATCTCACTAATATCGTATATATGAAAGTTTGGATGGGTGGATGTTTTTTACTTAATAACGCAGAAACTGCTGGATGGATTTGGATATAATTTGGAATATACATTGCTTATGTCCTGGATTAACACATAGGCTACTTTTCATCATCATCATCATCACTGATTTTCATCACCACGCGGATGAAACCGCGGTGCGCAGCTAGTAAAATATATAAATATATATGTGTAGGGTATTAGGTTAAGCATAATTTATATATAGTAATGTAAGGTAGTTAGGAATCTTTAGTCGTAATAAATGGAGTACGCTACGGACGTGTCGTCGTATTATTTATAGTAAATAAGCACATTCTCCTTAATACTTCTCAATATGAACAATGGAAACACTTGAAGTAACTGTATGAAAAAAAAAAAAAACAAATAACACTATTACCTTCAGCTGTACAAACTGTAAGTCATTGTGACAGATGGCTACGTCAATAGCTCTGATTTTTACAATAAAAATAAAATTATTCAAAGAATTCATCCCTCTTTCGAAGCAGACGCTCCAACGCAGTAGAAACTGTTTGAGTGGAGAAGTTGAAAGTGAAATGACCGCTTGGAAGTTTCCGCTCCGAACGGAGATAACCAATGCAGAGATCGTCAAAACTTGGGCACACTGGAAATAACAGAGGAAGTAACAAAATGCTCACTGTATGTAAAAAATCACGGGCATTTGACATTTATGATGTTGAAATCACTTTTCCACAATTAATTGTAACTCTCCTGATGTTAAGCAATGATGCTGTCTAAGATGGAGCACGCTTGCATAGAAGAAACCAATCCACTCGTGATTTGAAAACACCCATATTGTAACTACCGGGGAACACTCATTCGGTTCGCACAATAAAAGTGGAATCTAAGCGCTTCGTACGGGTTTTTGGAATATGAACCATAAAGTGGTGTCGCTTTTCGTACTCGCTCTGGCAGCCCGATAGAACAATGGGCAGGAGGGAATTAGATCATGCAGATCCGAACAAAAACCACATCGCCTGATTCAAATTCAAATTTAATATTGAGAATAAAAACGGACAATTGCACTAACATTTATCTCACAAACGCTTAATAGATTTGCTAATAAAAATAGGATTAAAATTAAGTGGCAAGCGACGTTGCGCCCGGGGATGGAACACTTTGATCTTGAAGAAATCTATTCACTCTAGCTTTAAAGTTGCTTAGATTGTAGTAGTAATAACATATACCTATATCCAGCCATATTACAAGCTTTGCTTAGTTTGGGGTCAGATGACCATGTGTGCAATAATGTCCCAGATATTTATTTATTTATTATTTATTTACCTACAATACATGTACGAAGATATGAAGGTATATGAAGTAGGATAACCTATCATAATGGAAATCGACGTGGGTTGTTTACATTTTGTTAATCTTCTCCACCGTTACGTGTCTATTTTAAGTTTAACTTTAGTGATTCGCATTTCCTTGACCTCTGAACAGTCTACGCAAGATAAGCGCTACAGCGATGTGTGGCCCCACAAATCGCAACAGCGTTTATTATAATTATAGCGTTCATACACGCGTCACTTATTATTATCTTTCCAGAAATGAATGATAGGCCATTTTTTTTAAAGGAAAAACAGATGGATTGCTGATTTTGTAACAAATATCATTACAAGAGCAAGAAATTGCAAAACTTTTATAATGAATTAGAAATTACGGGTTTAATGTTTAATCAACCGACCGCTCTGTTTACGTATATATCATGGATCTCAAATGTTTTGAGATTTTTCATGTTATCACCGTATAATTGATAATATTAACAGTATAATAATAGTGTTAACGTAATTTTGTAGTTTTCATCTCTTTTTGACATCAAAATCTTCATTTGAAGGTTATATCGCAAAATCACTTCTCATCAGAGGTTTACACCATAAAAGAAAACGACTGTCCAAATTTAATATTTCTATCTGCAGTAGTTTAGGCTGTGTGTTGATTTATGAGAAAGGAATTTGCCTTTTAAAAATATGTATAATAATAGGAGACAGTTATCTGCAAAGCAATTTAATGATATTTTATAAACATTGGGAATTCCACAAATAAGTTGTTTTAGTAAATCTCTATCTGTACATTCTCTACATAGTATAAAATAAAGTCGCTTTCCGCGTCTGTCTGTCTATATATCCACTAACTCCTCCCAGAACAAGCAGCGGTGTTCACCATCAGTAAGAAAAAAATCACGGAAGGTTTATGCATATAACTAGCGTCCCCCTGATTTTGCACGGATGACCCGCTTCAGGAACACAAAATATCATCCAAACGGTCCAGGCGTTTAAAATATAAGTAAGCCGTTCGTAATATCAATAAGTTACAGTTTTTGCGATAAGTGGTTTAACGGTATAGTGAAAAAGTGGAAGAATTATGGAGACATTTGAACACGAACGATAATTGTACTAAGGCATATCTCCGCTGTGTGTTTGGTCTGAAGATAGCTCCATGATTCAGCTCTATAAAAGGGACTCTGCATCGAGAACAGCATCACTCATTCAAAAGCAACACATACACATAACTGATCATTGCTTTAAGTGTTTGTGAATTTTAATAAAATATTGTCTATCATGAAGGTTGTTTACTTCACATTTATACTTCTGGCACTCATTGCGTGCGTGGCCGGCGAATGGTCACCATATACACCTACTATACCACCTCGTGAGTATATTTTAAAATATTGTATTATAATTATAAGAGCCCCACCTCGCAAACAACAAAGTCGCACAAGACACCCATATTGTAACTATCGGGGAACACCCATTCAGACAGTGCATTCCACAAACTAGCAGTTCGCACAATAAAAGTGGAATCAAAGCGCTTCGTACGGGTTTTCGGAATGTCAACCATAAAGCTGTGTCGATTTTTCGTGCCCGCTTTGGCAGTCCGATAGAAAAAAGGGCAGGAGGAAATTAAATTAATCAGATCTGATGCACACTCTCCAAAATGAATCCGATAAAAAACCGATAGACTAGCAACTTTGCGCCGATGCTCAAGACTATGAAGCTTATTCTGAACTAGGGCTTCGTTGCTGATGGGCCTTTTGGCACGCTTCTCAATTGACTCCAAGGCCCCAAGCTGGTATTTAGCTGATCCATCCCAAAGGTGAGAGCAATACACCAAGCACGACCGAACTTGTGCTTGGTACAGTGTAAGCAACTGTTCCGACGTGAACTACCGACGCACCTTCGATAAGATACCTAGTTTTTTGGCAGCTAATTGCGCCTTGTTTTCAATATAGGAGCCAAAATTGAGTGTAGGAGACAGAAAAACGCCCAAAAGCTCAAGCTGGTTAGATATCGGAACGAACACATCCCGGAAAGTAGGAGCCAGATGGAATGGCGTCTTTTTTTGCGGAGAACAGACAAGTCTGGGTCTTAGCGGCATTGAACTTGACCAGGTTGGCATCGCCCCAATCGGAGACTACCTTAAGTGACAAGTTCATGCGCTCAACCATGGCCTCTCTGAGAGACTGTATTTAAGTCTAATGGTCCGTGCATTGGATGTATAGCTCTCTACTACTGTGCTGTCGTCTGCGTACCCAAAGATACCGGGCTTTAACAGATCGTTAATATACAGCAGGAAGAGCGTTGCAGAGAGCACCGACCCCTGGGGGACACCGGCATTAATTGCCATTTGATCGGACGAGCAGCCATCAGTGAGAACTCGAATCAATTTATCCTTCAGGAAGTCCGATATCCACGCAACAAAACCTTTGGACAAGCCGAAGGAGGAAAGCTTGCTAATAAGGCCGTCATGCCAAACCCTGTCGAAAGCCTTCGAGATGTCGAGGGAAACAGCTAGTGCCTCCCCGTATTTCTCGATGGACTCACTCCAGATGTGTGGGGCGTAAGCTAGAAGATCCCCAGTGGACCAGTTTCGGCGGAATCCGTATTGCCGGTCACTGAAGAGATCATTCGCTTCTAGATACGACAGGAGCCTGTTGTTGAGGACACGTTGCATAGTCTTGCAGAGTATGGACGTGACCGAAATTGGTCTGTAGTTGGCAGGGTCAGCACGACTACCTTTCTTGGGCACAGGTTGCACGTTTGCAAGCTTCCACGACTTCGACACTTGACCAGTCTCAAGCGAGAGACGAAAGAGGCGTGTCAATATAAGAGACAATTCAGGCGCACATGTCTTCAGTACTATGGCTGGAATGCCATCCGGGCCACTGGCTTTGTTCACATCAAGATTGCGTAGCGTTTTACGAACCCCCTTTTGGTGAATGAGAATATCTGACATAAATGCCGTGGAGCCAGGTATGGTTGGAGGTATCGCGCTACCAGAATCAAGACGCGAAGACTCCGCAAACTGAGAAGCAAACAAGTTTGCTTTCTCTTCAGCGGTGTGAGCCAGCGTCCCATCAGGATACAGCAGTGGAGGTAGTGAGGGGTGGCAGAAGTTCGCTTCGGCTGATTTAGCTAGGGACCAAAACGCTCTACTACCAGCAGGGTACGAAGCAAGTTTGTTTGTTTTCCAATTCTGCTAATGTGGTCAAAGCGAGCCCAAGCATAAAGCGAGCATACAACAAACGTGATTTTTTTGCTCGTTTTTGCTCGATATTGATAATGGCAACAGGTAAACGCTTGAAATATTCACAAAATATTTAGTTATATATTCACTTTAAAAATAAATAATGAAATTAAAATAAAATAAATATTCAAGAAGTGTTCCCATACAACAAACGTGGTTTTTTTTGCGATTTTTATAGATAATGGTACGGAACCCTTCGTGCACAAGTCCGACTCGCTCTTGGCCAGTTATTTATAAAGTCTATCCTTGGCGAAACATAGCCTATCAAAATGGCAAAAAGTTGATCCCCCTGAATTTCTAAACTATAAGACATATAAACTTGTAACTTACAATACGGATAGGTCATATTTAAAACCTTCATTAAAAATTATTTCGAACATTATCTGATTATAACTTAAGTAACAGCGATGAAACTGTAATAAATTCAAGGCGTTCAAGTTCAAAGGTCATTGACCTTTTTGTGAAATGACAAAGAATGTTTCCCAATCGGTTTCCTGTATTTTTAAACAGTAAAAAGTATATGCTATATCGGGATGATACTCGTATATCTCAGAAAGCCAAGCTCTCTTAAGTCCATAGACCTTCGTTTGTTCGAATTTTTCTACAACTATCAATTTCAGAACTATGAATAAGCACAATTATATGGCTTTGGTTACAGAACTCTACCATATGCGTGTCTCGACACGCTCTTGGCCAGTTATTTAGTTTTACTATGTTTCCTTTTCAGTGAGTCCAGTATATAACAATCACATATTTTCAGCACAAACTGGACTTTTGTCGTCGTCAAGATTAAAAGGCTACCGGCAACAAGCGTACTCGGCAGCTAATTCATAGGATGCTTCTTCCCAGGTCCATTACTGCTGTCTTTGATCAACTATCCCAGAGAAAACAAATTCCGCGAATATCCGTAAAAAAAACTTAATATAACTTCTACTATTTTTCGCACACAACTGATGGAGCAGGTTACTGGATGTCATTTAAATTGCACAATGACAGAGATTGTGAGATATTTGCACATGTACACACATACGCATATGAAGATGGTAGTCCCAAAAACATTCTTATAATAACCTTACATTGACTTTTGTCTCGCTGTCTCGGTAAATGAGAGAGCAAGACAGAAGTCAGAAGTAAGGTTATTTATATTAGATGAATGTTTTTGATCTTATGATAACCCACCACCACCAGATCTAGCTTGTGGTCGGTAGTGCGCTATTGCTCTGATATTTATTTGTGCAAAATAATTGACTAGTTACGGAATCGGACCGACCAGCAACACATCTCTCGGGGTTACTCGATGACCGCTGTTCATGTGGTGAAATGGCGGTTTGACTCGGCCACCATATGCACTGTCATGTGGGAGTGCATGGCGCGCACGCATACCACGTCATGCCATCTTTTTTTAAATTATTTTTTTATATAATTATATAATAACTAGTGATATTGCCCGCGACTTCGTACGCTTAGATTTTCATATAAATTTTCAACCCTTTTTTCCTCCCTTAATCCGGCCCATTTGCAAAATAACATAGCCCATACTTCAATCTGGTCATAGCTTAGCATATTCGTGAAAACCGCCTTCCAATGCCAATTCAATGTAAGGTTGTGTGATTTTTGACATTTATTTTATCCCTAATTATTATTGCTGTTATGTGACAATGATTTCAATGTAGTAAATAATGTTTTTTTTTTATGTATAATGATAATTTGTGAGATGTTTATGTAATTGGTTTAACCGTATTTTATCTCAATAAATAAAATAAATAAACCGCATTTAAATCCGTGCAGTGGTTTAGGAGATGTGCATGGACAAACACACAAACACACAAAAAAATTTAAAACTGTCTTAACTTGTTTAGCTGTTTAAGACGCCATGTTTGATATTTTTTTGATATCTCGCAATTATAGATTTTTTTATGTTTTTATTATATTTATAGATAGATAGATGTGTATAGATTATAATTTGTGACATTCTAATGTAATTGACTTGACCGTGTTTAATTGAATCTGGAATGATATCATCCCTCGGGCCTTTTTCAGCGCCGGTGTCTCCTAAACGGAATGACCATAATCCCTTATAAAACGGAACGGTCCCTGGTTTGTGATACTACACGTGTTGACAGACTAGTGCCGTCTCATCTTTCTGCAACAATGGATCGTGCTGGGCCCTGATTCACTAAATACAAACACGCTCGTAACGCGGCGTGTTATAACTTAACCTCTAAAAGTTGGCTTATATTTTCTAGGGAATATAAGCCAAATTTTTAGAGGATTACTTTACGCGCCGCATTACGTGCTTGTTTTAGTTAGTGAATAAGGGCCTTGGCGTTGTCCATTAATTAATTGGCATTAATTTTCTGTAAATTTGTTATTAGTAGTTTTAGGTTGTAATTTTAATTCTTTTATTGCATATTGTAATAAAAATAATATACACTATTATATATATTTACTTATATCTTTTCTATGTTTTATTTTTTCTCCTTTAACTAATTATTAGTTTCGGATTCAACTAACTGTTGTATCAGGTTAGGTTAAATTAGCATCACTCACATATGTCTATAGAGTAAAAAATAAACAATTGATCCCAATACTCTAGATTCATCAAGAAACAGTTTTGAAATTGAACTTCCGCAAAGTAACGCCTGAATCGGTAAGTTATTACATCATAAGGCCTGATCTACACGATGCGTTGTATTGCGCGACACAAAAACCATTGTAAGAACCATGGAGCCTTATTCGGGATGTTCGTCCAATTAAATTAATAAACTACGAAATTAATAGTCCGCATCATCGCTTAACATCAGGCGATTTGACGTTCAGACGCAAGATAAACGCCTACTAATAAATAAACAAAATAAAACACATCAGTCATAGGACTGCACGTTAGAAGTGAAAACTTAAGTAGTAATTCACCTATTCTACAAGAGGTGGCGCTGTTTTAAAATAAACAGTACATCGTGACGATGACGTGACTTCCATGATTTTTTTTTCACCACAAAAGTACTCAACGCGCCTAAAGAAGTTTTCACTTCAAAATAACAGACTAACGGTATCAATAACTTTTAAATCTCCTACCTTTTGAACAGTGTGTCCCGAGGCTAAGTCCAGAGCTGCGATAAGAGCCTCGTCACCGCCATCCCTCGCGTTACGAACGAATTAATATCACTGTAATGCGCTTCCTGCGCCATAACTTATTCTTATCTTAACTTTTAAAGGACCATTCCGAGGGAAGTAAGACGGTTTTTATGAATTTTTAACTGGTGTTTTGAAAGATCGGGAGATACGCTTGTGAAAGCTTGTGTAATCTTTGGATGAAGGTTTGGGGAGATTTTGACAGTTATTTAACGCGTTACAGTACCATTGTTTTACTGGCTTATTTTAATCTAGAACAAGTCACCTTCACTTCCATGACCATCACAAGTAGAGTGACCGGTAACAGAAACAATATCTATTGCCTGAGAATAAATTCGCTGTTTAGTTACAGACGTCAAAAATAGAATCTTCGAAATAGTTTTAGTAAATTAAAATTTTATCATACTAAGAGCCATTCAATTATCAAGCTGTTTGAAGAACCCACGTCAAGAGTTTGAAGTCTTAGACTTCAACAAAAGGCGTGTAAAGGGCAATGTTTCCAGCGAAATTACAAGATACACAGAGATTTGACATCTTATATCTCGGGGTGACGAGCGCAGTGCATTGCCATCCAGGGTTTTGAACTGTTGAAGTTCAAAATTCTGAGTGGCGTTGTGCTGCTATGGACAAGCGTGAAGAGCCATCAGGCGAGCGGCTTCGCTCGTCTTGTCACCCAGTATCACAAAAAAAGGCCAAACTTCAAATGGACGCAATTTTTTTGTAAATGTTCGAAACCTTGTCAAGTTCAAAACTGAAATACTTATAGTATTTTCTTAATATTTCTATTATTATTATAGCCAACTCCTACTTGTAGTTTCAAGTAACAAGTGACATGTTTGAAATAAACAAACTACATTCAGTTGTATCTCTAGGAACATTATCTGCTACAACAACAATATCTGAGCTCTGAGAGATCTAAACAACAAACAATGTAAGTTCAGGAGAGTCTCTGTCTCTCCTAAATGTGAAAACTTTAACCAAACAATGACGTTGTTTTTCAAACTACCTTACCGACTATATTATACTTGTTTGTATATTTAGATGCTGAATTTAAAAAACATACTCAAAGTTTTATCTTTCATCCTGCAGAGACCGTACAATGTACATGTCTTCAGAATGAAAAGTAGCCTGTAGTCTAAGTAATAATATCAGATCGCATAAAAAAGGAAGATATGATAAGGTGAAGTGGCAGGTGTGAACTAATCACGCCTAAATCAGGCTTGATGTCATTGTTCAAACTGACCCTCCGCAAACTTTTGTATTTATGTGTTTATATTTTGTTTGGTTGATTACCATGACTATCTACTGCCTTTTTGGGTATAGGAGCCTTTCTTTTACTTGCGTTGCCATTTGTCTCGGTCCTTTGAAAATTGAACGGTTCTACCTCCAAGTTAGGTATAATAATAACTGGAGTTTCCTTGAACAATATCTAATAATTAAGTCATCAAAATATCAGCTGACGAAACAAAACGCCCCCTCACAAACAATTCCAGATTAAACAAATATTTATCCGTTGCAGAGGCTGCAGTAGGCGGCAATAAATTCCAAAGACAAGATTAAACTTGTCATGGGACCCCATTTACTTAACGCAAATTTATGCAAATACCTCCGTCTTGTTAGCTTCTCGGGTGTTCGGAGGTCTTGGATAGTGCAGATAGCAGGCTGACTGATTCTTGTGGACCTTATGGAACGATTGCGACATTTTGTTTATAAGGCCTTATGGATTAATTCATGGACGTAAGTAGTAAGATCCTATTGATTATCCTCGTTACGGAAAAGTGACATGTGCAGTGTGCATTTTTTTATAGCCAGGGTTTCAATATACGAGTGCATTTGTACAAGTTAGCTCGTATAGGAGTGCATTTTGGGTTGTAGTTCACATGTTACGAGTTGAAATGAGTCCCGGGATCATGTTATATCGTTGTTTCTCTCCACCACATTTTTTATTTTCGCGACCCTTATATATTATGTAAACACGGTTTATGTTTTTTTATTATTATTTTTAGTAATAGTCTTGCGTTTGATCGTTTTTCTTCAGGTTCGGGGTTGTTTAGTGACAATTGTTTAAATTTAACAAACAATAGATCATGAGATAGTACAAAGTAACTTCGACATAAATTAATTCCGTCCGCAAGATCTTATACTGTAAGTAAATATGACACTGTTGAGTGGCAATCAATGTTGCAATTATTTTGTATTATATGTGTAGGTGAAGGCTATAAATAAATAAATAAATATTAGCAAACCTTCAAAGATTTCTATTTACATTGGTTTGCCTTGCGTTCAATAATACAAATACTTTACTGGTATATTTATTTACAAAATACAGCTGTATTCTTTGTAAGTTATCAATATGACAACCTTTAGAAGAGATCAGAACCTACGAACCGGCAAACTATCTGAAGTACGCTACCTTTTTCTAATTTCCTACGTTTACGCGTCAGCAGAACCTCGATCCCTTCCCAATTCCACAACCGAATGATTTATTTTATCAACAACATCCTACTCCACTATCGCAGTAAGGGCAGGGCTACACCACAGGTGATACATTTTGATAAATACTTTTTTCTAAACCGCCTAGAACTCAGATGACCTATTTTCAATAACCCGTGAAACTCCGAGACCGTACTAGTTGGTCCAATTTTAAAGTGCGCGTCATACTAAATGTATGGTGTTACGCGCTTCCATAAATTCCATAGTTTATACACGATCTTTTTCTTCACCAAAAAGCCAATGGTTTGGAATCCGTACATAAATACCAAAGAACTCATTGGTACGGGCCCGGGATTAGAACCCGCGACCTCACGATTTCGATTTTCGGTCTCTCAAATAGGCAACCACAGATTTTTGGATGCTTCGATAGTCGCAACCTCAAATGCCACTGGCTGTGTGGTCCTGGCCTAACTAGTATTTCCTTCGTGGCTTTATTTCGCATTTGTCTTATCGCCGTCCTGTTCTGAATCCTCTTGTTTTTGTAGATGGATTTATTGCCTATTCGCGGATTAAAACGTCAGGTCGTAATGAAATGCTGATTGTTAGACAATTGTGATAAATAAACACGTGTTTGACTGACAGATGACAACAGTGTAATCCAAATTTTGGACGAAAGTATTAAAGTTTAGTAGCTTTAGTTAGCAGTTAATATTAATGATAAATATGTTCATCTATGAAGGTAGATTTGAAACTTTTAGTAACAATAATATTACCTAGACTGGACAATATAGGAACACGTGGAAAACTTTATCCAATGAGTTATCTTAGTTAAAGAAATCGTTGTAAATTTTCTTTTGGATTTGGATAGGATATAGACTATGGTAATTTTTTTCATCCCCTACATTGCATTTCCTAATAGGGTCTATGTATTACATAGAGATTTAGTTTAAATAACTGTTTGTATATAAAGAACATTGTAAGACTAATAAATAAATATTTTCGTCTTTAAAGTCTTTTACAGACCCAACGCGTATCAACTCGTGGGAGTTCGCAGCTTGAATATGGATCTGCCATTTTGATTTGGATCCGCGCGTTTTGTTATAAAGCGTGCAGGTCTACACATTTGGTCTGTGGAAACTTTGAGGCCGATATTTTGGAGTAGTATATTTTTTTTCTTTCGGAAACTAAGAAAAATAATATTACTGTATTAAATCTTCTGTAAAGCCGCTTATATAGGCGTGAGGCACGTTGAAATAACGGATCTTATAATTACTATTTTTTTCTCAAACAGCTCTTCTCAAATCTTGCCTTTCAACATTAGTACGCATGTTATTTCCTTCTAATACATCAATGTTGCGCTCAGACACTTCCTCTTGTACCGCGGGATCTGTTTCATTAATCACGTCATTGTGGTCAGTCGACACACCCACGTATATTTTTATAATTAAAACTTTATCGCTATTTCCATAGAGTACATTTTCATTTTTGATGTTAACTTTAAGCACAACAAAATCTGGTTTACCAATTGAAACTTTATTATACTGTACGCAGAGTACGTTTTATTTTTGATTTGTCGCAAAATAGAGTATTTAGTGGGATCAAGCTGATTGATTGACATCATTCAGGTCAGAGATCACTGCGCCTCCACTAATTCGTTACTATCGATTATTATGATCGAATGAGCTTTTGTTTCGATTGTGATTGGTAAGATGATTATCTTCATCTTCTTCATAATATTATGTTGAGTTTTTGTTCATTAGGATTCGATTTACAGACATTAAATTTGGATTTTGCACGGTTGTTTTTTTACTACCATATTTTTACCATCTTTATTTTTGGGAGATTTAATGAGGATTCGCAATAAACATAATACTGGACTAAAATACAAAGATTGCCAGACTTTTCGCACAAACCTTCAATTACTTAACTTCTGGATTTTAAATAAAACTTAAGCATTATCTATATCATTCGCTTGCGCGCCAAAAATGTTCACTTCCATAACACTTGCGTTCTGTTTCTTGTTATCATCACCATAAAAGTTAATTTCCTCTATTTCATTTGCATTATTAAGTTAGCGAGTGTCTAATTTGCAAATGGAGTCGTGTCGTAGGCCGCGCAATTTGGCTTAAGCGGGAACTCTTAGCACGTCTTTTTCGGAAGTGCTCTAGAGGAAAAAACACTTTGGATGTTTATGAAAACTTCTGGCTGCTTATTGCTCGCCACGGCTTCTGGGGAGAATTCAAACCGTTTAGGATAATCTGTCTTGAAGCTGGTTTCAAAGAAAATCAAGTTAATGCACTTTTAACTGTTGACATTACTTGAAATAATTACGTCTCTCTATGATTTATTGAATTTTTGATAGTAATTGTCCAATAATAAGGATATAATCCTTTTTCTGTGCTCTGCGCTTTTACCCGCTTGGATTACTCCTTATATCACCAGCTATCTGACAATGAAAGTCCCGTCAAAATAGTCCAGCTGTTTTGGAGCACACACACGCCCGCACACACACACACACACATACAAACTACTATCTTTTCTATATTATATAAGAGGTAGAAAAAGATAATTTTAATTTAGACATAACCAATAGCTTCAACAAACACGTTTTTCTAATCAAATTGTGTTTGTCTAACAAAATACATTACCTTTGGATTCGCTAGTAGAAAAGTAATACACAATGATCAACACTTGAAACAACAATGGATGTCATACTTTTACTTTCAGGTGTTAAAATATTTACCAACAAAATGTTTTGCATTTTTCTATGCACAGTAACTAAGAGCTTGAAGCGCTGACTCTAAAGATTGTTAGCTGAAAGTTCTAACAAAGAATATGTATTAGCCTTTAAAAAAGTTCTTTTCTGAATGTATCTTTGGTTTTGTGCGGTTCACTTTCCCAGTCTCTTCGGTTTTTGTGCTGACTAGTTTAGTTCAAGATGAGAGTTGGGTAGTGTGTTTTGCTAAAGAAAACTGTATAGAAGTTTCCAGTAATGGACCAAGTTTCTTGAACAAATTTCCACTGTACTGAATTTATTTTATAGTTGGATAAAATCGAGTTCAAGTTTCATGTTATTTCATTGAAGATATTGCTTTTAAAGTGGGTTAGTTGAACAAGAAACTTTTTCTTTAATTTTGGGTTCTGGTCAAAACGTCCAAGTAGCAAAACGTCAAATTAGTAAAACGTTCAACTATCAAAACATAAATATCTATGTAAAAATGGAAGATGTCCACGTGGCAGATGTCAAGGTGGCTTTTGTCATAATTATATTATCATTTAAGATATTACTTTTCTCAAATAATATAATGGGGTGAAAATCACGTTCAAAGATTCCGTTACATAGATACATACCAAGCTAATAAAAGCGTGTTGAAAATCCAAGTAGTAAAACGTCTTACTGAGCATATTGCTTAAAATCTAATATAAGCTTTGCTTGTCTGCACCACTTTACCTAATCTACCTAAATTCCTAAGTTTTTCTCTAAAGTCTGAGACAGTTTTCTTTGCTAAACATTTTCATTCACTAAAGTTTTCTGTACCATACGTCGACCGAAAATTGACCATTATAATCTTTAGCAAAGTTGCTTACCAGAACTGAATCGCCTTCTGAAATATCCCAAATTACTTTCGCATTAGGTTTTTGCTTGGTCCGGGGGCGGTACCGATTTATGCCCCTGTCCCGGGGGAGTTCTTATCGACGTCATAGCTGATGGACGACTTGCCACAAGCAAGAACCGCGCTGGGCTGGATAGTTTGGATATCTTCTTATAACACACGAGATGCCCCGTTTATATCCACTATTCTACAGGGAATGGACGTTGTGCCATGTATGCATCTGTTAATATATGTTAAATTATAAAGTATTTTATAAGTTACTTTTAAGGATATACAATTTTTTTAAAGTGAAAACTTCTTTAGGCGCTTATTACTTTTTCGGTAAACAAAAATCATGGAACTCGCGACATCGTCACGCTGTATGGTGTATTTTAAAACAGCGCCATCTCTTGTCGAATAGGTGAATTACTACTTAAGTTTTCACTTCAAACGTGCAGTCCTATGACTGATGTGTTTTTTTATTTTTATTGTTTAGACAAAACGGAATTGAGTAGAAAGATTTGTCGACACAACATTGTTTTTTTTTTAAAGTAAAAGGCTTGCTTTTGACTGTGAACTCGTCTGATGTTAAGCGATGATGCGGTTTACGATAGAGCACGCTTGCCTATAAGAAACCAATTCAAACTTCAACTCCGAACTTTTCTTGTAGCTCAAATCATGTCGCCTTCTAAAAATATGCTATTTTTAAAATGAGCTTGATGTGTGGGTAAATTAACTGTGCTAAAGGCGTGAGCCTAGTTTCTTTGCCCGAATATGACTTTAAAGCTGTTAACAGCAGTTCAACTGTCATTAATCTATGACAACTAAACAATTCATCGCAGTATTACTTATCGTAACAAACATAATTCGATAACTTCGTAACCAGTTGTCAACCGATCAGATTACAATATAAACCAGGCTTGGCTCGAGACAACACACAATTACCTCAAACCAAGCTCAGTATATCCTTACTGCAATTACACCCTTCAATCCATACATAAATTATTTCTATTGTATTAGTGATGTGGTAATAAAACCAGCTCTAATGCAGGAATATTTATCCGGACACATTAAAAAACCGCCCATACATGTATTAAAACAAAATACTTAATACTAAGCTTAGTCTACAAAACCTACTAAATTACTTTTAGTCCTTACTGTATTATTTAGGTACCAACAAAATCAATAAAGTAAGTACTATCTATGTGACAGCTCGTTAGCTCAGTTGGTATTGAACCTACTTTTTGCGCTTGGGGGTGTGGGTTCGATTCCCACCTAGGACAAACATTTGTGTGATGAACATTTGTGTTTGTTCTATGTCTGGGTATTAATATCTATTTAAGTATGTATTTAATAATATATATGTATGTATGTTAGTCTCTGGCAGCCATATTACAAGCTTTACTTAGTTTGGGGTCAGATGAGCATGTGTGCAATAATGTCCCTGATATTTATTTATATTAGTAAATGTAACTCATAGCGTTTTTTGCTGTATCATCCGACTTTCCATTTCACTTATGCCCGGACTAAACGACACCCGGCTGAACGGTTTACCGCCATCTCTATCCTACACATGAGATTGAGACCGCACGGCGCATAAGTACGTAGATATATTGGTACACAAAACCGCAAACCCCTCGAGTCTCCGAGATGTGAAAATTAATAACAGTCGATTGAGTAGGTATGCGATGTAGTTAGAAGACTGTTTTGGAAATAATCTCCTAGCCTATTTATTTGATGACACACATCATGGTATCAGTTCATCACGATCAAAATATATGAATCAATTATTATGATCATCATAGTCTAGTCACAAAAAAAACATCATTCAGCATTTGCGTCTTTGGAATGGTATTTTGTGAAAATAATATATCAATAAATTATTGTTACTCGTATTAGCTTAAGTTTGTTGTTGTTTTTGTAAAAGTGAGTTTCCAGTTTCCGCCTAAGCAAAATATAAATTTATGTTTTTACACTCTATATAAGGACTATTTGATAGAAGTGGTCACCGCCGCGCCGCCTATGGACATCTACAATACTCAGAGCAGTTGCGGTGCGTTGTCTACCTTTGAGAACTCTATTCATCTGCGTTTGAAGCTACTGACGTCATATTTCGGAGGAACTACCAAAGGAAGTAAGCCAACTGAATGCTAGACTAAATTACTAGCATTTCGTGTACGTCTGACCAGTTTTATGTTACACGACACAGTAACGTAAAGGAAGACCTTTACAAAGACACATATTATTTATTTGCACAAAACATGAGTAAATCATACAAACATTTAAAACGCATGCAAAATACGATAGGTGTTTAGATAATTTTGTCAGTTTGTACTTATTATGTTTTGACTTAGTTAGTAGGTGTACAAATTTAGAGACATGGCATAAAAATAACCGTTAATATTGTGTAGATATAAAATACTAGCTGACCCGGCAAACGTTGTTGTGCCTTATAAATTAATAAAAAGGTAAAAACAAAAAATTTCGTCAAAAATAAATACATAGATAGTAGCCGATTCTCAGACCTACTGAATACGCATATAAAATTTGGTAAAAATCGGTAAAGCCGTTTCGGAGGAGTATGGTAACTAACATTGTGACATGGAAATTTTATATATATAGTGAAGAAGAAGATATAACAATTTTAATAGTTAAAATATAATGCTATATATAAATGTAATCGACATTTTGGAAAATAAGCATTCATGATCATAACTAAAACTTACTAACTCGATAATAAAAATTTATACAACATAACGTTCGAAAATTTATTGAAAACTCTTCATAACACCCAATAACTACTCAGTTTTAATCTTTAAACGCTCACTAAAAACATTTTATTAGTTATTTTTTAAGTTATTCGACCGTAACGTAATTTATTATGATTAAATTCATTAATAAACAGATCTAAATTGAACCGTTGTAAATATTTAATGTCGAATTATAAATCCGTGGATTATTTCTTTATTATGCTAAATATTATAATTAATTAGTAAGTTAAAGTTCAGTGTTTAACTGTTTATGTTAATTTTGGATTGGTTTATAAATTATATTGAGTTATAATAGGCGGCTATTTCTTACCTTACATGTTTATGGATTTACATTAATTCTGTTGATTTAAGGTTTAATTAGTTAAGGTGAAAGAACATCGACCAAAACACTATGTATTATTCAAAGTAGATTTTAAGTAGTAGTAGATAGATAGATAGAAACTCTTTATTGTGTACACCAGACATAAAAACAGTAGTATAGTAGATATATATAGTAGGAAATACTGTTTTAAACTATCACGGGTGTTCACTAAAGTTATATGATTATTTACGGGATATTTACCGTGGTAAAGTTGTGGAAAGAGCTTTTGGTGTTTTTTCACCAACCACCCGCATTCTTCAGTCTTTCCGTGAACATGGTGCATGTAACTGCGCCGAAATATCGGGAGCTCCTTCCACAACCTTACCACGGTAAATATCCCGTAAATAATCATATAACTTTATATAGTAGTATATAATAATAATTATATTACATAGTAGAGACGCTATATTGATAAGATAGATGATTTTTTGATTTTTGACAATGCAGTTTCCGTAATTGTTTTTCAGATAATTTAAATTATATATTATGTCAGTTTTCATGAAACTCTAGATTATCGAGTTTTTAGCCATTGTCTTAAAAAATAATCATATTTTTACGGCAGTCGGGTGAAATAGAAACAGTGGGTGAGACACATTCACAGAGAAACATTCTAATTGCTAATTAATTCTAGACGATCGTTTCCTCCTTTAATCGAATAAATTTTACTGATTGTAATAATTCCTTCCTTCCCTCATTAGCCTGGAACTTCAATCCCTATTGAAAACTCCTGCAGCCCACAGAGCCTTAAACAACTTTGCTGAAGAATGCGAGAACTCTAGACGGTTAGCGGTAATGGAGTTAATTTGACAAAGTCATGAAATACTACGCGGGAAAACTTTGAAGCGGGGCTCTGGAACTTTGTCAAAGCAAAAATGTGCCTATTGTAAATATTCTAATTGGTGGTTATTCATAAGAACGAAATATAATCCGTAAAAGAAAACATGGAAAAAAAACATGTGAACGAGAAAGTGATCCGGCCGATAGTAAGCTTTATTTCCGTGTACACGTCAGGATGGAACACTATGTTTGTTTACATACTGGCTGAGTGTGAGGTCTTGGTGTCAAAGCTTCTGAGTTGTCCGAAGGTCTAACATAGACTACAAAGTATAGTTCACTAAGATTCGTAATTTCATGCGTCATCTGAACTTCGGTAGTAAGCACTTGTAACTACTAGTTGTAGTCACTAGTCCACAACTGACATCAGGGTAGAAGGCAGCTCAACTGCTGGTCATCTGAAAATATCTTCCATACTCGTTATTTTTTCAGCTCTGTCACAGAATACATAATAGTACAAGCTGTGTCAACAGTCTCAACTACAAAATGCTGTAACAAGCTATTTTACATTTGATTTACGTAGAATAATCCATTGTAGTACCAACACCAGCTGCAATTCGAATTCTATCAAAAATTCTTTAAATTTTAGGTTTTCATCCTTTCTACTGCATCTAGCAGAGTTAAAAAAACTTGTATCGACTATAGTGAAACTTCTTGTAGGTCACGGCACGGCACGGGTAATCCTTTTGTGTTTAAACTGGGACAAATAACTGACTCTACAATACCATACCGTTACGTCATTTATTGTTCCCTGCATGTAATCTATGCAAATGAATGCAAATCGAAAGTAACAGCTACCGCGACCCTTGACCAGAGTTTACATCCTGCCCATTAGGCCAGCCATCCATTAGGCCGCCTCGGCCTACGTAGTAATGGCCTAACTCGATCAGACATTAGGACGCTTGGCCTGTACCTGTATCTCACCGAGTACAACACGTTTACAGAGAAATAGCTCCTATGAAAGAAAATCTATAAGTAGTTTTTTAATGGTTCTTATACAACAATTTAAGCGTATTATTTGGATACTGATGGTACGGAACGGTGTGGCTCAATATGAAGTACGTCGATCTAGAAGAATGTTACGAATAGAAGGATGTGAGCAAGGTAGTATAGAACTTAAAAGTTGAATGAAGACCAGAAATATCTGCCCCAAGTTATTGCACATGCGACTTGCTGCAAGTGCCTAAGAAACTAACACTCGCAAAAGTCAATACTGCAAATTTACCAAGTTGTAGCTTCTTAAAAAGATAGTACGTTAAGAAAATGATAGGCAAAGTTGCGCTGGTCGTTTACCGTTTACTGTTTTATTGTCTGATAAAACTAGTGCCATTTTGAGCTCTAAAGTTTTCTCTTTATGGTTGGTATTACAACAGTTGTGGTTGAGGTTTAGACGAGAGCCATACAAATTGATCCCATCAGCGAGGATCTGGCTGCGAGGCTTAAGGCGCAGGGTTAGGCGGAAATCGCACTATTTATATGAGCATTAAGTTAATAGTCGGCTTTGTAGTGCTGTTATTGGTTCAAACAGCGCTTAGGAACCGTTCCCGAGGGGATTGGAGGCAATACAGATCGACTGGCAAATTACAGAACACAATCCATTGACAAGACTGAAATCAGAAGTTGAATCACTGCTGGGAAAGAAAAAAAAACATTCAAGTGAAGCATGAAGTTCTTGAACATTCAAAATTCATCACAACGAAATATTTTGGGGCTTTATATTATCGAAATCCTGAATGATTGTTCATTTTTTACTTATTTATAGAAAGATATAGACAAACTTTTTATTAGTGAAGATAAATAAATTAAGTATCTGATTGGAATTTTCTCATTATTATTTTATGTGGAAAATTGCGGAAAAGATTTTGTAACATACACAAATCTTTTCAGAAGTTTAAATTGTCTCTTAAAGTTTAAAAAACTTTTGAGTTTGATCCGTCATCTGTAGCGATCTATTTTTAATGAAAGTCTAATGATAGACAAGATTAATTACGCAGCACAGGAATTTCCATTTCCCTAAATTTCCCCCTTCACTATCACTGCGGTCCACGAGATTGCCAATCCTTCTCCATATAAAATATAAAGGCGTTGTTAAAAAAAGCCGTCCATTCGAGGCCCGAGTAACCCCTAAACCTTGATTTAGTTGCTAAATCTGGCCATAAAGCGGTAACTCAAGTTTATGGCGTAAATAAAGACGAAGCCGCAACCGCGCGTTTGACGAATAGCCAAGTAGGAAGGGAGCTCACTGGTTCTACTTGCTTTCCTTTACTTAGTTAAAACCTTTTTACTTCAGTAGTTGCTGGGTTATTCGTTTTAGAAGATGGAGTAAACAGTAACCTAAAAAGAGCCGCAAGCTGAGACTGGATTCTCAATTCACAACATTTGGAAGCAAAAACATGAGTTGTATCTACGATGTTTCACTTTCCATTTGACATTTGTCGGAATAAAAAGACACAGCAAACACACAGTCTTCATATAGCAAACTATAACAACATATGTGTTTGCCTCTGATGTTACAGGTGTCCATAGGTGACGGTTACTGCTTACCATTACACAGTCTGACGGCTTGTTTGCCAACTATGGCATGAAAAATATTTATATAACATTGCTGTATGTCAACAAAGCTAGATCAGCCATTTAATTGTACAAACGCAACAAATAGACAGAGCGACAAACAAAGCTCCTCGTACTACTTCATTAGTTATGAAGTGTGATGAAAATGATAATGCAAATTAGTAACACATTACTTGTCAAAAATATGTTGCAAAACTATCGATATTCCCTCCCTGCCTCTTTGCCTAACCGTCGCGTTTTGCTATAGAATCGCGGCCATGTAGCGACAGGGACGCGTGCCAAACTGGTCACACCACCACTTGGCATGGTGTCCATCGTGCTTTACGAGCTGGCAGTAAAGGTTGATATTGGATGCGGTTTCGGGGAGAATGACTATTTGTCCATTAATGATTGCTAACAGCACTGAAGCGTCTTAGTTTGGCAGTTGGATTGGATGTTACGTGTTGTTAGACATTAGAATGCAAACGTAAAGATAACATATACCTACTTTTCCAAGATTCATCATGGTCGCTTTATTTCTTACCCATAAAATTGTATGTGTTCCCAGCGAGCTTCAACATGGAACGTTTTAAAACTACCTTTCCGGCCTCGCATAGCTCTGAGAACACAGCTGGTGTTGCAAGTATCAGCAGGAGGCGGTTAGAGCTTACCATCACACGGACCACATGTCCATTTGCCGCATTATAATATATGCTACAATTATTAACCAAAAAATCTTTTCAAGTTTTTTTTTTATTGATTAATGTTTTGTGTATTTAAGTAAACTAGTAAATTCTTACCTCTAATACATATTGTAGAAGTTACAGATAAATAAACGTCGTTTTTTACCTTGTACGAAAACCTAAGTAAGGGCGAGTTAGATCTCTATGTTACTACAAAGTGCTACAAGTTACAATAAACTGACTCTATTACATCGTTGGTTAATGTAGATACAAAAAAATATTATATAAAATACTATATTAATTTGAATATCTTATATCACCATAATATCTGGTGCTTATTTTCTGCGTAATTTTAGGGACGTCCATATTATATTTCAATAAATTTATTCCCATCAAAATTGATAAAAATTCAATGAAAATCTTTCTATCCCCATCTCAGATAATAAAGTAGGAGTACAAGCAGATAATCTCTCCAGATCTCGCCACTTCAATCAACAAAATCCCAAAATTATAATTTCAATATTTTCTGTGAACATGTTTATCTCTCAATTCCCAATCATGTATTCAATACATGGATCTGTTTTGGTATCACCATTTCTTTCGCTTTTTGAGGACAAAGTTATGAGTTAAAATATGTAATGGGAGATTGTTTTCTAATAAATAAAAATTTGCGCATTCTCCTTGATAAAGACCGCCGTATGTGGTTGAAACTATAGTCGGAGTATCCGGCCTAATCTTACGTGAGTAATTCCCGTGTAATATAAATAAATTATTTTCTAACTTTATGATTAAACTCGGCCCAAGCTTTTATTTTTTTCTGCCAGCTGCAATAACATTGTAAAAAAACTGAATGAAAACCATACATTTTGATCACATTCGCTAGGTTTTCGAACATAATACTATAGGTACCCGATATACTTTAGTGAAATATTTAAATTCAAATTTTCACAACGTTATTGCAGTCAGAGCAAATAAATGTTTGGACCAAGTTTGCAACTTTAATGCAAGCTAATTTAGATATCATGTTAGAATTAGTTTGTAGGTCATTTTAAAATAATTTAAAAAGGTAAGCTTGCCGTATATTTTTAGTTAACTAAACACGAGTACGTTTTGACTGATCACAGTTAGTAAGTTAAAGTAAGCAAGTGGTAGGGCTAGTAAGTAAATGGTAACTTTAAACGTGGTTGCGTAGTTCCAAAGTTAGATTTTAATTTGTAAAAAATCTTCTAGACAATCAAATTTGTCTTTGTTCTCATTACTTCCATATCCAACATTATATTGCCGGACAACAAACTCTTGGACGTAGTAATGAAACTGTAATATCGATAATTTCTACTTATCTCTACAACATGGTGTCACGTAAATAAAATTATCGTATTCCTTTGTAATCCTATTGTATTTTTTGTACCTCCATTGTGTTGTTATTATAATCTGGATGTGTGACAGACGGACAGACCGATAACCATCTGTGGATCTGATTGGATGCGGGTGTGGTGTCTACAAATATGCACGTTTTATTTGGTTATTGGTGGTCGAATGTGACATGAATTTATTGTAGGAATTATTGTGAATATACACATTGTTGCTACCCTTCATGACATACAATCAAATCATATCTAATCTAATATTCATTTATTGATACAAAACATTACATATTTCACCACAATTATTTTATTTTACCTTATTTTAAGAATCTTTAGGCCAGTCACACAGTGTTCTCCCTTTTGTAAAAGAACCTAGATGCCGGCGTATTTAATATTTAATCTGTATACATAGCACGAACCCGACTGATAGCGCTGTTCGTATCGCTCCGATACAATGTTCAGAACTTTATATCACACTAGCGACGCGCCTCGGCTTCCTTTGGCCTCGCTACTATGACCCGTTCCAGGAACACAAAATTTCTACAAAATCGGTATAGCCGTTTACTCACTGTTTAAACCTTCCCTGGACTACGACAAACATTTCAAAACCAAAATCAGCTAAATCGGCCCAGCCGTTCTCGAGTTTTAGCGAGACTAACGAACAGCAATTTATTTTTATATATATAGATTAGCTGAATCCCGCGGTGTTACCCGCGATGTTCCAATTTTTCCGCATATTCTGTGAGAAAAATTACTCTATGTCCATCCTTGATGTACACTATCATCCTGCCAAATTATGATTAAATAGATTTATTCGTGAAAAGCGAATAAACAGACAGAGACACACAGCTACTTTTGCTTTTATATTATTAGTTAGAATGTATAGTTTGAGTACCCAAGGCCAGAATTATAACACTTCTCACTGTTTTAAACTATCACGGTTGTTCACTAAAGTTAAATGATGTCTTCCCGTGAACATGGTGCATGTAACTGCGCCGAAATATCGGGAGCTCCTTCCACAACCTTACCACGGTAAATATCCCGTAAATAATCATTTAACTTTATAACACTTCTATTTATAATCTTACTTCTTTGCTTTTTTACAGTAGTATGAACAAAAAAAAGTTCGTTATTCAATTGATATATGAATGTTTCTAATAAGTTTTCAGTCAACTATTACCTACTTCAATTCGCGGATTTTCAGTGCAAAAATTCTTACAGCAAAAAACACGAATACTGAATATTCTGGTAAGGATAATTGGACAAAATATTTAAATTATTGCATCGTCATCAGTCCTTGATAAGTGTGCAAAGTTTAAAATCAATCCGACATTTTGAAAGGGGTGAAAATCACGTTCAAAGATTCCGTTACATAGATACATATCAAGCTAATAAAAGCGTGTTAAAAAAAGTATTTGCCTCATATCCTAGCTCAAAATCCCTATTTAATATACAACCATGTCCTCAAACTGGTATTGTGTATAATAAGTACTTCTTGTTTTAGTATCCATAATCTAATAACCTAGGTGAATTAGAAAGTAAACGCCACCGTATTTTTTTATGATAAAAAGACACTTGCCACATAAAACATAGGTAATTAAAAATTTCGTTTTATCATTATCATCATCCACAGCCTTCTTTATCCCACTGCTGGGTATAGGCCTCTCTCTTGCTGCCATCCGCCTCGGTCTTCTGCCAATCGAGTCTAGGTTTGACCCCCGACCCGAAAACTTCATTTACTTGTATAAAATCCTTTGAACCTGGCACAGTTACGGTATTATTTATTTTTAGCCGTTAGAGTCCCAATGCTGGGCAAACCTTTTTGCTTCACTTCTCTTCATCTTGTGAATTGCGTAGCAAAGCTTTATTAAGCTTTTGAATTTTTGTAGGTTGTCCATGCGCAATAATATTTCCTCCATTAAATACTTGGTATACATTCTTACTAACATCCGTTATTGATTTTGCAACCCAATCTTTGGAATTTACTTCCGTGACCCAAAACTACGGATCGTCGGTCGTATCTATTTAACTATAGAACATTGTGTATTGGATCTGTTTATCTTGAGATGGTATACATTATACACCGAGAAGACAAACGTCTCAATTTCCAGTGGGCTTGAGAAGCTGTATAAGGGTGATACATACAACCACAACACAAAATTATTTATAATATAATGGAAACCATGGATAATATAAAATTATGGAAACTTACATATTAAGTAGATAATCTAGAAATATGATAAATGATATAGAAACATTTGATAACATGGTGGATCGTGAATTTTGCGATTGCAATTTTGATGTTCTGAAAATATTATCTATTAATAGAAAATGTTTTTAGAACATCAAAATTGAACAACAACCCAAATGTATAACAACTACTTAAGTGGACTTAATAGGATAAAATAGAATAATTTAATAGTAAAATTGATGTTGTAGGGGCTACTAATAAATATAGTATTGAATTGGAACAAATGTGGGACAGTAATGCAGCGATTTATTAGACCGCAATTTGGGCTTCGATCTATTAAGGTTGCCACAAAATGCGCCAAAATTTCAGAACTGTTTTTCATTTACTACAATTTTTGGTCTGTGTTTATGTGGTTATACTAATATTAAATTATCTAATAGCACTTTTCGATTTATTGTGAGAATTAAAGCGATTACCAGTCAGTTACATTCTTAAATTAGCTTGTTTCACATAATACATTCTTTTAAAATGTCTATATTTTCATTTCATTTATTTTCCACTTTATTGTACGTATTTCTTATGATAGAATAAAATCTTTTACATCACTTATGTAATTTTAGTGTACAGTAAACGCGCCCTTACTCCGCATTGTTTTGACTTGTTTGACGAGGGAGGGGAGACTCAAGGAATCGGTTAACGTTTATTATGTTTGGATAATCATTCGGAAGTTCCATCGTATAATGTTGAAACTTCTTGTTAGGGACCGAATAACTGGGGAGTTATTATTGGAGAATACACTAACAATGAGAACTTATCTGGCTAGTCCTAATTTAAATAGCTATAAGTAGATAAAAGTAAAATTCGGAATCAAATCGAGCATAAAAATTAGGCTGTTTCACTAACATCTCTTTCACCAAGATCTCCTAGTCTGGTCTTCTAAGAAACCTTGATGAACTCTTTTGTTCATCATGATCCTCTAACGTATGTTAAACCAAAGCTAAGTGTAATGCTGCAGACAAACAACCGAGACTAAACTTGGGCATAAAAAAAACGTAACGACTGCGTGGCCATCCCCAATGTCAGAGTACTTTTTAGGCCACCTGTAAGCCTCTGACATTACTCAACAGGTTGGTGTTATTAAAAAAAACCGAAACCTACAATTGAACGTGTCATCCGATCTACAGTAGCGCTCAAATACCTATACTTGTGTACTACATCATGGTACTGGATACATATTTTTCAATGCCACTTGCTCTTGTCCACGTAAAGTATTAAAGACTGATAGGACTGTACAGTAGTGGTACTAGAAAAATTATTGAACTAGCTATGCTACATGTTGATATGTTATACCGCTTATTTTCTACTTCATCTGGTCTCTGTTCGAGAAAATGTTTTTGCTGTTTGATAGTGTATTTATCTTGGAAGTAGTTAATCTTTGTCTGGTTGTTGTGAGCGTGTGTGTGTGTGTGTGTGTGTGCTGAATTTAGATAACTGTTTTGATTGTGTTGTAAAAGGGTTGTAACGTAAACAAGGTGAAATTTGTTTTGGCAGTAATGCTATTATATAGCCTAATATTGTTTTTAGTTTTTAATGAACAAAAAACCTTTTTATTTTTCAAAAGTCAACGATGTTTAAAATAAAATTGATGATTACAAATAAGCTAAGATATTTCTTTATTAAATACTGAAGTGTTTTTTTTATTTGCGTTATGTTCTACAAGTTCGGGTAGCTGATGTTCAGGATTTGTATGCCTCGGCTTCGTGTTCAGCTCACATTTTTGTATTCGTCCATCAATTACCATTTTTTGCCTGTACGACATATTGTACCTACAAAAAAAAAACAAGTTAAACATTTGTTAAGCAATGCTTAAAATGCTTTGTCCGCTAAATAATGCGCTGCGTAATACGTGTGCTGTGCGTGTGTGTGTGTTGTTGCTTAAATGTCTGTGTTTCATGTGTGCCAATTTCCATCAGCTAGAAGCTAAAAGAGCAATTTTAAGCATTGCTTAACTTAAGTAACGTTTATAATTAAGGCCGTATGCTTATTTAAACTTAAAATTATTGAGAACATTGAAATTAGTACAAGTCCATATTTATCAACTTTCTTTAATACTCACCAAATCAGAGGTTTTACTAAAATATTCACACTTCCCAAACTAATTCCCAAGTTAAACCAACCACTTTCAAAATTTACTCCAACAAATCATAAAGTACAGGCGCTGAAACACTGAGCCTACAATTTACAGTAACACCTCGACCGTGCGATCCCAATATCAACAGAGGGGTGATATGTTGAAAGAAGCTAAGTCCAGTATTTGCCGCCTCGGACCCCCAAACCACTTTCATACTTGCTCACTTTATATCAAAACTTATCACAGTCTAGAAAACTCTAACTACATAAATTTCATTCTGTGAATTTCGGCCCGGAAACTCAAGAAAGATTCTTAGCTGTGGTTATGCGATTTTTTATGTGTCATAGTTTGAACGTCGAGATAGCAATTTAAATGGGTATTTTCTTGTGGGGTGGGTCGTACGCAAATGTTTGCCTGAACATTACCGGTGAGGGCACTTGTAAATGGATGGCTTTAATTGTAGTTATATCGTTATATTTATGTAGAGTTTTAAAGTATTGTTTATAAACTTTAGAAACTTCTTCAACTGATATATTCCGCTACAGAGTCATTCACAGACCACTTCATATCGCAGATTAGCTTAGTCGTTTGTGCAAAGTGGGTAAGAATTATAATTCTTAATTAATTTTAAAACTAGCTTTGAAGCTAACTTAACAAAACTAATCTCATCTAAGAATTAAAAGATAGTTGAAGTAAGAATTGATGCGTTTTACAATAACATAGTAAAGCCAGACAATGAAATAATCACTGAAAATAATAATCACTTCGGTTTACTGTCAAAAGCATAATAATCATTATCATACATATAGAGCTTTAGCCTTTCCTATAAATTATTCAAAACGTCTGAAACTAAGCAAACTTTGAAATATCAAAGTCAAAGAAAATTCATGAAATTAAATGTGGCTTCAGACCTATGGCCACAGAAACTCATTCAATTTATTCCCGCAGCAATGCCTAAGATGGTTTAGAAGATAAATTACTTTTGTGTTTCTTATTAGTTTACAAAATTAGGCAAGTTTGAATTTATTTTCAGGCAAAAATACTTATACATTTTTCACCACCTTAATTTGTTGCCTCGCTTTCACGAAAGTTTTTGTGATATAATAAGATAACTGATATTTACTAACCAGTAACAAACATAAAAGTCATTCCATAATATAATTTGAAGAAAATAAATAAATAAACCGGCCAAGTGCGAGTCGGGCTCGCGCACTGAGTGTTCCGTACCACCAAATTTATTTTTATTTTATTATTATCAGAAAACCGACTTCAAATGTGTCATTTGGATCCGGTGAAAGAAAAAAATGATGAGGTCGTCCAAGTAACGATATTACCAATTATAACTTGGTAATGAACAGAAATTTGGCACCGACTCACACTTGACTATTATTTCTTATTATACTTTAGACTGTGTACTATAATCATGCCAAGTTTGACACTTATACGTATTACCATTTTTACATTAGAGCAATTACAAAAATACGTAAAAAAATAAGTTTGTTGTATGGGGACCCCTCTTTTGTTTTACAACTTTTTGACATTTTTTATTATTTCTTAGTTAATTTACTTGTAATATTACATATTCTGTGCAAATTTTAACTGGCTATGTATTACGGTCCCAAAGATACAGCCGTTTAAAGGTAGGGCGGACAGACAACGTAGGCTCAGGAATATGGCCCCATTTTTGGCCCTTTGGGTACGGAACCCTAAAAAGTAGAGTAGTATAGAGGATAAACAATAAAAAAATTGTGTGGTAAATTTTTATTACTCTGATTCTTCATTAGGTTAATAAACTTCAATTGTTAACAAAATAGTAGAAGTAATGTCACCCGACCAGTTGTTAAACTTAACGGCTACATTAGGACCGTAATCATGTCTCTAAATAGGGGTCTCACACAAATTCCACCAGTGAGTTATTATGACACATCTCAGTTGTTTTACCAACAGATGCTGTTTGGATCTGTTATATCACCACTATGTAGCTGTTATACAGGATGTAAACGTAGAGAAAAACAGCAGTGGTATAGTGATAGCGGACCTTAATACTTACTTACCAATATCACAGCACATCACAGTCATCATCATCCATGAAACGTCAACTGCTGAACAAAGGTATTTTTCTTAGAGAGGGGTGTTGCCACTATTCCACGCTTATCAGGTGGCTTGGGGATCGCAGTACGTTCACACTGTACTAATAAGATGTTGTTGCCCATCCTCCGGTAATACCGGTCTCAGTTTAAGTACATACCCGGGTATATATATATGACAAAAAAAAAGTAATTGAATTAATATAAAACTATTCTATAGAATAATTTCATAATTTTAGACATGGTGCCGAATACTGAATTACTTGGTAATCTATCGGCCACCTACCCCATCCCTCATCATCAGTTTACATGCTGTATAACCGTTATATAGCGTCTATATAAGGGCTGCTGTTTGTCATCGAAGATGGGTTTAATTTAAAGTGGTCATGTTGAGAGATTTATATAGGATGAGACTCGTAGGAAATGTGTTAATTTTGAAATTGGGGACGTATATTTCCTGCGTTGTTGATATCATTTCACGGATGAGAGTTATGTTTAGTTGCGATATGAACAGCAGGGACATTTTGTTAGTTATGAGAAGGTTATAAGTGTTAAAACTACATAATATATCTAGTTGTTTATCAAAAAGTCATACATTATTTTATGAGGCTAAGCATGTTATATTACAAGTGCATCACATTAAAAACTGACTTATTAGATGAAAATATATGGAAAAAAAGACGTAATAAGTGCCCATAAAATTTGAGAGTTGCCCACGATATCCATGGGGATTCCATCATCAGATCCTGACTTGATTACAATGAGACCAAATTGTAGGTATAATTTTGAATTTTGACCGAACAAAAGAAATAATTTTGAACTCGGTCAACAGTTGGCGGAAAAATCGGTGAACATACATAAAAAAAAATACAGTGGAACATAGAACCATCCTACATCCATCTTTTTGAAGTCGATTAAAAAGAGCTGCAATGTTAGACTTATCTATAAAAATAAACTTTATACCATGTTAGCTTTCTCGTTTCTAGATATAATCCAGTCATTTTTAAGGTCAGAGTACGTACTCGTATAATGCTTCATTTATTTCATGTTTATTTTGTTTCACTTGTTGTAAGTTTGTTTTTGTCTTCTTGTGTATAATAATTTCTGATGTGAATAATAATATAATTATCTATCTACATATCTAGTTTTCTAAACGACGTGCTCCGTCTTTAAACATAATTAATATTACTTACCATCAGCCGAGTTAAAGCCCAATCGTGATCCACTAAAACAGGACTTAATTCAAATTAACTTTAAGTTAAAGCAGCAAAAACATATTTTGACACAAAAAAATTAAGATAAGTATTAATTTAACTTTTCTTTAAGAATTATTTTAACCAAAAAAATAATTTTCCATTAAAATAATTCAACAAATAACAATAATATTTAACTTAAAAGTAAAAGCTCTGAACCATTTAAAGGTTTTACATCTGCCAGGCGCTTATACATTATTTAAACAGATAGGAACTAAATCATTTTTCACAACAGAAAATTTCGTTTTAAGTTTATCGTTCCAAGTGCCAGAATAGCAGTGAATGGAGAAATAACTGGGTATTCCTTCAATATAGCTTCGTCATCTTCCTGGGGTTTCGTATCTTATAGTGGAAATAATGGAACCTCTACATCATCATCATTTTCATAGCCTTTTCAATACTACTGCTTATTTTAAGACTCTATCTTGCTATATCATCTGCTTTGGTTGCTAGTTTGTGCTTATTATTATTGATTATCCTTAAGTTGTAGTCATTAGACAGTCTAAAATTACTATTAAGTATTACGCAAAAAAAATACACTCTGGTTAATTTCGCAAGATTTTATTGATTTTGCTCGATTATTGCAATAGGCAGGTACGATGTTGACAGCCTATATATTCAAAAAGTTTTTTGGGACTTCATACCTTTACTAATTATAATGCGACCGATACGGGATCCAAACCAAGCTATATTGTTTAAATTACTTTATGGTGGTTTTATTTTCGCATGGGTTGAAAATTCATAATAAATCTTCGGAGCATTCGTCTTATGAAAAGAATATCTGGAACTATCGCATGAAAGCTGATAAAGGATATTCGAATACCTCGGAGATCAAAGAATATAAATGGTCGAGTCTCGGAGGGAACGAATCTTTACCAATTCGGTTATCTCGGGGATTTGAAGATTCTCCAGATCTATTGGGTTGATTTCCAAAATGGTTTTTAGAAAATCCTTTTATTTTGAAAGTTTTCATTTATTCATCAGTCATTAAGACACTTTCAAAATAGGTAACATTTATTAATTCAAAAGACTTGTTTACTAATCTGACAATTATAATTGCGTTTATAGTTACATTTTAGGTCACAATTTAGCATATTTACAAGTTAACTATAGTTTCGTCATTTTCATAAAGTACGATTATGAAAATGACGAAATAGTCATTATTAGTCATATTATCTGTGCCTTTTCAAGGCAAGAGTAAATACGTATCTTCTAAGATATCTTGTAAGTGCTTCATCTTTGACCACATCATCACTTTCCAACAGGCAAGTTGGAGTCAAACACGGACATATTTACGAAAAAAAAAAAATACGAGGACTTTCATCATTTTATTTTACATAGAAAACAAACAGCTGCTAACCAAAATGGTAGATTTAAGATAAATATTTACACAAAATCCAAAAATAAGTATTCAATAATAGTTTGACTGCGACAAGAGTTTCATTAATGATGCTCAGTATAATACGCTACCAAATGTACTGCATTTTTAACATATTTTTTAATTTACAACAACTCACACGTTTTTAAAAGTTACCATTCCGAGTGAGTCTAGTCCTCCACCATCTTCATATGACATTGTTATTTACAGTCCCATGTCGTTTATCACTGTCGACCCGCTATCATCTGTTAGCCATTCGTTTTTCTACCTTCTCTTATCTGATATGTGATAGTGCATCGATAGAGGCCTTCAGGTGAATAGATGGAGAGGGTCTCAACAGTAAAGGGTTGGATGATCTTGTTAGTAATAACATTTTCTGAGTCATGAGGAGCCTATATTATTTTGTATCGTACTTACAGTGTCTGTGCTAATTCTATTAAGCTCGATCTCAGATACAACTTTAAGGTTAGAGTGAATAGGTTTCTTATCACCCATCCAGCCAGTTGCTGGACAAAACTTGGGCCTACTCTCGCAAAAAAACGCTCTTAGCACTATGTTTTCACTTTATTGTTATTTGCAAGTGCTCTAATAATTCTAATAAATTAATATTAACGTCTATAAATTATTATAAACGTCTACCTCCGTGTTTTGCAATTCTAGTTTTCCAGCCAAAAGAGTCAATAATGTGTTTTCTACCGTTCACGTTACTGTATATCTTTCCCGTACTCACTCTCTGGAGAATTTTCTAAATAAAAAGCACGCTACACTAATTCATGGCAATAAATTCTCGCAAATTAATCAAGATAAGGAAGAGGGACGCCGCACGCGTCCGCGTTACACTTTACTAACTACTCGGTACCTGAAGTCTAGAAAATAAATTTATTAGTAATTTTAATAGTACAATGAGGTCTTGTATATAGTTTGCCTAAAAATGGGCTGCAGACCTCATATCATTGAATTTTTGAGAAACATCGGACTCACAGGGTTAATTTTCTTGAGGAGAACCAACCAGATCAGAAATTAGATATGCAAAGGAACACTACAGTGATGTAAATGCTAACAATGCAAAATAACGCGCTAATCAACAGACTTCAAGTCAAAACTTGAACATGGATTGCGGAACATGTTAATAACCGAAGCGATTGTATTTATTTCTGATATTTAGAAACAATAAAATTGAAACTACATTTTTGAAATAAGAAAGTGCCTCAATGTGTGCGTAACCTATCGCATGCCCAAGATCTCTAACTGGTATTTCGCTCTGTCCACCCGAGCTATCTCTCCGTCCACCCGGCCCAGTGTTCGCGCCCATTGAGCCGTGTAAAAAGATACAGCCCCCTATTTCATTTATACTCTGTTTATATTTATTTGGAGCGTACCCGTTCAAATTGGTTGGCGATCGCTTTGATCGTCTACGAGTTGTTGGTTTGGAGGTAATTGATCTTTAAGACTCTCCTTGCCCGTAGTTTACACAACATTTCCTTCTTCTTCCAAATTTGATAGTGGCTTGTGGTGAATTTCAAGATGAGTATTTGTGCTGTAGTTGTTATTATCTGTAAGCAACGATCTTGTTTAAAATGATTGCATCCAATTTTTTAGTTACTTATAATATTTTTGCTCTAATATAAGGCAAAATCAACCCTACGTTGGGTACCATAAATTGAACTGCCTTCACGTAGCACAAATCTATTTTACTTGTCCATGTCATAACAAGATCTAGGAATTGGATATCTTAGATAGCGATTTATGAATGAATGGATACGGATAAATCACTTCGCCCACAGTTTAATAGGCTAAATACCTGGACACTATCTCTATCAAATCAGCCCTGACTTCCCGTTGCATAACTCCTGACACAATACACTCCGTACTTGCCGTCTAGACAGCATATTTTATAGTCCCATATTGTCCTTGCGTACACCGTATCGTAAAAGTTCTTGGTCCTCGGCAGAGCATTGTGCGCTAAATTTATCGTTATTAAACTACCATCAGAAGTTATCTATCATCTAAACGAGACAAGATATTGTTTCGTGAGTTTCAAGATCGTAAATAGGAGAAAGCAAATTAGAACGAGTATAAATAATTTTGCACGGATAATAACACTTTATTGGTGAGACAAAAGCTACTATCGAGCGCAGCAAATTACAATTTGTATGATAACTTTGATCTATGCCAGCGCGTGGGCCTTAATAAGATACTGGTTATTGTTTTATTCAAATTATTATGATCAGTTGTTGGCGATAGAACTAATGTAGCTATCGAATATTATTCATTTCAATCGATATTGTTTGTCTTACTTTGAAAATATTTATGTTAAACTGTATGTCATTCTCGTATCTACGTTTCTAAACTTGCACGACTTTATGTTGTTAGTTGTAAGCCCCCAAAAGTTTCAGTTGTATACATATAGGTTTATATGTATATAATTGTCAAGAAAGACAACAACAACCCCGAAACTCTAACCGAATGTCACACGCAAGTGTTGGGCCAACCACCGACGATTGATCCATCCCAGCCCTTGCGTTTGAAACTTTGTCAAACGAGGGTGATGCTTTTAATGAATAACCACAGGTCTGGTCGAAGTGGTCAGGGAGTTTTCTTAGCAGGCCAGTAGTTGGTTTAAAGTGTCCTAAACACACGCTCGTGGCGAAGATAGATAATTTGTCTGAACTTTGATGTTAAATTTAGTACAGTAGCTAGTTTCTTTATCAGTTACCAGCTTTATGGCTTTGTTGTTTGTTTTCGGAAGGAATTGAAAGTTTTTTCTTGAACCTGAGTTATCGCGTTGGATATTTATTTAATGTTTATCCGTGATACGCTTCAATAACTTTGTGATATTAAAAGTTCCACGTGGAATGTTTTACGAACAAACAATATAATGAGAAAAACATTTTGAAATGAAATATAAATTAATATAGTTGAGATTAAAATATTGTACAGAATCAAGTGTGAACTCATCGTATTTTTCTCTTTATTATGTACTAGCCGTCCGCCCCGGCTTCGCACGAGTGTAAGCTCGGCCTTCGGCCTCGCTACAAAATATAATATAGCCTATGTCACCCGGGGATAGTGTAGCTTCCCAACATTGAAAGAATTTTTCAAATCGGTTCAGTAGTTTCGGAGCCTATTCATTACAAACATACAAACATACAAAAATAGGTACAAATCTTTCCTCTTTATAATATTAGTGTAGATTTCCTTATAAAAGAAGTTTTATTTCTGTATTATTAATTAATCTGTCCAATAATTTCTTAGTGTGAGTATTTATACTGTGTCAAGATACATTTAAAGCCCAAAATATATTTTATTGTTCTAAATCCAACCATCTCCTATTTAGGCTCCACCCACGATGGCTGATAACATTATCTGGTGCTGTAACTCCTTGTAAGGACGTATTAAATTAAACAGTGGATGGTATTCTCACGTATCTTATTGTTAACCAAAAAGGGCTGCTTTAGAATTATATCTCACGCATTTTCCTTTTATGACATTAAGTGGTAGATGTATCAAGTTACACCGGAGACTGTTCTGCCCACTTTATATTGAGTTGAGAGTTGAGAAGTCATTCATTTAGGACTTCGTCTCTTTTTTATCGTATTTATGGCCGCGTTTGACCTCCAACTAGCCCGTTAGCACATAATCTATTCTGTATTATTGGCTATTGTGCGGTTGGTAAGCTACGATATGGTCGAAGATATAGCTCGCAGACTTGGAATATACATATTCACTCTAAACTTAAACAGAAGTAGATTATACATTACCTGTGCAAAAACAAAGTCACCAACGGTCCCATTTCTTGGCTGTTAAGACTAAAAACGTAGAATCAAGATTTTTAGAATAAAATCAAAAGTAATCAAACCATAACAAAATTAATTTTGAATGAGACAATATAATTGCATTAGTGGTATCAGGAAGCGGGGATTAAAATAAAATTTATAGTTTGTTAAAATTTATAAAAATTATGAATCTACGCCAATTAAAAAACTCTACTACGTTTTTGGGGATACGAACATCCTGATTATTATATTTTATTTTAACATAAAAAGAGTGGCAAACAAGCATGCGATCCGCCTGATGGTAAGCAGAAACTACCGCCTATGGACGCCTGTAACACTAGTGATGTAGACGGTGCTTTGCAAGCCTGGAGAGGTAGTTGTTGACACACTTTTTAAAACTCAACATGTTGAAGCTCGGCGGGAGTTATCAGTGTATAAACGCACTGTACCTATGAAACATCAAAAGTCCCACAACATCCGATTTTGCGACCATATCCAAGACACTGATCAATCTGATCGCTATGAAGTGGCCATCACTTCTCACCATTAACCATCCACCTACACGAAGTAGCCCGTGATTAGTATGCGCGGAGCCGACCGCGGCAATTAGACGATCCGATCCGATCTGAATCCCAAATGGCGTGGGCAAATAGCCGGGCCCGGAGGTGACGGGTGTAATGTGATGAAACGAGGACGCGTGCACACTACTGGAAGAGAAATAGAGAATAACAGATAAGATGAAAATTCAAAATATAGAGAGGATGGATGAAACAAGATTGACAAAATAAATTTATGTGGCGAGCGTGAATGGGCAAGCCGGTAAGGAGCGATCATATGTATGATTATATGCAAACTCTCTCTTATTTTGTTTGCCGACTTCCAAAAAGGAGGAGGTTCTCAATTCAACTGTCGTTTATTATTTTTCATGTTTGTTGCCTCAGAACATTCGACTGGGTGAACCGATTTTGATGATTATTTTTTTATTTGAAAGCTGTTGCTTCCCGTGTGGTCTTATTTCAATTTGGTCCAGTTCTGATATTTTTATGATGTCGGATTTTTATATTGATTATTATTTAGTTTGAAAGGCACCTGCTTGTTCCAAAATCTACATTAAAACTTATGTTATACAAAAAAAAATATAACAGTTGCCAAATTTAATAAAATTTAGACAAGTAGTTTGCTAAAAATTTAACTAGAACGTGCATTTGTGTGAAAATGACCCGATGTCCAGGACGGCAGTAGCTTGCTTTTTATATCATTATTAGATATACAGATAAAATAAAGTTATATTTGGTAGTATGCTGTGTATTCGCCCTAAGTCGTTCAATTCCGACCACGAATGTGATCCGTATAATAGTCCGATGGATTGAAGTCATACGTCACCCGAGTTAATTATCGCACGTCACACGAACTTCTGATTCCTGACGTGACATGTTCCTGACACATACATCTGATTAAAATAACTTTATTTACCAATTAAAACTAGTACATCAACATTGAAGTGGGAAGCTTTAACTACTTATTAATAAGCCAAAACCAGTGGGTACTATCATACTATGTCGACTGATAGTTTAAAGAGGTTCAGAATGTATACATAGACCAGGATCAGCTGGAGTTTTGACGCCAACAAGAAATAAGTGGAGCACATTAAAAACCGATTTCAAAATTAGTAAATACGCAATTTTACTTGGATGACATGTTTTTATCAGTTATTTTGATTTATAAACCAAACTACTCGACTGATTTTGATGATATTTACATGGGACCACTCTCTGAAGTATGGCCTACCAAACAAAAAAGAATCAAAATTAATTCTTAATTGGTGGAGAAATCGGTGAACATATATTAAAAAAAATATATATAAACAGTGGAACATTATACCTTTTTGAAGTTAAAAAACGTGTCGCCTCATTGTATTATTTTCCTAAACTTGTATATTTGCGTGTGTTAATGTATAATATTGGTGGATTTTGGCCCTTTGACTGTAAGAATGACATTTTGTTGCAAGCCCGGCTACTATATAGAACTCAGTAGGTTCGTTAGTAAAAAAACTACTATTATGATTAGCGAAGCTGCGCCGAACGAGCATAGCGAGTGACGCTAGCTTGTGCACACTACTATTTCAAGTCCGACTACTACATAAAACTTGGTAAGAAGGCATCCATTAATTACGTGAGGCGTTTAGGGGGGGGGAGGAGGGGGTCAAGCCGAATCTCACTCAATCTCACGTGGGAGAGAGAGAGAGGGTCTCGGCAAATATCACGTTATATTTTTTCCCGCAAGAAATACTTTCTCCACCTTTATAAATATTTTCTGCACTAAAATATCGTTAAATCCTATACTTACAACTTATTACATACTAATACGTTATATACAAAATACAAGAAAATTCTCATTTTTTTGAAATCTCACGTGAGATTAGGGAGATCACGTGAGATTAGGGTGGGGGAGGGGGTCGAGCCAAATCTCACGACATCTCACCAAGGGGAGAGAGGAGATCGAAAATTCACCAAAAACACCTCACGTAATTAATGAACGCCCCCTAAGTTCGTTAAGTTAGCAGTGACCATCCAAAAAACGTCAATTTTGACCAACAAGGTCAGTCGATAAAGTACATTCCTAAACATTTTTTCCATACGTAACCTCAAATTATTATTTTTTTGTTTTCTCGATAACTATACGTTTCTGGTTACCTTTTAGGGTAGGGGTCTACTATATTCTCATTATGCACACTACTTTTAGACAAAATTCATAAGTAGGTACACGCAAACCGTTACCATTCCGTATTTTTAATTAATGTCGTTACTGATTTAGTAAATTTGTTTTTAGTCATAGTAGGTAACAAACCGACAGACAAAAGGGCAAAGAAATGTTTTTACTACAATATGTACATGAATTAGTGGACTGCGTATTAGATGATAATAAATTCTGCATTCATATAGGAGTATTCGTTTAAGTGTTTGATCAATTTCATTATCATTTTAAAACAACTTGAAGTTTCATTGTAAAGGCCATCAGTTCCCAGTGTTGATCATTAACCCAGCATTTACGTCACCCTTTAATAACCCCGCAGGGCATCAACGTCTTCATTTATTAGGAGAGGACTTCATAATAGAAGAGTTGGAGCTATAAAACAAAGACAATAGTGAGATTAAAGCAATAAAGATATCATGCCGAGGGCGATGCATACACCCTCTGTTATAAATCAAAAAGATGGAAGTGCAGTTTGGAAACGAAACGATGCAGCCAGGAATGTTGATGTTTGTATCATAAAATTAAGATTTTGTTTATGTTTGATCTTTTGAATTAGATAACTAACTTTGTGTTATCACAAAAAACATATTTTAACGAGAAAAATAATTCTTAACTTTAATTTCGTCTGTAAGAATGTTGTTGTGAGGCCGTTCATAATTATACGAGGTATTCAAAGTAGCCATGAAATTACAGTATGACTTGCATTACAATGTACACAAGCGGCCTTACGTAAAATGATTTCATAAATAGAATAATGTTTCTAATTGTGATTTTATTTCATTATTAGTTTTTTTTTCATAAGGTTCATCAATATATTTATATTTCGAAACAAAAATTAAATTTTGCAAGCCTTACCAAGTTACCGCTAACTTACCACATTGTCGAATAGTTGTCGCTCCGTGACCGCACCGGCCGGGACCCATCGAGCCGTGTTTATTACTTGTTTACTGTCGCAATCGGAGATTACCCCCTAGTTCTGATAGCACCGTAAGTACATACGATGAAATTGCCAAATCGTAAACTGGGAAGTGGAATATGAGAAGAAATTGCAAACATGTTGGAGCGAACTCTTAGTTAATTAAAAACTATAAACTAAATAACAAGACCGCTTCATTCGGGCAGAAAAAGCTTTTGTTTATGTTTGATCTTTTGAATTAGATAACTAACTTTGTGTTATCACAAAAAACATATTTTAACGAGAAAAATAATTCTTAACTTTAATTTCGTCTGTAAGAATGTTGTTGTGAGGCCGTTCATAATTATACGAGGTATTCAAAGTAGCCATGAAATTACAGTATGACTTGCATTACAATGTACACAAGCGGCCTTACGTAAAATGATTTCATAAATAGAATAATGTTTCTAATTGTGATTTTATTTCATTATTAGTTTTTTTTTCATAAGGTTCATCAATATATTTATATTTCGAAACAAAAATTAAATTTTGCAAGCCTTACCAAGTTACCGCTAACTTACCACATTGTCGAATAGTTGTCGCTCCGTGACCGCACCGGCCGGGACCCATCGAGCCGTGTTTATTACTTGTTTACTGTCGCAATCGGAGATTACCCCCTAGTTCTGATAGCACCGTAAGTACATACGATGAAATTGCCAAATCGTAAACTGGGAAGTGGAATATGAGAAGAAATTGCAAACATGTTGGAGCGAACTCTTAGTTAATTAAAAACTATAAACTAAATAACAAGACCGCTTCATTCGGGCAGAAAAAGCAATTTGATAAACATCTAGTTCATAAAATTAAAACTGATAACCGAGCTAAGAGTTTGGAAAAAAATACATACATACATAGGCTTTATACATTTGTGACAAACGATACAAACAGTGTCTGTGAGATTGTAAGGACACTTTCTTTGGTGACTATATAAATCAATACGAGAGCGGGAGCCTCGTCTGTAGGTACGAGTATATCCTTCCAGACATACTAAAAGCAAAGCAAAGCTTAGTATGTTGAATTTAGCCTTTTTCTGGGTTAAATACTTCTGGTCAAATCAGTTCTTTACAAACACTATTTTTAAGACAAATAAAATAATTCAGAATCAGCACAAACAAAACAAAAAGTGGAACCAATAGCAATTGCAGTAAACATCCTAAACCGCAGCGTGGACTTAAAAACGTTCACCGCTTCAAAGTTACGAGTGTCCTGGAGCACTTGAGAAGCCAATATTGGATGAAACTGCGCAGCGCTTGACCGGCATTCGGCAATTCATAAAATGGAGGAACTTTAGTGCTGGCGTTGATGTAGTAGGTGCTTGGTAGTGCTGATTTACAATTATATTTTATTTTGTCTATTAAAGATAAACAATTCATGATTAAATGTGAAACGTGATTACGTTTGACCATTCAATTCTTAGTGGTTTATGATGCAGCACGCTTTCATGGAATCTACAAGATGAATTATTCAATCTAAATTTTAAGATGCCCATTTTTTGTGTAATTTGCGCGGAAACGGTAATATTTGTCAAACAATACTAGGATTTAATACTAAAGTTTTCTTTTTTATTGAAACGTTGTTCCACACTTTAAGAATTTACTATTTAAATGTAACAGACAATTTGAGACGTTAACCTGGATGGCACAAGTTTAAATATTACTGGTTGTAGTTTTTTTTTTAAATTATATCACCTTTATAGACTGCCCCGGTGGCTCAATTGATAGCGAATCTGCCGTCGGCGCTTGAGGGCGTATGTGCGATTCCCATCTAGGCCAAACATTCATGTGATGAACATTTGTGTTTGTCTTGTGTCGACAGGTGTTAATATCTATGTAAGTATATATTTAACAACATATTATATTATGTAGATATATCAGTCTCTGGCAGCCATATTACAAGCTTTGCTTAGTTTGGGGTCGGATGATCGCGTGTGCAAGTATGGCCTAGATATTTATTATTTAATGGCATAGCAAGAGATTTTTTAAATCCAGTAGTAAAGAGGATGATGATGTAAAAGAATGATATTATGATTCAGGAAACCAATTAGAAATTTTACACTTACTTTGAAAAAAAACACGATGAATTAAAATAATGGTCAAAATGGAGCCAGCTGTGAGTGTCTTGATTTATTTCCGAAACTTTTTCGGAAACAAAACTGTAAACAACAGTAATGTGACGATAACGTGGCTGACCCAATTTCGTTAAAATGGCAGATATTTCACTTTCGTTCTGGGTACCAGTGTTGCCAGGACTTATTTCGGAATTTTATTCGCTCTTTTTGATCCCGTAACGAAATGTCAAGTACTTAACGATCAGGGTCGTGAATAGTCAGGGAATTGGTTTTCAGTATGAACGTCTTGGGAAATAGGTATATTTACCTACTTAAAAGTTTATAACGATTTATTATTATATTCCTAAGGAGAATAAATAAGTATTGAGAACTACAAATGAAATAAGAAGTCTCTAATCGAGTATAGAAACTGAGAGATACAAGAAAACAATCTTGATCGACATGACTAATTGTTTAAAACTAGCATCGGAGGTAGAAAATAAAAGACGAGGCAAAGCAAGTAGAAGATAATTAATTAAATCATATAATAGAAATATAAAAAATGCCGCCAGAAGACCGTCCATAATAGAAACTACTCCTTCTAGAAGAGCCACGCTCTTAAAAAATGATGTTGAACTAAAGTTTTTTATACCTTCAGCCATAGATTTTTATGTTCAACAATAAAATATGATTTTCCCATATCAGTAAAAAATAATTACCAAAAAATTGGTCCATTCGAGTGCCCCCAGAGATTATAACACCTCGAACAAAGTTGTCGATTGGGGCAAAGTTTAAAACAAATAGAATGGTGATCCACCGCTGGTGATTTCCCCTGGCAATGGAGTTCCATCAGCGCCGGAAGTTGCATAAAATATTAGGGAACATCATAAAGTGGCTCAAGTTTAAGGTGCTACTTTTAACTTTACAAATGTTCATGGAGTTCAAAACTAAAGTACGATCAAATGGTCCAAGTTTTAAATTAATATTTAAAGTACTTACATATATTTTTATATAGATTAACACGCCCACCACCTTGCCTAATATAAAAAACGGTCACGCGATAATGGACATATAAAATTAATTGAAGTTTATTTTTATTTTTATTTAAATGTGTTATTATCGCGAAACCCTAAGAAATTATTATGTTGCGATGGATAACGCTTGCCTAAAACAAAATAATTTCGTGACTATTGAAGAATACACCTTCAGTCAAAGCATTCTCGAGTGTAGCGGTTCGCACAATTAATAAAAAACTTGATTTCCTAAATATTATTTTTGAGCTTTTCTAATTGGCTAGTTTAACATTTAATAAGTCTATTTTTAATAAGGCCTTTGGTTATTCACGCGTTTAGCCTTAACGTTAAGGCGTCAGAGAAGGCAAGTTTGACAGTTCTACGGTCCACGTAGACACTAGCGATACTTTATTTTGAATAATTAATTTATCAACATACAAAAATGGTATTGCAACTAGCTGGTTGTGATGAGTTTATTTTATGAATATTTGAAAGTAATTAACTTAATATATATTTTCAATTAATATATTTACGGAAAATTTTATAGCATTAAAAAAGTAAGCACAAAAGAAATAAATAACATAACATAAAATAAATATTAACAAACAAGCCTTAAAAGTTATCACAAATAATGAAGACTTTATTGTTTTTGAAAATGAAATAAATATCATAACATGAAAATAACAAAAGAAACCAAGAAAACAAAATTATGAAAATAAAGTAGCTTTATAAGTGCTTTTCTACCAAATTATTTAAAACGCAGTTGATTAAATTAAAAAGTAAACTGTCAACGCGCGAAGTCTCAGAGTCTGTTTGACGAAGTACAAAAGTTTAAATTAAATTTATACAAGCGCAGTGAAGATGGATCTCCGCACACGTCTGCACGCGCCGAGCGCCGAGAGCTAAATAACGACAATCTAGTTTTAATTGATGCTATTTGTCTTTTGTCCCGACTTGCAGATTCTAGATCGGTTACGGATAACGCTTCTGAATTCAGAAGGCATGGTGTGTAGGTTAAAGTTTTAAATTGCGTGAAATTAGTTCATGCGTTCATTAGGGTTATTCAACGTGGATAAAGATATTTTTTAAAGTAATTACAGATTCAATGCTACTTACTCGTAGACAAATATAAACGTCGTCTAATTCACAATTACAATAGATAACTATTTTATCATGTGAAAAATCTGTAATCCATTTTCTAGAATAAAAATACGTTAATCAAGTTTTGCGATAGTTTGATTTGTAATTTCTTAGTTTGTTTGCATTATTTATTTAGCTACAACTATTTGCATTAAAATTTTATTTAAGTCATTTTTAATTGAGAGTTTCAGATAGTATCAGAGTTAACTTAATGCCTATTAACTATGCTTTGTAGAATGTTTGAAATCACATTTGTTAATAACTTTCTGTTTAGTTTAATAAAATGGATAGCTATTAAAATGACACTAGTTTTAGTAGTTGTATGGTCAAACACTCACATGGGAAGAAATGGGATCTCATTAAGAAGCTATAACATTAAATGTAATGTGTATCGTAAATAACAATAATAATAAAAATAAAAATAGACCGTTTAGCTGTTTCCAGTATTGATAACAAGTTACTCGCTTATTAGATCGATACGTACGAAGCTCGCATATCAAAGTTATCTCTCATTTTATTACGAATGCTTTAGAGGCGAGCTTTTTAAAGTACAGGACATGACTGGTGTAAGGCAAGGGATACACCATTGGCTTAGAGATTAGCGACTCGACATAATCTGAAAATATCCAAAATCTATATACCTATCAAAGAGATTATTTATGCAATAAATATTGTGCATCTTCATGACTAGAGTGATTAGATTTCTTCTGAATCGACCTGTTCCATCTCCTGACACACGTCGCTTACGATCAGGCAAGATGGCTAAATGTAAGCCTGTCTCAATAATTAAAAAAATATCATCAACATTATTGACAGTTCATTTTGCCAACTGCAGAACCTAAGGAAAATTTATTTCTTACAATTGAGAATCGGGTTACAATCTACAAAATCACTGTAAGTGCATATGACAAAAAAAGAGGTATATTTGTGAGATGTATCATGTAGCTAAGTGATCTCTTGTCACTTGTGGTGTGGCCTCGGCCTAATCCTTTTTGTTTCGATAGCTTGCCGCCTCTCCGTTTTTAATGACTCTATTAAAAAGATTGATTCTGACTATCGTTTAAAAAACACATCCCCTTTTTTCATTTCTAACAAATTTAATTAATGTCGATACAGATCTTTGAATTTCACTAAGTATTACTTATTCTATGGCGTAACTGCCTTTGAGCCTATTAAGGAAGGATCGTTCATTTTTTGTTTGATGGATAATAATATTGTAATTATATTAGATATCTTTATCTCGGAATCAATCTTGAATATTACTTTTCATATAACATACAGTTTTCTTTAAATGTATTTGAGAAGTGGCGCCCCGGGAGTTTTACTTGCCGACTAACAGAAAACGTATTTATTTTTATAAAACGCATGCTATTAAGTTATCATACTCTTATATTTTTTGTTTATTTATTTAAAAATAGGCTTGCGTTTGGCCGCCAACTCGCTGGATGTGAATAGATGATGCGGTCAGTCTGTAATCTGTTACAAACGGATGAACAACAAAACAGTTGAGCTGATTTCTATGAAAGGCTAGAACCTTCTTGCATATTGTGATGTAACACTTACACCGAGAAATGCATGACGCAGTCAGTTTTATTTGCTCTGACGCTGCATTCACATTGTAAAAAGTTGCTTTTTCACCACCCATCCTGATAACTTTCCCTTGTGAGGGTTCTGAATTTTTCTGTAACCATTAATTTCTGTACTATGACTACAATTATGTGGCTTAGGTTACGGAACCCTACCATCTCTCTCTCGACGCTCTTGGCTGGGTTTTTAAAAGTAAGACTGCAGCAGGTAGATTTTCTTTAGTGAAATATTAAGAGTTTTTTTTTTCAATAATACCATGCAGCTGTCAGAGCAGATGTATGGAAATACTATTTGCGGCTGCCTTTCCGAATAGGCACCCGGGGTTGTTTGAGTATAAAATGAATAGGTATTTCCTAAGCAAGCGTGCTACATCTTCGGCCACATCTTTGCTTCCCATCAGGTAAGATTTAAGTCAAACACATAATTAGTCTGTTTGAAACAAATAATAGAACGAGTTTAATTTACCTAAATAACTATCTAGCCTATTTTATTGTAATAATAACTCGGTAAAAACACTAAAATCATACCAAAAACAATTTTCTTAATTTCGTCATGGAATTGAGCATGCTTACATAACGTATTAAATTATAATATGATGTGATAAAATAGATCAAGTTATCATTATTAAAATTAAAAACGTATTTAGTTATCTACAAACAGTCTCATTTCAATAAACTTAGAGCCGCGGTGAATATATTTACATACCGTTGAGTTTATAATGGTGCTTTTACACGAAGTTAGTAACATGCACAATAATATACATGTTAAAGCATTGCGCCTATAAGCTTCGTGTAAACTACTGATTCACCTCCCAGCTCCATCATGAGACCCTCATCACCATGTGTAACCCAAGTTTGAGGTCAGTCAGCCCAAGTTTGAGGGGTTTACTAGTAGCCATTGAAAAGTATCACTATCCACCTCTTGACTCCATTATCAAATCAGTTGATCAGTCAATGGTACCAAATTATTGTATAGTAATCCGTGTTACATAACATACTTGCATTACGGGGTGGCATAGTCATTTTATGACAAACCCCATTTTTCAAATAATAAATATTTAAAAAAACATACTTCCAATGTTTCAAATCGATACGACAATTAGAATTATGTAAAATATATTTATCCAAGATTTATCTACAACATAGTTAGTAAGCTATTATGGTTAGTTACAAGTGAAGGTAATAAATGCATGTTTAAAAAACTATTAGAACAGGATTTCTAGAGGAGTAAAGGATTTCTACTTGACAAACTTAGAGGTGCCGTGTCCAAGATGTATTATGCAAGTAGATGGCGCATACTATACTTGCTCATTGCGCCGTGTAGGAGCACCTTAAAATCACGCAAAGCGCCTTCTGAAGACCCTTTTACTGTAATCGAAAGTTTAACGAGAGATTCATATTGAATTATTTGTTACGTCTCTTTCTAATGTAGGGTGAGGTAAAGAGATAACATCAGTTAAGACTAACCGATTTTTTAATTTCAGGGCTTGATAGGGGAACAGCTAACTGGATTGAAACACTAGGGATGGCAGCTGTTTCGATTGTAATAAATCTGACAGTTACAAACGGAAGATTCTATTTTGTAACATTAAAAAAAAACTCAATTGGAATGACAAATTAATAATAAATTATTGAAATAATTCTACTTAGAATTTCATAGATGCTGAATAAGTGTAAGTTTCAGTTTATTGAAAGGTTGTTTGAAATAAATTTCTTATAGTTAAAAGGCCGCTAATTATGCTACCTACTGTTTTTTTTTTACTACTTTTTGTACAGTTTGTTTTAGATGTACTATAAAATAGTTTTGTTATGATAGGTATAGTGTACTGTTTTGGTGTATTTTACTAGACATGTGCTTACGGAGAAACAGTAAGTTTTTTGTTGTTGTAAATGTTATATTTCTTTTCATGAGAAATATCAGTTATATTTAACGAACGAGTTTTATAATAGTAGAATAAAAATTTGTTCCGAGAAAATCCTTTACATTATAATTCTGATTAGGGTAAATTGGGTTCAGGTTACTTATTTACAGAGCTTAGAAACAAGACTTTTCAAGAAGAGCTTTTACTCAAGAATTCAGACGAATTCTGGGAACGTATTTTGGCAAATGTTGATATTTATATGTTTATAAATTTCGAGTTACATTTCAGTACTTGATTAGAAAATCTGCTATGATGTGAAACTGAGGTTTAACAAAGTTATTTATTGTTATCATTAAATTGTTTACATACTCACTTGAATTTTAACTCATTATTAATTTTTTAAAGTTAATAAGCATCTAACATCATATCGACTGAATACAGTCATGTAGTTGTGATCAATCTTAGCATCAAATTTAAGGACTACACGTATAATTAAAACACTGTTTTTAGAACAATTTCTAATGATCAATTCTATAGAACAAACTTGCAAATAGTGTAATATTTGGTAACACTCAGTAGAAAATACCACTTATACTCCAGCTGAAACCAGTTAATACAAGTTATATAATCCAGGTTTGTCTGTAACAAGGAGACGTAGAACATCACTACATGCCCCTCGGTGCGGCGCTTCCAAGCGAGTTGTGCCCAATTTGGCGCTCCGCTTCCGACCTGCACGTTTTTGCACGCATCCCCTTAATACAAGCCCTACTTACTCGTTTTAAACCTCACACATGTTACGTCTCCAATTTGAACTTTGAGACTCGGCTCGTAGAGTATATTTTTGACTAAACGATTTTGAAACATGCTACACTTTTCTGAGAAGACGATCTAAATCTTACAAATTTGAAAATGTACCCTAGGTTTATTGTAATAAAAGCAAAGTTTGATTGCATTTTTATAAGATACGTACACCTTAATAAGGGTTAGCACTAAACGGAGTAGAGCGATGGAGAAAAACTCATTGCCGATAACGACACCAGTTTGTCCGTTTATGTTTTAAAGTATGAGGTTATCGATCGAGGTTCATGGACAATTTATGGAAAACGAATTGGAATAAAAAATTCACATAATGTATACAACACTCGAAGACGCATTTACTGAATTAGATCTCTACAGTAAATAAATATCTAAAATGATAGATATTGCTGTCATAGTCTATGTTAGGTTTGTCTAGATCATAGACAACCAGTTACATGACAATTTCATCAGAAAGTAGGTACCTTATTACCTAAACGCTTACTAATAATAACATTTAACGTTTTAAAAACGAATCACTTGCGAAACCAACGTTTGAAAGGTAACAATATAAAAGTCTCTATACTCGTATTGTGTTTAAATTCAAAACCTCTAAAAACTAACATAATTGTAAACGTTTAGTTTAAATGCCAGTAATACTTTTACCAAATATAAAATTAGAGTCACATTAGAGTCATACCACGGCTCACAAGTGATCCAGCAAGTCAGCTAGTCGTAGCGCCTAGTGTCCGTAGAGCCGTCCTGTGACGTCGCGCACGCCTCATTGTCTCCCGCGGCCGGCGCGGCGTGCGTCCACAATCCCTGAGGCATGAGGCAGGCATGACTCGCAGCCGCCAGTGGCATTCCGCCTCTCGACTGGGGAGCACGACCGCACGTCTCTTCAAACGCGAACCACGCGAATTCAAACACGATACCATTCCACAAACGAAATCTTGAAATTAGAATTTCAGCTTCCAAACGTGTCAGTTAGCAATGATCCGCTTTTGTATTGTGTAATTTTCAATTATTTGTGTTAAATTTTGTCGGTTTCGGGAAAATGAGAAGGGAAAGATGATTCGGCACAGATGATACTGACAAATGTGAAAGAAAAAGTCAAAATGATTCTGAAGATAGGCGGGAAGATATCCCCGGGGTTGAAGCCTCTAGAGACACACAATGAGAGTAGCAAAGAAGCAAAGAAAGAGAAGAAGAAACAATGCGAGGAGAGATGTCCAACGGATCCGTGGGCGTACTGTGCGGTGTTGTGGTGTGCTTGTGCCATGAGTTTAATATCGAGCGGGTATAACCTGTACAGACAGCAGAACCTGACGGACCGGCTGTCGCTGTTGGAAGAGCAGCATCTGGCGCTGAGGTTCGCGGTCCTGGAGCCACAGCAGCCGCTGGTGGAGAGATTGAGGAGGGAGGTGCTGGCGAGGCCGCCGAGTTACTGGAGGCCGAGACGGAGTATCAGGGACTACGGAGACTGCATGTGTCCACCAGGTGAGACCAGTTCTCCAGTAGCAGAAACCATCGATTTACTGACACTCTTCTTTATCTTAAGTTAATTAATTTTTACTTGATATCCTACGGTGTCTCTAAATATTTTCTGAGTCTTAGTCTAGTCCTAACTTTTTCTAATAAAATAATGGTATAAGTAAGGTTAAGTAAGGGTTTTCAATGAAAAGTGTAATTGATATATTACTAATTTCATTCATTGAACAGATTAAAATAGGCAAAGCGCCTTAGTGTGTTTTCAAAAATATTTTATCTAATGATTTCGAATTCATTTCAAATTGGATTTTGCACAAACTTTATAAGAAGAAATTTTCTTCTCTCTCCAAGGTTAAAAGGTTTTCCTTATGGAAAAATTACCGCGTTAGAAGCTGTTTACGCAAGCAGAAATAATTCTTACCCGGTATTTGTCGAGCCGAAATAAAGTTGCTACGCTGTCAGTTTCAATATTTGTAACCGAAGGAATTGAATTAAATTTGTAATCTGACAATTTGCTAAATCAACAATTAAATTTATTAATGTTTGCAGTTGGTTTACAGTCAACATTATTGTTTTCAAATTTAATGGCTTCAATTGGAAGCTTGTTTATCGTCATTAACTTTTCATTCTTCATTTTATTATTACCTGTTAATTTTGATAAATTAACAGGTAATCATATATTATATTTATATTATAATATATTTATATTTTTACTTAAATATATTAATGTACTGATGTACATTAATATATTTAAGTAAAAATATATAAAATAAATCAAACAAAAAAAGCCTTATATAATACACATATTTATCCGTTGATGATGACGGTGCATTATTTATAATTAATGTTAGGAGGAACGATAGGACATTCTCAGACAAAATTGCACGGCAATAATTCGTAGTATTCATTGCACCACTGCAAACTGCATTGTGAATTCAAAGGCTTAATCACAGACGAGCAAAGTTGTATCCTCACATTCTGTAATTATAGCTGCAGCCTATCATTACAGCTATTGAAAATTATAGTGTTCAAATGCAACGTGTTTTCAAAGTAATTTGCTTCTAATCAAAACATCAAAATTGTTGCGACTCTTACTGACTTTATTAATTTTTTGTAGACTTTATCATAAATCAGTGGATATAATTTTACCATCGCATATTATTACTTCGTTTTTGCTAAGACTTTATTTTTGAAAGGTCAGGTAAAGGCTAATAAAAAATCATTTGTACTATTAAAGATTACCCGTCGTACTTTTTATAATTCTATCAGTAGGCAGTGATCCGGGTAATTTTTATCTTTGTTACTACTGACTACCTCAGTAATCACGAGGATTTCTTTTCGTTTTATAACACCAGTGCAGCAATTCCGCAGAAGATTAACAATAATACCACTAAAACTACAACAAAAACTTCCGATTTTTTTTACCACAATCTAACCCGATGGTTTGGAAGTAATGATGTGGTCAAAGATGAGCACGCTTGCCTAGGAACTACCTAAGTATTCACTTTTTTCTTGTACAACTCCGGATTGTACCTATTCGGCAAGACAAACGCAAGTAAAGAGATCAACACCTCTGCTGTGCAAAAAAGTAGATTCTAGACGTTTAGTGCGTCTGAATTTATTATAATAGTATAAACACTCACAATAACACTAAAACACTATGTAAGCATTCTTTTGTATTTGACTATTATTTTTAATATTCTTATGCTCGTATGCAATTAATTTAATTTCTCCACCGCCCCATACACTACAGATAATCTTTATTGCATCGTCTAAAGGTTGCCTGAAAGAGATTGCTTGTAACGATTTTGTAACTATTTCTTGCTTATTGTTCTATTTGTGATGTCAATGTAGTTGTGTTGTAAGAATTGATATTAAGTAATACAAACTTCCGAAAAGTTTTCTAATCTTCCCTAAAATCTCTATGAAAGTGCAGTCCACACCCGACGAGGGTATAAGGGGCCAATCTCGTGCAGCGACTATTAAATTCTCTCCCCGCTAATCCCGATGGGAAGCTGTCAGGCACCCCACTCTATCTGCAGATAGGAGACATGATAAACGCTCAGTCGGTGGCGGGTGACAACTGCAAGGGACTGACGCTTTTTTACTGGAATGAGCTTGGATTAGGGTAGGTGTTGGCAGTTATTTTTCTCTTTGTGTTTTGAGGATGTAACGGAAGGCAGTCATGAGATATAAGCACACGTTATGGAATTATTTAAATGCAGTTACATTAAAAAATATAAGTAATTTAATATATCATTTACAAAAAATATTTTAGATATGAATGTAAGTCATTAAATATAATAATAGCCATTTATCATAGAGAGGGTTTAGATAGAATCGCAAAGATACGTTGTTTGATCAGGGTCACGCAATACTTTAGAAAAACTTCTGGTATCGAATTAAAGATCTTTATTTTTCTAGATCTTTCTTTTCAAAATAGTTTATATAGACACTAAATAATAAAATTAAATACCTAGTAAAAAAAATAGATTGATATAGAGCGAGGGTGGGCGAGCAGTGGCGTGGGCGTTTATAATCTGACGGCACCCAGTTCAATCCTTGGTCCTGCATCAATAAATTATGTGTAATTAGTACAAAATTTAGTACTTAAATAAATTATGTGTAGATTGTGCAGTTCCGTTGCAGTCGTTCAAAAATTGTGAAAAAACCATCATGAGATTCTTGGACATAATTACTTATATCAGTTTTCAGTATGTCCTAGAAGCTCAAAATTCCAGACGTATGAAATTCACTAACATGCACTGGGCCAACACGTGGATTAGGGCCCATCTTTCTATCTCTCTCTGAAAGAAAATCTGTTGTCCCAGCATTGAGAATATGAAAGGCTGATAATGTTGATTCTGTTGAAAATGGTTATTCATTCCCTTCAACAACCACTCTGAGTATTGATGCACCCAACACCTCATCCAGTAGGTAACTAACAACACAATCACAAAACCGCGTGAAAATACCCATTTCCTTTATTGTGGCAATCATTATGAGGGAATAAGCTGCGTGGCTCCAGTTACAGAATAAATACTAGTAGGTACGATAAGTCGGGTGGTGTGATAGTGCCGCGTGCGTTTGACAGCGGTCACTCGTCACACCCTCCACTGTTCGGATTATTGGCATGTTCGATATCTCTATTAACACTAATGATGGTGTCAATTAGCAATAATCAAGTATTACGTTTTGATTTGGTGAGTTGTGGAGATAGATACGTTTTTACGTATCATGGCCATAAATACAACTTTTACTCACTTTAGTAAGTTATCCACAATATGTGCATTACAATAGGTACTACCAATCAGAATGTTGTCTGAAAAAGATCGGTATTAAGCGATTTACGACGTTCATAATTTTATTATGTATTTTTATTTTAAGTATTCACGGGCACTGGATATCTTTTTCTTCTTATTTTATTGTTAAAAAGTGTTTATAAACTGTATAAGTACTTAACTAGCTATTGCCCGCGACTTTGCACGTGTACTTTCATATACACGCAATCCCACTTTGTTAAATAGGTTCTTAATTAAGTCCATTCCCAAAATTATTTCTTAACAAACCTTTACACTCTATAGGGAAACCTACTTGGCAAATTTCAGCTTCGTAGGTCAAGTAATAACAAAAAATATTTGGGATATTATTGCACACATGCTCATCTGAACCCAAACTAAGCAAAGCTTGTAATAATGGCTGTCAGATACTGATATACGTACCTACATATATATTTTTAAATACATACTTAAATATATTATATTAACACCCAGACATAGAACAAACATAAATGTTCATCACACAAATATTATAAAATGTATGATGTAGGTATATGTAACGGCATTTTGGCTTCGCCAGGTTCTGAGGAAGCCAAAATGCTGTTAAAATTGTATAAGCGTTGTATTATCTGATTTTCATATTTGTGTTTGTCTTACGGGGGTGGCATACTCACTGCGTGACTAAACCCCGGCCAACAAATAAAGATAATAAAAAAACAAAAAAAATACAAAAAAATACAAATGTTTGTCCTAGGTGGGAATCGAACCCACGCCCCCAAGTGCAAAAGGCAGGTTCACTACCAACTAAGCTAACGAGTAGTTTTGGATATTTCATAATGAATCAGTGAATGAGTGAGTGGTATTTCAATTTTATATGAATTTCAGACAAGCTCTGAAAATTGCTACAGATATTGATTATTTTATTATATTGTTGAGATATAATAAAAGCTACAAGCAGTTAGTATTACGAGTATTAGTTCTATTGAACACATTAATAGCCCGTTCGGTCGATTGACCACACAAGCGGATATTTAGCTGACCATTGGAGTTTTTCAATGGCCCCCTCATTATGTTGGTAGGCGTGGGATATGAGTATTGTTCAGTTGTGAGGTTGGTAGCACTGCTCGGGGAGCGTTTTGTGAGCTCATTGACTTGTAAATTACGATCGCTATTTGAAAAGGTCTAATTGGGGTTCGATTTACAAAATCCTTAAATCTTCACAAACGAGTGGTTTACAACATGTTCTGGTATGCAACCTGACATATGAACGGCAAGATATTAAGATATCTCATCAAAGATAATTTACTAATCCTACAAGCAAACTCGCAATATTTTGCTAGTAAGTTATATTATTAAACACATAACGAACAGAAATGAGTGTAACAAACTTTTGATGTGAGTACTTTCAAAGTACTTTTAAATAATATTAGCACTGAAAATTTTGCTTTTCATGTAACTTACTTAGATTGTAAAAAAGGTAAGTATACACAATAGTAGAGATATTTAATTCGGTTTATTTTAAAAATGAGGCAAAAAAAAATTACGAGATAATTATAATGGAACAGATACTTAGATTTACACACTAGTAAAATGATTATGTTATTTTTTTTTTTTTTTTTTTGTTGTTATCTATAATATAAAACAGCAAAAATATAAGAAAACTGGTTATTAAATTCAGTTTATGCAAACACAAGAGTATTATAAATAATCCAAAAGTTGAATATGATATTGGAAGTGAATAAAATGAAGATTCACTTCATAATTACAATCAACATTTCTATCACAACCCTTATATCATAATAATCCAATCAAGAAACACTTCAATAAAATGAACATGCCCATACAATAATCTCATCAGCGCACCCTGGCCTGAGCGTAATAACTTCAAAACTAATCCATTTAGCCCATTGTCTGAGAGTATCCGTTAAGGACCTTCTCATCTTCTTATCTAAACATAGTATCAGTAAGGACTAACATTTTATCGAAAACTTGGTGAATTTTTAACTGACTTCTAAAAAGGAAGAGGTTCTCATTACTCATAACTTTCGACTGGGTGAATCGACTTTGATAATTATTTTTTAGTTTGAAAGCTGGTGATTTCTGTGTAAACCCATTTCAATTTAGTCCAGTTCTGACATTTTTATGTAGTCGGTTTTTGTATGTCGGTTGTAATTTTGTGTAAGTAATTAAATCAAAGTTAAATTTTCATTGAACTTTTTTATGATTTAATTCAGTCACAATCATGAAGGTGGTATAGATCTTGTAATCTAAAACGGTGCTCCCTGTATAGTAGGTATCTACCATACGCACCAGCTGGAGAGGTGTGCAATTTTATCCCGAAAGATGTATAACGCTATCAATGCTGAACTTTAAAAGTGAATGAAGAACAAATATGAATTCCATATAAATTTCAAATTTCTAGTGTCAATTTTATAAAAATTGGCAAGAGATTCTTTACTGGTTGTCACATGTACGTTGTTTCCTTAGGATCTAGAGCTGTAAAGGGTTCCGGACTATTCTAGAGTGTCATCCGACGCGGTAATTAGAGCGCCTGTTGCGGACGCCACACTGCTTCTCTTATGTACTTATATTTTAATGGATACATTCTACATATATACATTGCACATAATAAAATTAATAGCTATCCTTGTGAATGTTTACGGTATAGCAGTAAAATGGTAGGTATTTCTAAATTTCAACTGACTTCTTAAACGAGCGAGTTGGTGGTCAAAACGTGGACTTCTCGTATTAGCTAAAAAAGTCTACTTATTCATTAAACATAATTTGTGGCATACTATATTTTTTTCATGTCAATCAAATCAATCAAATTATTATTGTTCAGTAGTCTTGCAGATACCTTTCTGGAAATCGGCTGTTAACTTTTGAGTGTGTGTGTCCTATAACAAAACTCTACCAAATTGATGATATATCAAATCGCAGATTTCATCAATAATAGCTTGCGGTTTCCACCCATCTGTAAGGTATTCTGTTTTCGCGTCAAATTCTGCTTCGTTTTAATTTTGCGTTTCAGTTTAACTTCAGTATTAGTTTAAGCGTCAATAAGGCTTAGCTTCAGTAAGCATGATTTGGCTTTGTAAATACTTGCCGAGGAGTGTGCGTCTTCAACTCTTCCGTTTGATAGATTGCTGATTGATTATTAATTATTGTTGATTTACGTTGCGTTAATTGGTTTGTTTTGAAGAGTTGCTGATAGTTTTGAATCAAAATTCAAACTATCATTATTCAGATTTGAAAACAAACCTATATAATATCTTCATCTTATGTTTTGTGTTTCAGAATCGATAATTTATAAAATAATTCTCATATTTGAATAATTTGTTTTGTAATTTTAAAAGGGATTTTGAGATAATGAACAAAGCATTATTTTGAATCAGTCTCATATTTTGATTGTAAACTGTTTCAAGTTATACATTTTCTACAACTTTCCGTGTTAAGTGAAACAAGATAAACGCAATATAAGCTCAACATTTTACATACATTAAAGTTTGGAACTGTTTTTTTGTGTGTGTTACAATAAATATTGCATCATGATCATTTTAGCCTATTATGTTCCTACTGTTAGAACTCCGGCCTTCTCTCTTTGAGAGAGAGAGAAAGATGAACCATTAATGTACCTAATCCAAAAAAAAAAAAAAAAACTACAGGTATCGTCTATGACAAATGGAGACCCAAAATTTATTCGCCAATGTAAATCTAAATCATACCCACGATATCCCAAAATTACAAATCAAACAGAAATTGATAAGATAAGGACATGCCAGGGCAATAACTTATGTCCTCGGGCATTATCTGTTAGAAAAATAATACTTAGTACGAATATTCCATTTTTACTAGAATATTTTTATCCTTAAAAACAAATTAGTTTGTAGATAACGACAATCAAACCATGATCTATATATTTTGGTTATTTTTCTTTTCAGACTAAGTACAAGGAGTGTATTTAGTAACTTTTACGAACATGAATTTTTCAATTATTATACCTATTCGTATATTACCGAGCCAAGCGAAAGTACTCGTAGTAGACTCTACGGAACAAATCAACATTTGTATGTACTCGTATGTTTGTGAGTTTTTATGTTTGTTTGACGATAACTTAGGTACCGTTAACAATTTATGCTTCTCAGTCACGCATTCTAAAATATTTAATGTCAAAATAACTTAAGTTCAATCTTACTGGTTTAGTTACAATAAACGGCTGTAATCTGTTTTGCGGTTATATAATTAAGTGCGTTCTGATAAAGGTCGGGATGGAATACTTGAGTAAGTTTGAATTTGTTATTCATAGGAATGATTCGGTGCTTATGACTTAATACCTTGATTCAATCCTCAGTAAGTATTAATGAGTTATACATTTTCAGCAGAGGGAACAATGTATAGGCTGAAAAAATTATGAAAACTACTTAAATAAGTTAAAGAGTGAATAGAAAAAAAACCTTAGTCTTAAAACCCATATATATAAATCCAGACATAACTTATGTTAAAAAAGGTATTTGTTATATTGACATCAATATTATTCAGGATATTAAACCAGTAAAACATTACATTCTAACGATTTCATCATCCCAGCAGTCTGCTGGAGAACGATGTTTGGCGAAGCACTTACTAAAAGTAAGTGATATTACAGGCAATAAGCAAACACGATAGAATCATTAGCCTGCCTCCTTGTTAGCGCAAGCAGTTAGCGCTCAAATGTATGTACTCGTATATTTAGCTAGAAAGCTGTGTGCGTAGCTTGTTAGAAGCTCAGACCTACGAGGTAGTTGATTCGTGGTGATATGCTTAGTAGGTACTAAGTATACGATATCACCACGAATAATAGAAGGTTCTAATAAGCATTAAAAACGGTTTACCTGGGTGTAGATAGATATAGGTAATACTGTCGGTAATTTAGATAATTGTAATCCACACGAGATGGCGGTCAAACGCACGCCTATTAATTAATAATAATAAAATGTCCGTGCTAGACCCGAGAGATAAGCAAAATAAAGGTATAATAAATGTAACAGGTACCTATCATTGTTATTCGGTTCTTTTTTACATGGTTTTGTTTAACTTGCGATGTTTGTTAGCTTGTAAGCTGAATTACATTCAGTCCCTCCTAACTGATTTTGCTGAAGCTTTGCAGACACCATTAGTTCTGGTGACAATACATTACGCAATATTTTCAAAATGGTTGCTAAAATAAATATAAAATATTTTTTATAAAAATTGAAAACATCATTTAAATAAAAAAAATGTTTTTTAATTAGATTTAAATAGTTTAAATAAGTAAATAGATTTATGAGAGTGGCATGGTCGAATATCGAAAAAACTCCTATATAAAAATAGGAAATAAAAAAAGTGTATAAAATGAAAGCTTGTTTTAAGTTCAATATTTTGCCAACCTTGTTGCCTCAATTCACAAATATAGGTAAATAAATACATTGCAAGCGTGGATTGTACTGTTATATGATTTCAAGTTTTTTGTTTGTTTGTACTATTAGTTATCTGTGGCATCGGTCCACCACAGTTCCTGTTTGTCGAGCGCTGATTGATCGTTTGCTCAGCGCTCGGGAAAAACGGATTTTCATACAAATTGTACTGTTTAATGTGATTCCGTCGATAAATGGAACGTTGTATTAGATCTCGGATTGTATCATATTCATTTTTAAATGTAAAACGAGCTGCTTCCCTGACTTACAAACTGTCCAGTTTTGCAGCGAACAAAATGATCTCGGTACAAGAAGTTCGGATATTAACTAACTCTCCATTCAACTGTTAAGGAGTAAAGTGGGTCCAGAGAAACGCATCACCACACGGATTTACACACAAACTGTTGCATATAATATTAACGTATTTATTATAATCTTGCATTTGCCTGATAGTGAGTGTCAACCCGGCCCTTAGTTTCCTAATAGTATAAGTGCCAAGCCTTCCCAATAACAGAGATTTTTTCTCAGGAGAGCTTTATATACCTAAGTAATCAATTAAGGTGAGGTTTTCCCACTTCTAAGCAACACTTGTTACTACAGATGACCATAAGGCTTAATATATTGTAATAATGTCGCATTTAGTGAAGCAAACCATGACATTTAAACACAATCGTGTGTTTCGCTACTTTTACTTTTTAGGTTTTTCTCATATTTTTCGAAAAGTATAGCTGTAATATAAAATGTACCTTTACGGTTCCCTTCATAATTATGAAATCTGTATGTTAAGATATCGAAGACATCGTATAGTAAATAGGTATTGGAATAAATCCAAATAAGCAGGGAAAAATGTTCAGTGTTAATTTCATATATTTTTTTTATCGAGCGAAATAATCTTAATCGTATTTCGGTCTTTACGGTTTCTTAGATAAAATATAAAATTTTGATATGACACCATTTTAATAATTTTAAGCTAACCATGGAATTAGACAAACTATAACTAGAATGACCAAAATTGATAAAAAATGGGAAAGAGGACATTAATCATGCTTCCTCGTATACTGCCGGTTGTTGTGACGAGTGATGTGTCCCGCTCGAAGTGTTCGTTTTAAAGCATACCACTTTGAGTATCTCGATGATATCTTTATGAATTCCTATGAGAGCTCAGATAAAAGATAAAGTAACTGCAGCGTGAACTGTGGCAGGCGTTCACTAAACTTCAAAGGCTTTCAAACACAAAAGTTTGGATTAAAATTACAATCCGATGAGATCATAGAAGTGTTAGTGTAGTACTATGTAAGATGTGATGTATATTTAATGCTCAGTTCCTAGAGTTTCAAAATTTGCTTTGCGATAATTAATCTCTAGAATAGACTCGAAAATAATTAGAAAAGTTTTTTCTAGCTCTTAGCTTTCCCGCGCGGCTTCGTTTGCATATTTGTAAGAATTTTCTTCACAAATATTTTAGTTAGCCACACGACGAGACAATAATTTCACAAGTAACAAATGCCAAGTTCGAATCTATTTCGACCGTTCTATTTCAAGCTTTCTATTCTTAATCTAAATCGACGTGAAGTTTCTCACTCTAGTATTGTGGGTTTATTACCTCGGAGACTAGTGTAGTGTAGATACAGAGCGAGGAATCAATTAGTTGGACGCCGCGCTCTGCTGACACGTCGACACGTCGAGAGGCGTGAGTTACTAATGTTACCGCACTTGCTTTACATTTTATATTGTAAAAGATTCTAGGTAATGAACGAAGGTCTGTGATTATCACACAAACCTTTACCAGTATAGACTCATAATAAAATGCCAGACCTTTTTTGATCATAAGGCAGGCGACAGACATACACATGAGGTGAACTTATGTCTGTTAAAAGTGTGGTTGTTTATCAGGAAATTGAAAACTGACTTTCAATCAAATACTTGAGTCAAATTGGCGAGGTTTGTCCCACGCCACGCCACGCCTGTACACGTCGTGTATCGTAGCGTGGGACAAACAAGCAATTAGCCGCGGTCGCCGCCTCCTGCCCTCAGTCCTTTGGTCACCGATACACTGTGTATACACTGTATGTATGTATGTATGTATGTATGTATGTATAGGCAGACAAACAACTGCCTACCTTTGTAGCTTAATGACAGGACCTTTTAAATACACGCTCGTACCTAAACATACATGATGTCTGCTATATAATTAAGTATATGGGTATACATAGTATTTGTATTCGGCTTATAATATCTCTGTTTAAACAAGAACATTTTGACTAAGTATCTATAATTTTTTGATCGGTTGTCAAACTTTGGCACGTTTTTTTTAAATTAGAAAAAAAATATTTTAATCCGCTGGCGTAACTTTACGGAATAAGAATACAAAACCACTTTAGAAGTATGTATATCCTCTTGAAAAAGGAGTGAATATGTCTATTTATTTTGAGGTACGGAAAATAATTTAAATTAAATTTTACATAATTTGAAATAATATTAAATCAAGATAAAAAAATCAAATACAATGTTATAAACATAAACACAAAAATAATATAGTAACTTTGAGAATATTCTGTGTTTGTAAAGTCAGCTTGAACCATAATTATGTAAATGCTAAACATAAAACAAGCAAGTCTTGTGTAATTCATTACATTAGTGGTGTGGTGTTGAGTGCTGCCGCTGACCCGCCAGGTACCGTCGCGTGCGACCAGCCTTGTTCCAGCCACTAATGAGAGAAAATGTTTAGGAACGTGCGAACAGCTCTCGGGTCTATTATGTTTCCTATTGCGTACTTAAACTATTTGCTAAGTTACAGATTTTTCTTCGACAGAACTGTTAGGAGATGTTCTTCTAGTTGGTACATTCAAGAATTGATTGAACACGACGTGTCACAGAATAAAAAATAGTAAAGTATATAATGTACTTGTTTAATTTTGTACTTTGACGAGGCACAAGTGCGACCCTATGTAGTGTAATCTGCTTAAGGTGGTACTTATCGCTTTCACCTCTGGAATTACGCACTGAAATACCAGCTGCAGCCTTTTGACTCCCAACAGACTCAGGACCACTAGGATTGTCGACGATCCCGTTGTCGACGTTGTGGGTTCTCTCTGCGTCTTCTAGCGTTTGTTTTTTGTGAAAAGCTCTGAAGAGCTTCTTGATCTCATTCTTGTGTCAAAATTCTATGACCGCACATCCCAACATCATCAAAATACACAACCCCATGTCTCACAAAGCTAGAAATCATACAACGTCCGGTTCTACCGCTCCTTTCTTCCTCCAACCTGAAAGGTGTGGAATGGCCTTCCCCCGAAGGTCTTTCTAGTTCTACCGAGCTTCAACATGGAGCGTTTCAAAAAAGGTGTCTATATCTACCTCTGCAAGCTGGCAAAGCATTGAGCATCGACAACATCTCAAGTGTTGCAGGTGTCATATGCGGCGATTACCGCTTACCATCAGGTGGATCGGTTACATGTTTGATGCTCCTTACATTAAAAAAAACCCTAAGCAGGACGTCAGTGCAAGATTTAAGGTTCTTAAGGGGTGTTTTTCTGTATGTCAGTTACCCTTTTCAACCTCAGGTTCAGTTGATTTGGATAAATTTTACATTAAAATAGGGTGCAGTATATTATTACAGCAGTGTTTTTTGTCACGTAAACATTCAGGAAAACAAACAAAAAAAGTTACATTAGAGGATAAATACAAAGAAAACAATTCCATACTAACGTTTGAATCATATTTGTTGTTGTTTTGTCAAAGAAAGCAATACAACAGTAAAAAATATCGTAAATTTAGGGCCCATTTCAGCGGCGAACTCAATGGAGCCAATCTACAAACCATTAAACCGGCCACCCATCGCTTTACAGTTTAATACAACCAAACCTATTCAAATAAATCACAATCGCAGTAATCCGGTTTGCATTGAACCGAGTCTGTGCGTGTGTTTGTTTGTCATCAACTGCATAATGTCTATTCTCTTTGAGCATGGTCTTTTGAACGTGTGTCGGGGAAACAGTTGGTAATGTCATGTGATTTTGTTGTGATAACGCAGAATCCAGTTCCCCTCATAATCATCATCAGCCAGAAGACGTCCACTGCTGAACATAGGCATTCCCATTTAACCTCCACAATGAACGAAATCCTACCATCTGCATCCACTGGATGCCCGCTACTCTCACGATGTCGTCGGTCCTTCTAGTAGGAGGCCTACCTACACTGCGTCTTTCGTGGTTTCCACTCAAGAACCTTTCTTCCCCATCGGTTCTTCGAGCAATGTGGCCTACCCATTGCCACTTCAACTTGCAAACTACTACTTCCCCTACAAAGCTGAAATTTTACAGGTATATTCCTATGGGGTGTAGACATCAGCTAATTAAAGATTTTACGATAGGGACGAATTGAATGATTAAAAGATGTTGGAAGTTTATATGAAACCAACGACACGAAGTCGTGGGCAGCAACTAGTAGATACTTTATAAGTTTATAGTAACAAAAGTAGTGGTAGTATTATTGCTAGTCATATCTATAAGCTAAGTAGCCTATATCACAGACTAGGTATAGCTACTAGCCTATATGGATGTTCCGCGATAGTTACAATCTGGGTGTCTTCAAATCACGAGTAGATCAGTTTCTTCTAGGCAAACATGCTCCATCGTAGACTGCGTCATCAGGTCAGTTGGCGATTGAACGCAAGCATATTACTTAACTTAAAAAAATGTCGCAAAAATATCCTATCAGTGGTTACTGTTATTAAACAATTTTCAGAATGCTCCGTACAATTTTCCCTGTTTGTGTAAGTTTGTGTACTGTAATGTAGTCCTTCAGTGTTTCCCTCCGGCCCTTTGTGAGACAACTGCCCCGAATCACGCCCTGCCAGGGGGAGCGGTCCGCGGGGGGCGAGGGTCGGTCAACCCTTTATGTGCACAGGGTGTTTGGATTTGATTACGAATTTGTGTCAGCGGCGTTTTGATGTGTCTATGTGTTTACTTTAGTGTTTTGTTTCGGTGTTGGTTTTTAATGTCATAAAGTTGTGGCTTTTGCACAGTTATCTATTATATATATTTATCCTTTCTGTAATATTTAAATTTAAAACAAATGAGTTAGCAACTAACATATTATTTTCAAAAAAGGTTATTTTTTATAATCTGAAAGTTCAAAGACGTAAAATTCACCAACATGTATACATACATACATATATATATATATATATATATATATATATATATACACACATCGCCTTTTGATATATAAATAGATAAAATATTAAAAAATTGCAACATAAAAGCTCACACTCTGCTGCCTTATAGTCCTTTTCAAAATATAGTAACTAGCCAGGTGATATGAGAGTACGATAGAATGTAACGTGATTCGTATATATTGAATGTGACGTCACAGAACTAAGTTAAACATTTACATTTTGCTGCGAAAACATATACCTACTGGTAGCTAAGCGCCAGGTACAGTACCTACTACTACTACTACTTAGTGATAGTTGTCAAGTATCACGCTATTTGAAAAGGACTATATTTTATCAAGTTGTTGTTGTTATCAATATTTGTAAGTAGGTGTTAGTTTTCAGAACACAATCAAATATAATAAAATAAGTGTGTTGAGTGAATCATGCCGTAGGTATAACAACAGTGTACAGGGTGTCCACGTGACGCAGCTCACTGCACCACGCAGCTGTCCGGCGCCGGCGCGGGCGCCGCGCGCTGTCAGCCCGCGACCTCACATGCATGCGTGCACTTCGATTCATATTGCCTCACTTCACAATACATACATTTGCATCACAAAAAAAACTGTGCTCATCGTGCTAAACATTAATAGCCAAATTTCAAAGACTTATCATCCCGACATAGCATATACTTTTTATGATATATTATATTATAACAATAAGAAAACAGCATTTTGGGGACGATTTCCACTGGTAGCGGTTTAATAGATTAGTTTAGTAGTTAGGTACTAACATATCGTTTTTTTATAATTTTTTACTAACAGAATATTAAGTTATAAGAAAACCACTTGGGAAACATTTTAAACATTTTTTGTTAAGATCATTTTATGAAAAGTCAATGACCTTTGTGCTAGAAAGTTTTAAATTTATTACAATTTTATCTCAATAACTCAAAAAGTCTTAATCGGATAATGTTTTGAGTTTAAATTTTGATTGTTACTAACCTTGACGCAAAATGAGGCGTGTTATAAACTTACGTATATGTGTGTCTGTCTATAGTATTGTAGCTCCCACACGGATAAAGCGGTATAATTTTTAACTGACTTCCAAAAAGAAATAGGTTCTCAATTCAACTGTTTTTTTTAAATGTTTGTTACAATACAATTCTTTATTAATAACTCCATAGTTACAAGTCATACTTCTGCAGTACACTCTTCTACAAAATTGTATATAAAATTATATCTTAATAATTATTATTATATATAGAATTAGGTACATTAAATTCAATAATAATTTATTCACTCAGAAGTTACCTCAGAAATGTCGATTGGGTGAACCGATTTTGATGATACTTTTTTTTATTTGAAAGCTGGTGCTTCCCGTGTGATCCCATTTCAATTTGGTCCAGTTCTGACTTTTTTATGAAGTCCGTTTTTATATTGATAATTATTGTTTGAAAGGTGACTTGATCAAGAGTCTTCTTACGGTGCGTTCGGATAGCCCCTTGGTGGCAAAAATAACTGTTACAAACGCCAATAATGACCACATGTAGCGTTCGTTTTGGGAATGTGTGTGCAAAAGTGGCATTATTATCTGTTTTCGCTCACCGTTCGGATAGGTCGAAAACAGCTAAAAATGCCATCGTAATCTGCCACTTTTGACCCACCTCGCGACATGGGATCCTTGTGATCGTTTTTTGACATTAAGATTATGACGTTTGTTTTTCGCGGTGTTTTGGTGTTTTGTTTGCGCGCCAAGAAGATTCAATCACTACTAGAAGATCTTCAAGACCCAAGACTCCACTGATCATTTACGTAAATTGGGATCCTGCCACCAATAAACCGGACAATCTCCAGAATATTTGCCTACTCGACTCTAAACAAGACATTGGCAAGTTGTGGTAATACCGCACGAAGCCACGAAGAAGAAATTGAATTGAATTGACTGTAATAATTCTTCAGTTTCTCGTTTTACAAGAAATCTAGGGTCAATTAGGAATTGAATTGTCTTTGAACTACGGTGTTTCATTTAAAATTAATCATGGAACGAGAATGCTACGATATACTAAACCCAGACACTGGTGTGGTAACCACTGTTCCAATGTCCCAAGAAGAAGCATTCCGCTGCAGTTATGGTACGTACAATTATTATTTTTACATAACTACCATAGGTACTTACTAATGGTTTTTGAGTTACTTGAAAGAGATCGCTTCCAGCGTTAAAACTAGCTTTTATTACAGACGCAGAGTTTGCAATGCAAGTTATTGCAAGTTACAATTCAACAAAAGAATCCAATTCTGAAATAGCCGCAACACAACCACATCAAGAAACACCAGCATCAGAAAGTAAGTAATAAAATGTGTAAAACCTTTAAGCTGGACTGTTACTTGAAATAGTATTGGTAAATAATACCTATTTCAAGTAACAGTCCAGTCCATATAAATTCCCCATATCACACTAATATTATAAATGCGAAAGTAACTGTCTGTCTGTCTGTTTGCTACATAATGGCGGCTAAACGGCTTAACATCTTTAAGTATTGGTACGGGAACCAGGTCAACAATGTGAAAAGGGGCGGGTGTGTTGTCGGACCCGTACAGGTTGGAGTGCAGGGTGAGGCAGGGGAGGTTAAGTTCCCCTGCAATTTTTTACCTGTAAACAATAACGGGCTGATCGAGGCGCTCAGCGGGCAGCATGTTAGTTGTTACATAGACGGCGTATGTTTCAATAACATAAGCTACGCGGATGACATGGTCCTGCTTAGCGCCTCGGTCTGTGGACTCAGAAAGCTGCTGAGTATTTGTGAGGGTTATGCTGTGGACCACGGTCTGCTGTATAGTGTAAAAAAGTCAGTGTATAGTTTTTCAGGGTGGGCCGAGAAAGGTAACAGAAATGCCACCTATTAAACTAAACGGATCACATTTAGAAAGAGTGGAAGATTTCAAATACTTGGGCCATTTAGTCACACCTACCCTGAAGGACGACACTGATATTGAACGGGAGAGGAGGGTGTTAGCGATTAGAGCCAATATGGTGATCCGCAGGTTTGCACGATGTTCTACTGACGTTCAAATAACGCTCTTCAGGGCTTACTGCACTACATTCTACACGTGCAGCCTGTGGACTAGCTATACACAAAAATCGTACGACGCCCTCTGTGTCCAGTTCAACAACGCATTCAGGATGCTGAAGAAATCGCGGACGAAGTCGCGGGTACAGCTAGTATTGCTATACTCTTTGTCTCCAGTCACACAATAGACAAGATATAAGTGATATGTTGTATGAACTATATATTATCAATCGTTGTATGGTACCAAATATTGAGTTTTTGGCGCCAATGTGAAAATACGTCACTTTTTTGTATCATTTTCCTACAAGTACTTGAGTATTTTTCAGTGTTGTAGTGAATGTGTCATAAAGTGAATTATTTTGACTGTTTGTAATGTATGATAAATTAAATGTACCTGAAAATATTTCAATACTTATTGACACTGGCAAAATGCACAAGTATTATAAATTATGTGATGCCAAAATTCTCTTAAGAGGAAAGAATAAATATTAATTTTAAGTGCATAATTATTTCAGATACCATATATCGGTGGAAGGAGAGTAATATTTATTTATTACTCAACGTATATGAAGAGCTGCAAGATAAATTTGTCGACCCTAAAATAAGCCAAAAAAAAGCATGGTTATTGGTCAGAGTTGCATGTCAATTTACATGATTATAGTTACTCATAGTTTCCTAGAGTAGATACTTTAGTAGATAATCATCTTCTGTTTAGCATATATCCAGGGTTGTGCCGGTGTCCACTTTCCTACTGTTGCTTCTAATTTGCTAGCTCTTTAGCAGTACTTCAGTCATTGTATAGTCTCCTAAGTATATAGCCCTTGGACGAACCATCATATGATGGTAAGCCAAAGGTAAAACCAAAAAAAAGCATGGTTATTGGTCAGAGTTGCATGTAAATTTTCATGATTATAGCTACTCATAATTTCCTAGAGTAAATACTTTAGTAGATAATCATCTTCAGTTTAGCATATATCCAGGGTTGTGCTGGGGTCCACTTCCCTACAGTTTCTTCGAATTTGCTAGCTCTTTAGCAGTACTTCAGTCATTGTATAGTCTCCTAAGTATATAGCCTTTGGACGAACCATCATATGATGGTAAGCCAAAGGTAAAGCCAAAAAAAAGCATGGTTATTGGTCAGAGTTGCATGTAAATTTTCATGATTATAGTTACTCATAATTTCCTAGAGTAAATACTTTAGTAGATAATCATCTTCAGTTTAGCATATATCCAGGGTTGTGCTGGGGTCCACTTCCCTACTGTTTCTTCGAATTTGCTAGCTCTTTAGCAGTACTTCAGTCATTGTATAGTCTCCTAAGTATATAGCCCTTGGACGAACCATCTTATGATGGTTATGATGGTTCGTCCAAGACATAGCCACTTCAAGTGACGGAAGAGAAATATAGACGGAAGGGAAATACACAATACATACTAAGCGGATTGTCATCTAATGGCTGATAATGACGAAGTTGAACTTCACTTCACTCTCTCTATTTTTGAGATAAATGTATGTCTTGCCCCCCACCACTAGCTCAAATATATACTTTCAATACTTTAAACTTTGTCTTTCTCTTTTTACTGTTGAAACTGAGTGAAACAAAGTTCAAAGTAACATTATTATAAGGATGTTTTTGAGCTTGTGGTACAGCAGGACATATTATTGCCCCCAGCAGAAATGCAGATAAGTTGAATTAAATGCTTATTCTAACTTGATTTGTTTTTTAGGTGGCAGACGAAGCTAATAAGCGCAATAGCCAATTTAATGTCACTGGTCTTCAATGCATGACTAAGATGAGGGCATTAAAAAAAGCGTACAAAAGTGTCAAAGATCATAACTCCAAATCAGGGAATGATCGCAGAACATGGAAGTACTTTGAGGTGTGTCATTCATGCATTGTGATATGATTATACATTATATTAATTGTAATTAAATATGATATATTATATCTTAATATATATAATTCTTCTGTACGTGTGTTTGTCACCTAACTCCTCTTAAACGGCTGGACCGATTTGGATGAAATGTTGTATGTATATTGCAATGGGTTCCTGGATGGTTTGAAAACACAATTGGACCCGGTAGCAGGCAGGACAACTTCTGCCGGGTCCGCTAGTATCTTAATAATATATATAAATCTCGTGTCACAATGTTTGTCCTCAATGGACTCCTAAACCACTTAACCGATTATAATAAAATTCGCACACCATGTGCAGTTCGATCCAACTTGAGAGATAGGATAGTTTAAATAATTATATAACTAGCGACCCGCCCCGGCTTCGCACGTAAATTACACCCGTGCGAAGCCGGGCGGGCGGGTAGCTAGTATGTATATAAATTTATGCCATAGGTGGCAAACATGCTACGACGGGCCGCTTGATGGTAAGTGATCACCGTCGCCTATGGATACCTGCAACACCAAGGGCATCACAGATACTTTGCTAACCCTTAACGACACTATTAACAGCCCTTTTGAAGATCCCCATATTATAGTTACTCGGAAATGCCGCAGGAAGAGAACTCATTCCACAAATTGCAGGTATGAGGCATAAAAGACCGCGTAAAACGCACCAGGTGCGATTTCCACTAGTCTATGATAATATGTGGATAATCATTGGTAAACATTAAAGTCAGGCTATTTTTTACAGAAGATGCAAGAGATATTTGGAATGAGGGCTTGGGCAACTCCAATCGCTTTGGTCTCAAGTGACCAGCCACCTGAGAGTCCAGCAGTGGAGGCATCTACATCCAACATGACTAGAGTGGATCAACCATTACCACCAACATGCACCAGATCAAGAGGTACCTACAAACATTTTGAAATAAATAGTGGTCTTATGACTGATAACCAAAATTCATTAATGACAAGCAATATCATATTGCAATAAGTTTTGTCACCCTAATTTTATTAATTTTAAACTAAATATTGTACGTAATATTAATAGTGGCAAAATAAATTTATTTTATTATTTATTATTCATATATATTTATTTCCTGGATGAAACGTGGATATTCGCCAAAGAACCAGAGTCACCGACATAGCTGTTAAAATTTGCAAGTTGAAGTGGCAATGGGCAGGCCACATTGCTCGAAGAACCGATAACCGATGGGGAAGAAAGGTTCTGGAGTGGAGACCACGAACCGGAAGACGCAGCGTAGGGAGGCCTCCCACTAGATGGACCGACGACATTGTGAGAGTCGCGGGCATCCAGTGGATGCAAAAGGCAGGCTGTCGTTCAGCATGGAGATTAAAGGGGGAGGCCTATGTTCAGCAGTGAACGTCTTCTGGCTGATGATGATGATGGTGATGATGATTTATTTCCTTTCTTAAATTTAAGTTTTATTATTATTAGTAATATTGATAGATTTGGTGTGTCTTCTCTATCTCTACATAGTATAAATTGAAGTCGCTTTCCGCGTGTCTGTCTGTATGTCTGTATGGCCGCTAACTCCTCCTAAACCACGCAACGGATTTTGACGCGGTTTTCACCATCAGTTAGATTCATTTTCAAGGAAGGTTTATATAAATAACTAGCGACCCGCCCCGGCTTCGCACGTAAATTACCTACACCCGTGCGAAGCTGGGGCGGACCGCTAGTGTCTTATATTTTCTTAAAAACCTTCATTTGCCACCATCCATACTCCACATATTATAATTTGTACCTATTCATCCAAAGGTTGTCAGTAAGATATTGTTTTTAGTGATATGTGTGCCTATCTCTGAGCATTTTTCTTGTAATGTTTTTTTATGGTGTCAATAAAGTTGTATTGAAATTTTGAAATGTAGCCTAGATATAAAAGCAGACCATATAGTTCTTGAACAAATAAAATTTAATTTCACAGATAGAAGTTATTGTGCACACTAGAAGTCGGACTTTTTATTAATTTTCAGATAATAGAAATGGTGTAATTAAATTATTAGAAGCAAAAATGGAGCAGCGGGAGCGTCATGAGGCTGCAAGGCAACGACGGCATGAGGAGAGACTGGCCAGTGACCAGGCACTGATGCAAACTATAAAAGACCTGTTTGCGAATGGTCAATAATATAAAAACTGATATGTAGTAATTCCCGTGTCATGTAAATAAAATGTGTGAAAACCACATCGGTTTCAATAATAAAATACAATAAGTTTATAAATGATGACTTTTATTTAAAATAACTTTGTATTTGCACAAAAAGTGCTAGTATTATAAGAGCGTGGTCCGAAGACTAAAGCTGTTTTAGCTCTCCTAGTAAAAAAACTAGGGGAAAAAGAGTCTTCATCATCTGATTCATCAGATGATGAAGTATTCGAACATTTTACGCAAACGCAATCAATAAAAAAGAAGGCAAGAACTGTAGATTATGTAGAGTTAACTGTGAACTTATACACCGATGCAGAGTTTCAATCTCATTTCAGGTTAGTAAAGATCTAAGGTACTTACAGGTACCTGCTTTATGGTTAATGGTGTTTTAACGGGCCATTTTCAATAAAACTTCAATTTTATATATTCTCTGAACATTTGAGCGGCCAAAATCTAAAGTTTTAAATTATGGTTATTTACAGATTGACAAGATCAACATTTGAGTTTATCTTGACTCTAATTGGCCAAAATTTGGTTAGAAAGACAGATGGACAGCCACAAATAGACCCTGAAAAACAATTTCTGATTGCTTTATGGAGAATGGGCAATACAGAAAGTTATCGGTAAGAAAAACGAATGGCCATCGTCCTCGGAATCAAATATTATCAAAAGAGGATTTCTTAGAATGAGTGGCTTTCCCGACACAATAGGGGCTATTGATGGGACTCATATTGAAATTGAAGCTCCAAAAGAAAATCCTGCAGATTATATAAACCGCAAGGGATATCCAGGATAGGCTAGATAGATAGCACTATTATTTTAGGTACTATTATCACCCATTTTATACATCTCGTATGGCCAATGTATTCATTATAAAATTTCTTTTATTTTGCCCCTGCTGTACTTGTTCATTCTGATCTTCTACTATCCCAGATTCTGACTCTGCCTCTGTTTGGTTCGTTGACAAATCCACATTAATTTCATCATTTTTTTGTAAGCATATGTTATGAAGAATGCAACAGGCTGCAATGAATTGTGGCATTCTTCTCATATTTTTCATTGGAAGACAATTGAGGAGGCTTCGCCACCTTCCTTTCAGCAGTCCGAAAGATCTTTCTATTGTGACTCTTGCTGAAGACAAGCAGTAATTATAATTTTTTTGTCTTGCAATTAAATGGCCATTGTCCTTGAAGGGCGTCAGCAAATGCGGGTTTATAGAATATGCTGCATCTCCAACTAGATGAGTGTTGCCAGGGAAATGTGTTGGATCCTTTAAGTATTCATCGACAGGAGAGTTTCTAAATATTCTTTGGTCATGAGCTGACCCTGGAAACCCAACGAATATATTTCTGAACACCATCCTATTGTCACATACAGCCTGTAAAGTGTAATAAAAATATATTTAAAATAATTGCCCACATTGCCCCACAGCTATAGTTCGGACCACAGCATTACATCACAAAAGCAGGGTGAAGCTAGTGAACTATAAATCAAATTAGGTTCTTCAGCATGACTGGTGCAGTCTAGCATTAAAATCACATGTAAGTTTAGGACTTGCAATGAATACTATGCCTCTGTATCACAAGGTCCTAAAAATTAAATGACCCAACTACACCATGCAGAAGACTGAAAATTTGGATAGTTGAATAAAATAATGAGACAGATATTATTTCATCTTTTTGATGGGCTGGTCATGCAAAAACTTGCTATTGATAAAACGAGGTAGGTATAATGTATTTAAAACAAACCTGTAGTTGGATAGATGGATATCCCTTGCGGTTTATATAATCTGCAGGATTTTCTTTTGGAGCTTCAATTTCAATATGAGTCCCATCAATAGCCCCTATTGTGTCGGGAAAGCCACTCATTCTAAGAAATCCTCTTTTGATAATATTTGATTCCGAGGACGATGGCCATTTGATAAATAGATTAATATTTTGCACAAGGACTTTTGTGACTCTAGTGACACACAAATGTGCAGTGGCTTTGGAGACGTCAAATCTGTCACATATAGACCTGGGAAATACAAATAATATCATACATTTTTATAATTTAATGGACATACGGATTGTATTTAGTTTAGTTATTATTTTTTATTTTTACCTTTTGACCGCCAAAGTCAACCATAATTTTATTGACTAGCCCTTGCGGATCAAACAATATGCGTTGACAAAAAAACGCGGCCCACAAAATGTCGTGGTTTAAAGGGCACAGAAATGCGTTTTAGGTGTGGCAGCCGAAAGGTTATATAACTGGCTGCGCCCCGCTTTTTTACCAGCATGGATTACTCCTTACATCAGCTATCTGCCAGTAAAAGTTCCGTCAAAATCGGACTAGCCGTTTTGGAGGCCATAAGGAACATAGACATACATCGCCTTTTTATATATAAGGAGATAACTCATTCGTTTTCCTTACCGATAACTTTCTGTATTGCCCATTCTCCATAAAGCAATCAGAAATTGTTTTTCAGGGTCTATTTGTGGCTGTCCATCTGTCTTTCTAACCAAATTTTGGCCAATTAGAGTCAAGATAAACTCAAATGTTGATCTTGTCAATCTGTAAATAACCATAATATAAAACTTTAGATTTTGGCCACTCAAATGTTCAGAGAATATATAAAATTGAAGTTTTATTGAAAATGGCCCGTTAAAACACCATTAACCATAAAGCAGGTACCTGTAAGTACCTTAGATCTTTACTAACCTGAAATGAGATTGAAACTCTGCATCGGTGTATAAGTTCACAGTTAACTCTACATAATCTACAGTTCTTGCCTTCTTTTTTATTGAATGCGTTTGCGTAAAATGTTCGAATACTTCATCATCTGATGAATCAGATGATGAAGACTCTCTTTCTCCTAGTTTTTTTACTAGGAGAGCTAAAACAGCTTTAGTCTTCGGACCACGCTCTATACCTGGCGGGGCCATCGATTTCAGTGGTACAAACACTGATACGAAAAGTTTCAGTAGTTTTCCTAATTAGTTTGTATTCTACAGCGGAATTACTACAAACAATTAAAACCAAAATTATAAGAATCGAACAAACAAAACAACTCAATTGCGTGCTGTCAAGTGCTGTCGCTGTGACATTTGTTTGACGTCACCGCTGGTGACTACCGTTCGTTTAGGGTAGGGAACAAAAGTGGCAAAAATTGCAAAATTCTCAAACCGAACGCTTTACATCAACGCCAATTTTGACAATGCTAAAAATGCCATCATAGCCTATCCGAACACACCATTAGCTATGATTCAAGAAAATCCGTTCAGCCATTTGAAGTTCAATGTCAATTTTTTTTATTACATTGAAGCTTGTTTTGTTAGTTTTTTTTTTCAGTATTGTGTCTGGTTGGAATACAATAAGGTCAGGTTTCTTTTACAAGTGTCACAATATCAGAATGTTTCGTTTTGTGTTTCTTTTGTAACTTGTATATACTACGGCTGTAGGTACCTACTGAACTGGGTCCTTTTGAAAAGTATTTTAATGTCAGTAATACGATACGTACGAGCTTCAAAAAGAGTTTTTTTTTGTAAATTGAAGGTTTTGGTTTATTCGGGATTTTGGATATTCATATTGAAAGAGTATTTTAGGTACCTTTTTCTACCTTATTATTTTTGTAACGTTCTTTTTGTGATGTCTATTTTCATGATGTTATTTTCAAACCTTTTATATTTTGTTCGCTAGAATTATCAAAATGTTATTCTAGAGCTATTTTATTGGAAAGAAAAATGTTGAAATATTACTCGTATCAAGAATAGGTAAGTGTTATGGAAAAACTTCTGTATATGAAACTTTAAAATTACATAACAAAATGCAAAGCTAAGCCCTTCACTGTTAAAATACAAGTACAATGTTCCATTAGAACCATTATTAAGACAATAACGCTAAATGTACCGCGAGAGAACTGTCCTGAGTACTCCAGTTTATCTTCCGTATTTGATATGCTAAGTCGAAGCACGTTCGTACACAGGGTGACGCATGTGTCGGATACTAGACGACTCAACTAGCGCTGCGACTCTCGTAATACACATTTTGTGGTTGACAGGGTTTGTTGCCCACAACTTCACTGATGTTAAGTGAGTAGCCTGGAATGAGAACGAGCTCTAAAGTGAAGCTGCTGCAACAAAGCACCGCTAGACGCTTGGTAATAGATTGTAATCTTTAAGATTTAGGGATTCCAACCAATTGAAACTCAAAGGAGTTACGTCGTTTTGTTTAGGAGTTCCTGTGGCCACGTTCTGTCTTCATCATCGATGCTCGATCGTACCATAACATTGCATTGCCACCATTATTGCCACTGAACTTATATTAGCATGCCAAATTTAAGCTCATTTGGTTGAGGATAACTGGTTTAAAATTCGGTTACAAGATTAGCTCCCCACATACCGCGAACGTACATATACGTACTAACAGGGCAAATTAAATAGAAGCTTGTAATGAAAAGTGATACCACAATGATATTACTCGCAATGCTCTCCTTCACCTGTAGCTCAAGTTCATTGTTAGGATTTAAACCCACACCCAGCGGAGTACATCTGAATTTGCCAACCACTAAGCTATTATCGTTACTCGCTGCGCTTGGATGGAGCTTCATAAACGAATCGAAAAAAAATCTGCAACAGTTTTCATTCAAGCAAACGATAAGAATTTCAACATTGTAACCCATACATACGTCGCCTATTGCACAAACAGCCAGACTCATGACTTAGTAGAAACTTAGGAACTAAAGCTAGCTGATATAACAACTTAGTGCTGATTCCTGTTAGGAAATAATTACCTCTTTAGGTCAATAAATGTCTGTATCAATAAACATAAGTTTAACTTTACTAGTTTATTGGTGTTAATATTACAATACGGGTAATAGATTTAGCAAGTACATTGTATAGCTTGAAGTATTTAACATATATCAGGACCTTGACTGTTAAAGATTAATTTTAAACGTATATGCACATAATATAGAAAGAAGAAAAACAGAAAGTTTGTTGTGCGTTATTTAGCATAATACAACAAAGCAGAAACGAGTTCAGAAAAGTCTCTATAATAGAGTAAAAACTTTTACAGCCACAGATGATACGTACAGCCCTACATCTAGAACACCTTGATGTTAGGAATTTTAATTGCTAAATGTATAGCAGTGAGTAAATGTGATTACTTGTGATGGTGGTCGAGCGGTATCACGTGCGCTTTACATTCTGATGACACCCGGTTCAATTCTCAGCTCTATATCAATGACTTACTTAGTCAAATTATATGCATTTTCAATGCCATTGCTCAAAAATACTGAAGAAGAATAAAGTAAGGATTGGTATCCTCAAGAATGTGAAGAATCAACCAGTATGTTCAAGAATATCAAAGTTCTAAAACATGATATTCAGTATTCACCAACATGCACTCGGCCAGCGTGGCGGATTGGCGCCTATTCTCTCTCTCTCTCTCTCTCTCTCTCTCTCTCTCTCTCTCTTTGAAAGAAAACCTGTGTCCCAGCATTGGGAACTAGATGGGCTGATAGTAAAATGTATATCAATGGCAATGAGGTGGCCACTTCACAAGGAACTAATAACGTAAAGCGACACACACAACAAAACCGGACCGGTGACCTTAGAAGATCCTGATGACTAAATACCGCAGCGTACTTATAGTGAAGTTTATACATCCAGCAGGAGATAAACAAAGACTGATAATACAAAATGATATGTCACCAAAATATTCGAGTGGAAAAAATTAGGACAACACCTGAGTACAATGATCGTTAAATTCAGTTCCCCTTGAAACCCTACTTAAGTAGTTTGAGAATTTACAATCCTACTCTTAATACTTACGAAGGGCTTAGTTAAACTAACTTAAATATCTCCTTGATTACGTCACATGAGTTTCGCTTTTGAAAGTCCTTGTAGGGCAATTTACATATCTATTAGTGGGGCTTTGTTCAGCTAATGGCTTTACAGATTAATGGCCGATATAATCTCACTTGTCAGTTGCACTTTGGATCGAGCGGAGAGAATGACATTGTTTTATACTCTTAGTCCTTTTCAAATAGCATGGCACTTGACAACCACCACTAACAGACTAGTTTTCATAGTAGCGCTTACCTATAAATGTTTTCGCAGCAAAATGTGGTAAAGCAAATGAAAATCTTTAACGTAGTTCTGTGACATCACACTCAATATTTACGAATCACTTGACATTCTATCGTACTTTTGAACCTGTTAAGTGCCATGCTTTTTGAATACCCTAGATGACCCTAGACTAATTCGTTTAAAAGTAATTAATGTATTTCTCTCATTTTGTTCCATTTCTTTATCATCCTTGTTGTCTGTTTCAGATATTTATCAAGAATATATTTATTTAAACGAAAAATATTTAGATATTTAAAACCACTGGCCATCCGCATTACACTTCATCATCATCATTTCAGCCATAGGACCTCCACTGCTGGACATAGGCCTCCCCCATGCACATTACACTTACTACAAATTAAATATTATAATTTATATCCAGGGGCCGTTCAAGTATTACGTAAGCAGATTTATTACAATTATTTAACCCCCCCCCACCCCATGTCAGCAAAAGTAAGCAAAGCTCTTACTCCCCCTGCCATGTTTACGTAAACATTGGTATATGCATTTTTCTTTCAAGTATTCTGTTTTTTTTTATTGATCCATAATCAGCAGTACCATAATGTGTGAAAAAGTAAATAATTACTGCTGACGTAATCACCATCTATAAATGTCATCAAAAATAAGCAAATCTTAGACCCCTCGCCCCCCTTTAATGCTTACGTAATACTTGAACGGTCCCGTATAATAAAAATCATAAATAATGGTTCTTTCTTCGATTTCTCAATTTCTTGATTTAATAGTACTCGTTGGCCACCTGCATTTGTTCCAGAAATGTTCAATGAGCCATCTCGTAATAACGTCACCACGTGTAGCTCGTCTCACGTCACGGTCTCACACGCTACGGTTATTACGTTAGTGATGGTAACACTCTCGTAATAGTAATTTTTAAACTTTCGCGATTCGAACACATGTTTTCAAATGTCTCGTAATGGTTGTTACTGTGACAGCTTCAGGGATCATTACGAAATTGTTTTACTCTTGTCCCATCACATCTAACTAATATTAATATTTACTACTTATCTGGTGGTTTTCACAGCATACTTTTCGTGACATAATTGCATTGTTATTATTTGTATTATAATTCATTCTTTTTTCAATTAAACAAATGTAATAAATAGAATTTATTTACCATAACGGATCTAAATGGAACACTAAATCAAAGTAATAAAAACACAAAAAAAACTAATAACAAATTAAATCCGTTAATCAAAATGACAATACAGGCAAAAACTAAATTAATAACGTTCTACCCGCACAAAGATAACATTCCTAAATAGTTACTAACGGAGTCGAAATTATTTCTAACAAAAACTCCAAACAATGTCCTATACAAAAACACTCAGTATATCATCTTTACAATGCTCGAAGTGGCTACTGGCATTAAGTATGACCTGACGCTAAGCCGAGCGTCGGATGACAAAAACTGGCTAGAGTGGCGGAGCCATTGTGTTGCTGACAATGGAGTGTTATACATGGCTTACTTACTGCTAATGTATCGCGCTCAACTAGACCTATCCACTTTCATACATGTTATGTGTTGATTCGAAGAAAATTTCACGATATTTAAAACCAAAATTTCAATCTGTACTTTTCTTTGTAATTTTAGAAATCGATTTGAGAATACCATGCCAGTGTCTAAACGAAAATTGCAGTACATCATGTAAACCAAATTTTTAAGAGTAAATTTTCTCAACATAGGATCAATGTACGTATAACAAGTTTTAAGATTTTGAGCATATTTGAAAATAGAAACAACATTTTTGTTGGCGAACCATGAATTAGTCGTTTATTTTTCAATTCTGGATATTTTGAACGCCAAAATATTTACTATTAACTTTTCATTTTCTTTTGATGATCAATCTTCTATCCCTCTGAGTTTTAAAAATCTCTCCTTCCACACTCGTCTCGTTCCAGCGTCAAATATAAAGGGGACACACTCGCAGTATAGTTAATCACACATTAAAACGTGTTCAACTATCAAAATCAAATGCTCTTCTCATTTTTCATCCCTATTTAAAAGCTTGTTACAAAGGGGAGATGTGGATGAACTTGCTAATGGAATGGAACACTTCGAATGACATCGCAACAGATGTCACAAAGTGTGTATGGAAAATCTAGTTGTGTCAATAGATTTATTGTGCTAATATGTAGACTTTTCAGATGTGTGTTTTTAACTTTTTAAACTATAATGAGTTTAATACACTCTTTTTTATTCACTGTTTCAGCTAAAGCTAGTTTTTCTTTTTAATTTTGTAATGACTTACTTATTCATCGATTTTAGTAACTTTTTTCCATCGTCAACCATTTTCTACTTAATTCTGAGTATTTTATACTAGTATCGTATTTCTATAATTTTACAGGTATTTTATCTGGCTTCACCATCTGCTTCAGTCACCGTGCCAGTTTTATCTGCTTTATTATTTTATACATCGTCTCCACAATATAATATGTCTTGTTTATCACGTACTAATACATGTTGGCATTATTCCGTAGCATATTATATTGTTAGGATATTATTCGTTAGGTAGTTCGTGAGGTCCGCCGGCAGATGTTTGTTTCCAATATCGCACCCCTGGTTATTGAATCCGCCTGTTTATTTGGAATCGCTTTCTTAACACGCACTTTATTAGTTCTTGCTTTCGGATAGCTTTTATTTGTGTTGTTACACGTTTAACAGTAGCTTTCATCTCTACAGTACAATTATTGACAGTTTTTATTCGTGATTAAGTAAAACTGGCAGTTATGGTGCAAATCTGTACATTTTGTGTAGATTAAAAACATTTGAAAATGTTAAAACCTAAACACTGTTTAACTATCACGGTTGTTCATTACAGCAATCACGACTATACAGAGAGCCATCCATAGCCCGTTCATAATCATGTAACTGTTTTAAAACCTAATTCTACAGGTTCTACGATTTCGAATGATTAAATGTTTCATAAATATATAAAAAATATAATATTTTTATCAATATAAAAACTAAAAATATTGTTCCATAAACATAACACTCAAACGTAGTAAAGCAAACACCGTAATTCTTAAAAACCACAATATCTTTGACAAAATACCCATAAAATTACTTAACGACGAGCTTAATTTATAGCCCTTACTCCACATCGATTCTATAATAAGAAACACTTATCAGAAAATGCGATTTTACCCCATTTTGCCCGTTTCACCCCACCGGGGAAATTGGGGTTCCGCAATGAACGATCGGTAGATATACGGGACTTGTGTACGTGTGTGGCACACACGGGACCACGTGTGGTTATATTTACACGTGAAATTAAAAGCTGGTTATTTCATACAACAGGGCCTTGGAGTGTCGTGTCGTCGTGTGGAGGAGAATATGACAAGCTATTCAACATCTTGGCCTCTTTTTACTTATACATATTTTTTTAGGCTTGTATTGCACAAAATAACCACACATTTCAATGTTATTTATTTATTATTTTAACAACTTTCTTTAACTTATTATTCTTAATCACACTAATATCATATAATTTTGTGAAAGTTTGGAGAGCTGGATGGATGGATGGATGAATGAATGTTTGTTACTCAATCACGCAGAAACGGCTGGATGGATTTGGATGAAAATTTAGAATATACATTGCTTATATCCTGGATTAACTTATAGGCTACTTTTCATCATCATCATCGTCACCGATTTTCATCACCACGCGGGTAAAACCGCAGGGCGCAGCTAGTAGTACATAATTTTCTTTAAAAAAACTAACTATAAAAACTACACAAAAATACACAATACTAAAAATACAATAACAATGCCAAATCAATCATTACCGAAATTAATGAAATTTTTGTGGGACTACTTTAAGAGATACTTAAAATAGATAACACTTTTATTGAAGTCGGTTAAAAACACTACAGAATTTTAAATAAAAATTGTAGTCATTAACTTATTCTTCTTTCATCATTCTTCTCAACAACTTTTAAACTCTCGTCAACAATAACATCTCCTTTTGAGCAGATTGTTATCACGCGTCATTTGGGGGCTAACTCAATAAAGATACAAGTTAAACAATGTTATTATAGACGAGGGACAAATTGCGTCGAGATTAAATGAACGCCGCCGAACAGATATTGAAATTTTACGAGCGCATCTCCTTTGAAATGTATTTATAAGTTGACTAGTTACACAGGGGTCAGACTTTGTTAGCTTGTAGGATGACAGACAACCATTGTTTTAACATTACTCTGTTACATTTTGTTTGTCAATCTGTCTGGTGGAAGCTTTGATGCAGGAGCTGTTCGTCCAACAAAACAAATAAGTAGTCATATTTTATGTGAAACTAATACCGCCCGCTGAACTATATGTTTTTTATCATATGCGTTTCAATTGGAAACTTATAAAATATCAAAGAAAGGTCAATATAAAGTGTTGCTTTTGTCCATACATAAACAATATGTATGTCTGTCTGATACCTACTGTATATCATGCTTGTTTTTGTGTTATTTTATTTCGTAGTACTTATAGTATTGCGTAGTTTGCTAATAAAGTACTTATTTTATCACAACACAAATGAGTAGGTACATAAGTGTGCCTTGGCTAGCAAGGCGTCTTATAAAATACCTCCTGTTCCTTGTATTATAGCGCCATTTATCGACGGATGCAGAACTATGTTCCTCCGATTTCCGAACTATCAGAAAACCTCTTAATGGTTTGCCCGTATTTGACATTATTTAAGGTTCTTGAGTGGAAACCGCGAACCGGAAAACGCAACGTATAGGTAGGCCTCCCACTAGACGGACCGACGACATTGTGAGAGTCGCGGGCATCCAGTGGATGCAGATGGCAAGATGTCGTTCAGTGTGGAGGTTAAAGGGGGAGGCCTATGTTCAACAGTGGACCTCTTCTGGCTGATGATGATGATGATGACATTATTTTAATTCCTGACGTTTCGAACACTCTGTAGTATCCGTGGCACATACTAAGAATTAGTAGCATATAAGTACTCGTAGTGCTAATTAATCATAAACCAATCAATAATTTTATATTCTTTACTCATACATATGCCAAAATTGTTGTTACCTGAAGATGAAATGAATGAAACAGATATATTTTTGACAAGACGGCGAATTGAAGGATTGGTACAAGACCTCTGAAAGATTTTAAACGGTACATATTATTTGACAGACGGCCTTGTACGCTTTATAAATCACGTGACGGATTATTTGCTACTAGTCCTTATTCTGTGGTCCAGTCACAGGTAGACTAGAACTATATGAGGAATGTCTATTAGTCCATTCAAATGTTACATGAGCTTTACATTTTTTTTAGGACGCAATTTTATTTTTGGGACATGTTTGGGTGCTCAATAGAAGCTTAACCTCAAGTTTATGGGGTCGCGACTCTTGTCCCCCGGCCGCTATCTTGGAAAAAGGAGTGAAAACACTTTTTTCGCGATATCTCGGAAACTATGCGTCTTACAAAAAAATTGTCCAGACATAATTTGTAGCAAATTATTTTAATTTTCTACTTATACTTCTTTAATTTTTAATGTAGGGCAAAAAGTCATAAACATATTTGTAGGCAAAACAATTTGCTACAATTTATGTCTGAACAAATTTTTTGTAAGACCCATAGTTTCCGAGATATCACGAAAAAAGTGTTTTCATCTCTTTTTTCAAGATGGCGGCCGGGGGACAACAGTCGCGACCCCACAAACTTGAGGTTAAGCTTCTATTGACCACCCAAACATGTCCCAAAAATAAAATTGCGTCCTCTAAAAAATGCAATATTCAGTCCTTAAATTGTAACATTTCAATGGACTATATAGAAATGATGTAAAATTATTTACAAGTACCGCCAATGATTTTAAATAAAAGCGTTCCCTGTGTACGAAGTAGTCTTTCACGGTGTCACGAGGTTACATTCATCGTAGCTTTGTATTCTCATGATGTTGTTTTATAGTATTTTAGAACAACAGTACATCACCAGACTAGATACGTCTAGACTATAGGTACGTAGCTTCTAACAAACTTACTTTGTAAAGATATGCTAAAACTGAAATATTAATGTATCGGTGCCTTTATATTGGAGAGTTAATACGAGTACTTACAAATAATTATCTGCCATTTTGAATAACCACTTATTACAATGATCACTTAATTTCACCAAATAACAAGCGTAGCTGTTAATTTAAAGCTCAATGAGGGTGTTTCGCCGGAAGTGAGTTATGATCGACTACCCCCGCCCTTCGCACAAGTGGTACCGGATATTAACGATGCACTCACTTTATATTTGTCCTACTTAATAGTAAGGATTTTACAGAAATATAAAGTGCAAAAAAATAGGATATCGGACTAATTTTTGATTTTGAAAAATTACATGCCAAGTTAAAATATACTTAAATGTATACGTATAGTAATTTTAATTGGCATAAAAAAATCTGACATATGTGAGTTAATATTATTGGTTGGATTAGAAAATTATATTCTTTCTCACAAAGTTACTGTCAATATCTTGTTTGTATGGTATACTTGAAGTGAGTAAATATAGTGCGCTTTCTGTGTACCGAGATATTAAAATGGTTATATCTTTCGTAATTTTGAACACATTTTGATTTTGGTTTCAGTGATTGACCTATTTGTGACGAGTTTTTTATAAGTTAATAAAAGTGCAGTGCTGTAGCCTATTACGTAAGTGGAATTCTGAAATCAAGATACTTTCAGGTTCTGCTTATAGGTTGATAATGTACATATAAAATAACTCGTAAAGTTTATCTTTTAAATTACCTTTATATTATATGGTACTTTGGTTTTGGAACTTAGTTTATGCTAAAGGTAAAAACGGACTCTCAAATTAACGTTTTACTACTCGCTTCTTAAATATTTTGTGTTGCATTTTCACACATAATTCATTTTATTTCTCTTTGCGAAAGTTCACTTTTATTACAAGGAAGTGATTTGTTGTTACTATCCTTACTGTGTGTGACACCAATCAGTATCACCCTACATGAACCACTTGCATAGGAAGTGGAAGTGCGTGGGCGGATCGTAATTAATAGTTAAATTAGTGCGATTGTGCATCAAGCGAGACCGCAGACAGTACTCAGAACGAACTACCGGGATATGCATTTTGAAATAGATCTATCCGTCGTTCAAATATTAAAAGTGGTGCGGTAAATGACTCTCATTACAAATTTAGAATAATTTCTTGTACAGTAGCAAAGATATTTATAATGATGGCTATCAAGTTGGCGCTCAAAAATATTCGAAACAATTAAATACTAAAACCATTGTAATTATGTATCTAGTCTACATTTTTTACAACCTAAACATGACACTCAAAAAATTCAACGGTCTATGGCAGATTGAACAGTCCAACTGGTTTTGTAGTTTTTGGTTAAATAGCTTTTATTTTGTTTAGTTACTTAGAACACTTGCCAGTCAAAAAAATGTGTACGCACATGTTAACTGAGTACACTGAACTTTCGGTTTGGATTTTGAACTAAAACTTTTCTATTTGTTTGTAAATGAATGTATATTAAGTTATGAGTCAGAAACTTTTTCTCATTATCGTAAATAATTTATGACCAGCAGATGTCATTGTAAGTAATAAACGGCTTGAATGCTTAATGCTGTACTTGACAAGTTCAATAAAATATCGAAGCACCAATAAACTTAAGTAGATGTTTATTTGTCGCATGAAACGTCCTTCTTAATGGCGACTCTTAATAAATCACGCGTTTATTACTTGAAGGGATGGATGAAATTTATTTTTAAATGCCCCTGTGATGCTGGAGAGGAGCAGTTGAATAGAAAGGATGACTTCACAAATCCCACCAGAGTATAGCAGCATGGTTGGTGAAGATTTGCGGAAAGATATTCATTTCAGTGAACGTCGTAACACTTACTCTTACTCTTAGAACATTAGAAGGAAGGTAAACAGATATAAAAATAAGTTATTGTTCACACTAACATGACATAAATATAGTCTAAAACAACGTAAGTAACAACAGCGTACAACGCAACGCAGTAAAAACATATTACAATGGAATATTTTAATGATGCACTAAAATGAACATATTACGGCAACTTGCCCACAGTGATCACTGTGTATCAAACTAACATCACAATAAAATAAAACAACAAGTAGATTAGTATAAGAAAAACAACATACACGACTGTAACATGTAGCCTATGACATGAAGTACATACAGTATGGTATGAAGTACATACAGTATGGTATGAAGTACATACAGTATGGTATGAAGTACATACCGTATGGTATGAAGTACATACAGTATGGTATGAAGTACATACAGTATGGTATGAAGTACATACAGAATGGCATGAAGTACATACAGTATGGTATGAAGATGAATCTAACAACACCTCACACATCAGAAGCGTCAAGGTGATTGAGTTATAGGAGTTTATATTATTATAGAAACATTTCAAAATACAAACAAGCAAATATACTTAATATATACGCCCAAAAAACATAACTTTCCTTCCTTCTTGGACAGACTTTATTAGATGACCAAAGTAAGATAAAAATAGGCACTGTGTAACAGTAGGCAGAGCTGGTACCACAGAATACTAAGTTGAATACGTGTATTCGATGAGTCGCGGAGATATATCGATACCTCGTCTACGCCACGGGTCGGGGTCTGACTCCATAGCTCGTGTTGGCACCTCGCCAGCCGCTCCCGGGACATCCGGACAAAATATCCGCCACATTATCGTATGCGGATTATGGAAATGCTCAATTTTCACACATTGTGTTTTTGTAAGTGGATCCGGATATGAACGTACGTTTTACTCATATCCGCGCGTCTACGATTCGGAAATTGTATTTTGATTGCTAATATTGTGACAATATTATTCATAGTAATATCTAAATTCAATAGATTTATAATTTGGAAATTTGTATCGATTTAAATCGTTTTAATATACCTACCTAGAATATTTTACTTGTATATCTGTTCATGCCTAGTCGCAATACGTTAGAAACAGAAAACGTTTATTTTTCAAGTCTAAATACAAAATATAATATAAGGGCAGAAGTAGGTACGAATAAAACAAATATTTGAGGAGAATAAAGGTGTGCGATAGTACACCTACATATTTATACATTGGTAAGATAATTTGTATAAAATGTTTTTACATCGTTAGTAGGACATAAAGACAACTATTTAATTACGCAACGAATTAGTTTTTATTGCAAGCTTTTTATCTTTTACTCGTACCCTATAATTATATACTTACTCCATGTTCTGACGTTGATTCACAGTATTTCACAGAACCACTAACAATTTTGACTAAAAAGCACTTCAATTCACTAAGCTCCACGGCAGTATCATCGAAGGCATCGAAGGCTTCATAGAGCCTTACTTAAAATGTTAATAGTTTCCTTCGGTTTCGCCCGCGGGACGATGTAATCTCATGAATATTTAACGTGCTCCCGCAGTTTCAGTATTGCGTTTACGATTTTAAGCATGGTAAGGATATTATGGTTCGCGAACTATTTATTGATTTTGGTGTAATACTTGCTCAATTTTATGTTTGGTATTTTGTCATTCTCTGGGTGGATAACCTCAACAGGTTAATAGCATTCAATACCTCATTTTGGAAGACATTTTAAAAATTGCAAGTCTTGTTCTTTTAATGTTTATTATATGACCACTTCCTTATAACATTTAAACGTATCAGATTGCCCCTTAAATTTATAGCCAACTTAGGAAAAGTATAGATATGTAGGACTTTTTAATACCAATATGTTAATATGAATGAACGAACAAAATCATTTTAGTCGTTATATATGGCCAATAAATGTAATATTTCAGACTTTAATGTTTTACCCACAATGAAACGGAGAACGTATGAGTTTGAAGTAAGAAGTATTGTGTATGTGTGCATTTTCTTTAAAACTGCTGAACCCGATTTGAATGTCCAGCATAAGTTTAAAATTTCTGAGCTCTTTTTCGAACTGACCGTGGGTCATTTTTACCCTACTGACCAAAAAGGCGGATATTTTACGAGCGTATGTACCATCATCATGCGTATGTACGTTTATGTATTTTAGTGTTTCTATATTACCTCTTAAAACCTTAAGTACTTGGTCGATATTGATGTGTAACATGTTGTTAGATTTGTCTTCATATCCAGAGTGTAACATTTTCCTGTCAAGTACTTTGTTTTTCTTTTAATAATCTACTTGTTCATGTTTTCAGTCACTAATAAAGCTTTCTTTAATTAGCAAGAGTTATAAATAATGTAATGTTTGGTCTTAACTGTGAACGTATCACGTAATCAATACCGATCCTAATCCAAATAGTAATTCCAGTAGTAATTGTCGGTCGGCGGATAATCCTCAGCTCAATTGATTAGAGCCGCTCGAGATAACGTCACTGTCTCGATAACACTAGGACTCACGAGTGAGCCAGCTGAGCAATGGCTGAGCCGTGTTAGGACGCGGATAATGGATTGTTTACTGCAACAATTTGAAATAATTGGGCAATTGGTTAAAGCCAAGGTTAACTGACTTGCTTTGGGAGAGTTCAGAGTAAGTAAGCACGTACTGAGTCCAACTGTGTGTGTACAGTGTGAGCTCATGATAATGATGATGGGGTATATTTTTGCCAAAATTATTTCTGCCTGTCAGCTTACATAAGCACGCAAAAGTGAAGCTTTAAACAAATTAAGGAGAACATGGTGCACATAAGTTTATGAAAAGCTTAAATCGATGAAACATTGTATTACAATCATATTCAATGATGTCTTGGATATTATTTAACCTATTTTACCTTGTCCTAGGCAAAAATCTTCCCCATCTCTTTCTAAACAGTGCGATCATTCGTCAGATTCAACCAGTCCATCTGGAACACATTTAGGTCATCGCACCAACGCACATAGGGGTATTTGAGCAATCTAGCCGGCCAAACCTTTTTTATTGTTTAAATCAATGCTACTAGAGCTCATTTAAGAATTCCCATTTTTTTTTTTTTTTTGGTGACTACAAATACAAACAAAAATAAAATAGTTTTAAGATATCTATTTTATTAATTAATTAACATAATTGTAGTGACATAACAAAAAACATGTGAAATTAGCCTGAAGAAGACCATGGTTCTTCATCCAAAGAACCAAGGCCTGATATATTATCTGATGATGACTCATCGTCATCATCATCATCCGATACAATGTCGAGTTCAGCGGCAAGTAACAAGGCTATTGTTTCTTTCGTAAAAGGTTTACTTATTTTCTTCGGGATGGGTCGCATTCCTGTTAAGACTGGATCAGAACTAAGGAGTAGCCGGTTTAGAATGTCCATATTGCAGGCTTCTCGCGAAAATTTTCGCGCAAAGTTCTGGCGATACATTCTGATATGTTTATTGCGTGCTTCCGCAGCTTCTTCCGACAACTGACCAATTGGAAGCAACGCTTTTTCTATAATTTCCGGTCCATGCATAAGAATTTTATGCAATGTTGGCGTCATAGGATGCCATGGGTAGAGCTCAACATACAGCTTTGCTGTTTCTGTAGCATAAACAGAAAACTTTTCTATGTCGATCTTGTGTCCACTTGACAAGGCTTCTAAAATTACTTTGAGGCGGTATATAAAATTTATATCAATTCCCGTTATTTCAGCAGACAGTTCATGATTAGCAAAAAATCTTCTGCTAGTGTTGCCATCATTCGTGTTTCCAAAGTTCGCTTTTGGAACGTCTACGATGAGACCCATCTCGACCCTGAATTTTTCTTGGATTTCGAGCTTCTTCTGTTTGACTGTTATTTTGTCGTTCTCAGCTCTTAGTTGCCATTTTTTTATTGGTAGCTTATACGCGAGATGCAGAATGGATTCGAAAAACCGAATTCGTGCATGAAGAATGGATAGTCCAAAGTCAAGCGCTTCCGGTTTAACCACTCCTTTTTTTTCCATCGAATTAAAATCCTTTGAAGTCAAACCACATATATAACATCTCATTGTAGATGTTGTGTTAGTGGCAGCATTACACACTTTACCATCTACCATGGTAAGCATCATAGTGTGCTTCACCAAATAAGTTTTTTCTCCTAAATTTACTTCGGTTTTCAGCAAATCTTTTGCGGCATTGTTAACATAATTTATTTCCTCGTTAGTTACATCTTTGGTTTCTTTGATGAATCGTATTCTTATAGGGCGGCAATAACGTGGTGAGGAGGGAGTTGGATTCTGCCACAACAGCTTGTTATTAGTGGAGCAAATAAGTCGTAGAGGCACGAAAGAACTTTGAAATAAATTTGCGTCAGAATCGGAATCGCATTCAAATTTTTGTTTATATTGAGTTTGTTGTGCTCCATCGCAACCCCACTTGCACATTAATAGTAATGAATTTCTTTCTTCAACATTGACAGGTAATATCTCTTCTACATGAGTCAATATACGTGTAGCAGTATGGTCCATTAAACTCTGTAGTTCTATTTCGGCACATGTTTCATTTACTCGATAAGATTCTTTTCTTGGGTAGCATTCCTGTTTCGCTTTCTGTAATATGCTATAACAAGGATACATCTTTTTATTTGTACTCCGTACTATTTCATATTGCCTTTTAGAGAGATCAGCTTCAACAAACATAGACAGAGCTAGTATTGGAGTCAACCGACAAGTCTTAGTCTGTAGTTTTGTTTCAGTAAATGCCTTTTTGAATTTTGTAGCTCGTTTTGGTGTTGTCATAATTTCTTTTAACACGGATGAGGCATCTCTCTTTCCAGTTTCTCCTAGCTTTGATTGTGTGGCGTAGGTGAGCACTTCTAACTCAGTGTTTTTACGTAAATCTTCGGTTTTTCTGCGTTTACTCCTTTCACTTAACTCAGAAAAAGATTTATTCGGTCGTCCTGATGCGCTTGAAACTTTTGGTACAACAAACGTGCCTTCCAACCAAGTTTTATTGTTTTTCAGAAAGGCATCTTCTTTGTAGTAAGAGTCAGTCCATCGCCTTTTAATTTCTGACTTAAAACGTGACAAATCTTGCTTAATTTTCTTTATGTCTTCGTCAGAAAATGGGCCAAATTTAAGGATATATTTTTCCAAAAATTCCAACTTTTCATTAATATTACTTAAATTTTCTTTCATCATAATAGTGAACAAGTGTTTTCGAGTCATTACTCGGACTTCTGATAACCCTAAAACAAAAAGTTTCAATTTGTAGCAAAATATAAGATATCGTTATTATTGTCATTTATTTTCATGTCGCCAAAATGTACAAAAATCGGATAAAACCGGATCAAACTTTAAATGTATCGTAATGACTAAAACACTGGCTATACCAAAATACTAAAATAAATACCGGGAAGTGCCGGGAAATATAACAAAATAGCTCAAATGTAAAAAAAAAGAAAAATAGAATGACTGTAAAACAGCATTTACTGAAAAAAATACTGCAAATAGATTTCTTAACTATCATTATTACAAAAATGTAGAAAATACCCATATTTACCTGCTTCATCACAATCCATAGCTATAACTTTTTTCCGTTTGCGAATAATTATAGAAATATGACTTAAAAGTCCGTTTACAAAGCTAACGCCAAAAACTGATACGTGCACTCAATGGAACGATCAAGTTTAGACTGGCGGTATCGACGGTAAGGTACCAAAAAAAATTATTAAGTATTGTTTACGATTCCTTGAATCATTAGCTTTCTGGGAACCCTTATCTTTTCTACGTGCTTGGAATTTTAGGAATTTGTATTTTGACCGGCCAGATCGCTCGATTACCCGTATGTGCAACGTTTTGTTGGCCTATTTTGGCTTCTTTGTCCGTTTCCACACACCCACTGTGTAATTCTCTAGGCAAATAATTTGGGTGCATTCAGGCTATTCATCCCGCCCAACCCCTGGGCGCTTTTAGAAATAACAGTTCTTATAACCCTATCAAAGATTCTAAAACAAGGTATCTAAGTCATGTAATGTAAAGACCAGACGAAGCAGGAACAAAAACAGCCCATTAATAATACCAGAGCAATTCACTTGTCTGCGAAATACTTCGCATTTTATATATTGCAGACTTTCCCACGAAATAAAACTAGGTTGGACTTGGTTCTCCGTAGACCACACACAGACACTGACTCGTTTACACCTATAATAGTACTTATAATCACCTGAAACAAAGTTCAAATTTCTAAAGCAAGTCTGAGTAATAGAGAAAAATTTCATCAACCTGATACCAATAAACTTTATTAAATCGTAATAGAACCTATTTTTGAATGCTAACGATTTGCACAGGTCAATTGTCATATGCACCTTGCGTCGGTGACTCCTGTTGTTCCAGAAATAAAGTTGATTTTGAAGTGGTTTCCGGAAATATGGTCAGTCAGCTGTGAACTGCTGGAGTTGCCAGATTTTGCGATAAAGAGGAAGTTTAAATCGTGCAAACTGTTGTGTCTGTCACATTGGTATGTAATGAGTTAGTGGGGCATGTGGGAGCTGCGGCTTTGGTAGTTAAAAGTTTGACAACGTTCTAAATTATTTTAACAGTTTTCATGGACGTTTGTAAATTTGCTTTAAATTCGTCAAATAACAAAAGTACGTACATAACGTGGTAGATTAGTACTGAAGTGAGAATTTTTTAGATTAGATACACTGGCCATAAATCAGTGTGTTAAAAAATATGTCATTATTGACGACAAGTATAAATATTATTTTTTAAACCTCTCTAAGAGCCGATCATCTTCAAACGGCTGAACAGATTTTCATGAATCATAGCTAAAAACACACTCTCGATCAAGACTCTTTAAAAGAAATTACTATTCAGCCGTTTGGGAGCTACGGTGCAACAGACAGACGTAAAACTTATAACACTGATTCAACCATTTCAATATTTTTTTCTTTTCACGTTGAGGGCTAAAAATAAAACGATACATTAAAAATATTGTTACAAAATGGTGATACCGCCAGTATAAGTACGCTGCCAGCTTGTATTGGGCGTAAACATTAAAATTCTCTCTAGACCTTCATCGGTGTTATGGGCAATCTGTTATATATACATATAACAAAACATAGTATGTGGTGTGTTGTCAATGTACCACCGCAAGTTTCACTATATCAGCTGAGCCCGTATATATATATAAGCCATTCAGTTAATTGCCGAGATCTCGTTACAGATAAAAGCCAACGATTAATCTTTATTTGTAGCCACCGTTCGGTATGAAGTAAGTAACTTCAGCTGATATATTGACTAACTTTCACCTAATTTGGCAGGAACTTATTCAAGCTTTTGGAAAGTAAAAATTTGCGGCATAAAGTTACCCTCGATACTGGAGGGTCGAGGTTTTGCCATTCATAGATCTTGGGAGTACGGAACAACAATTACTTTGAATATAGAACCAAATTAATAAAACTTTTGTGAAAATATAAAGGTAAAGTCTTTTTTATTAGTTCGGACGCTATTTCGTCACTATCTATAGGTTCCATTAAATAGTACGCCACTTGACGTCAATTAATTTACTTACTAATAAATAAATATTCGGGCTAACACAAAAAACTATATATATTATTATTTAAACATATTATTATAAAAAGAATAATATTTCTGTCAACAATACGCCAGAAACCTATTTCAAAAAAATATTATGACCAATTTGATTTTATCCTCACAAAGTATGTTTTCCTTTTCGCCTCAACCATAAATAAATACAAGATTCCCAAAACAGTGAAGATGGCCAAAAAAACAACAGGCCGATGTTTTCGATTTGTGAGACAAAAACAAACGAAAGTCTTCATCGAAGCTACAAATCACTTTTTTGTCCCTCGACCGAACACTCCCTATACACTATACGGCCTTTATCGGAGCTGCGCCAGAAACACAACTAAGCTTTTCATTTGATTCTGTCAACACAGAATATAAACACGTAGGAGCAGTATCTTAACTTCACTCGAAATTTTGTATGAAGTTAACATATTTCATTTCAATATTGCATTTTAATCTTTATTGTACCAGGAATCTTACTGTAGTTTTAAATACATATTCTTATAAAAGTCTTCTTTTTCTTTCGAGTCACTGTTTCGTAAATGATTTACATACATATTTTATTTTTAATTATTTTTTTCGATTAAAATTTAGTCATCGTCATGGCTTCATTCAAGTCGTCTGAAGCTGTTGTGTGTTTAGTTAGACGCTAATTTGAGTTTTTTGGCAATTTAATAATCATTTAAAATTCTAAATGATAAAAAGATGTAAAGGCTCACGTAGAACTTCTAAACAAAATGTTGTCTACACCATCACATACTGGAAATGCTTCCTCGTGATTGTGATTTGGTACCCGTTGAAAATTTAACTACTGCTTATAAAAAATGTGAAGTGATATAGATCTGTAATGTAGTATAGAGTGATTTAAGTAATAAAATAGATTATAGAGGCATTTGTTCCATTTCAATAAAGGTGTAGGTTTGATTATGGACGGCGTCGGTAACTTGTGGCTCTTTATTTTGATTCTTAATAAGCTTCAAGCGAGATATAATAGTGATAAAGATAAACTTTATCTGTTAAATGGCAGTAACTGTACCACATTTTACGTTTGACTAGTTTAACTTCGCATTAAATAAGGAAATAGTAAGAAATCGTGTATGTAGATTGGTAATGCTTTGCATCATTAATAGACATAGTGGTATTTTTAATTATATTTTTTTTATCTAAGTTAATAATAAAATAAACGAAAATAACTTTATACGGAAGCATGACGTAATAATATATAGAAAACGAAATTATTAATTATGTCTTAGTCAAATATTATATTTTTAAAGCCAAATATCATAAATTCACAGTTTGTATTCATTGAGCAACAATTTAAATCGTTTTCATATTTCTACAAAAAAAAGGTTTTACAATACACAACGAAGAGAGAAGTGTTTTTGTTACACCCGTGTCATAATAATGTCATAGCCAATAGAAACACTGGTGACTCCCGGAACTTTGACGCAAAAAATATTATAAATCATTTGGAGCTAACAAAAGGAACGTATGGTTTGAATGATGTCGGGGTTCCGGTATTCATTCAGAGAATTCTAAGCAGTTTGTACATTAGTATCAAATATCACGAGGTGTTATATTTCATATTTCTGATTCAAAATATTAAAACCTTATTTCATAACTAAAATACAATGGACCTTATAATTTAAGATGTTTTGGGCTCTGTTTATCTGACTTTTTTTTACTCGTTTAATGTAGTTCTAATAAATTTTTAAGCTATTCATCCCTATTAAATTCTTTGTCTCTTTCTATCAAATCAAAATACTTATATCTAGTTAATTTTATTAATCTCACTATTGCAGTTTCTTTCTTCTTGATCGAAATTTATGATCGTACTTTAAGCTCAGTTTAATCAATTTTTAGTTCACTACACTAAAAAATGTTTAACTGTATGTTTGATTATTTTCGTAAGCCACGGCAATTTTCAGTTTATTACGATAACCGCTTTCCATTTTATTCGCAAATTGTAGACGAGGTCTGCGGGGCTTATGGAATGCCTTCCTATATGAGAATAACCCATAGAGTAGCAACAGGGAACAATGTGTTCGATAAAATCATAAGAGGTTTCGAGGATGCGGGATACGGGTTCCGATTTCGATCGAATGGTTATAGTATTCTGTGCCATTTGTCATTGTTAACAACTCTTCCATATATGATTATAGCTGTATTTTTTTACGCAAAGGTTTGACACAGATTAAAACTATACACAAAAGTACATTAAAATATGTGTATAATTAAACTTGATTGACTCTTTAAGATTTATCGACGTAATTATTAAGATTTTATTTAAAACATATTTTGTGAAAAATCTTCAATCGTTATTGCATAGGTAAATTATATTATGCAGTCAAATTAACTTAATGAATAATTCTACTTGAAATTTATTTAAGTACAGTATTTATTAACATAAAATTTTGTTTACTGAGTGTACATTATTGTATACATAAATATTTGTATGACAACCAGAAATCTCGTCTCAATCGCCATTGCCTTCAAATTGATTGGTTCCATTGATTGACTCTGCGTGTGTTCCATTCACGACTGCGATACTTATTATGAGGAATTATTTATTTCTTATACTTATATAGCCATAATTTACAAATAAATAAATAAGTACTCATTTGCGTGGAATCACTTGAGCTGGCAATAACAAACCATTCATCGAAAAAATACTTCGACTTTCACAAATTCTAGTCATCATTTTTTATTACAACGGCAACTTTACGACATAAAATAATATTGTGGTACAATTTTATATATGAGTATTTACTAATATAGCAACATCAGTCAATCATTTCCCCACTGCTGGGACACAGGCCTTGTCTCAAAGAGAGAGGATGGGCCATTATCCACCATGTTGGTGAATGAATGCCTATATTTTGAAGTTTTGAGGTTCTTTGACATACCGGTTTCCTCACGATGTTTTCCTTCACCGTTGTTGAGCGATGACATCAGAACTACACATAATTTATTTAAGTACTAAATAATTGATTGGTGCAGGGCCGAGGATCGAACCGGGTACCATCAGATTGCAAAGCGCACATGTTACCACTCGACCACCATCGCTCGATACTGTACGTAGGAATATGAAGTAAATATACAATTATATGAGGTGAGATGATGGTCAAATGCGGACTTAATCGCGTTAAAAAAAAACTTTATAAATATGATGTTAATATAAATAGATTGTTTGAAATTAAACACATTTTTATAGTTATTAAGGCACGTATATAAAATGATTCCGTTCAATTTACGGCAGTATAGTCACAGTGGGTGTGCGATGTTGGTGGTCCCGGGGACCGGCGCAGCACCACCGGGGGTCCTTGGGTATCCAGCTAGGATCTGCAAAAAATGAAGCTCTGTTTTAAAATGAATAAAGAAATAGAGATGTAGGTTGTTTTGGTTTAACGTGATTGACCGTGAAGATATAAGAAAACTAACATTCAGTATTTTTATCGAAATTCACTATAAAAACAACACGCTACAGTTGCAGTCCATAAGCAGTTAAGCAGCGATTACTGCCTACCATCAGGCAGACTGTTAGCAATTTTACAAATCTTTTCACAAAAAAAAATGGTAACATAAATTTGGCATTCACAGAGATGTACTAAGAAACTATGAGAAGAATGGGTGAAATATACAATGAGCAATACAAATATTCAGTTGTGTATAATCTGTAAAAACATTATCTTATTTTCAAAGTTTTTACTCCGTTCAAAATTGCAAATCTTATAAAAAATAAGCAAATCAAATAATATATTTTCTCCACTGTACTTATAACCTATAACTTATAAACGTCAGAATAAATCAACATATTTTGGAGACATTAATATGACGTTTTTAGGTATATAAGTTAACACTTTAACAGTATATAATTGAAGACAAAAAACAACATAATGCTACTTCATTTTTATAATTGTGACTCAACAAGAACGAATGTCAATAAACATACCGACAGTCAACAAGGTTAGTGTATAAAATGTCCAATGAAGTTAGACGCGCTATATAACTAACTAATTGGTTAACGTGCCTGATTAGCTGCCATACAAAGCGCATTGGATTCAATCAACGATTCATGGAGAATTGAGCGAGCGTTGTTAATTATAACAGTGGCTTCGTTAATCAACCAACAATTTGTAATTAATAGATAATTCTGTATTAGTAACTTTGTGGAGGTTGATGACTATTGCGTTTAATTTATTTATAATGTGCTACGCATAGCACAGTTAGGTAAGTAGGTATCTATAGTACATATTTTATACAAAATCGCAAACGTGACAAAAGTAAACTTAAATCGTCTTCTTCATTCAACCCAGGTTTCTACTCATTTTGTACTTTTGGTCCACGTTTACCTTCTCTAACATACATTATGTACGTGATTATATAATAAACTAGCCGTCCGCCCCGGCTTCGCACGAGTGTAAGCTCGGCCTTCGGGCTCGCTACAAAATATAATATAGCCTATGTCACCCGGGGATAGTGTAGCTTCCCAACAGTGAAAGAATTTTTCAAATCGGTTCAGTAGTTTCGGAGCCTATTCATTACAAACATACAAAAATAGGTACAAATCTTTCCTCTTTATAATATTAGTGTAGATTATAGAATAATTTGAGTATTATTTGGATTTTTAAAATCGATTATTTCAGACGATTAAAAAAATTGACGACTTGTAGTATTTTAACCTATACCATCATATACCACCCGAGCGCTCTTTCTGCTAAGCTACGGTCGCTTTCCTGTCAGCCTCCAAATGTTTGAGTTGTCTTTGCACGAATACATTTAAATAGTAAAATCGAAAGTGTGAAACAACACTCCAAATATCAAAATTACTTTCGTGTTATAAAGACTATTTAATGAAGCGTCGCGGGGTATTCAACGAGTGACCAGTAATTACACACCGAGACACCTTACAAAATGTTTACCAGTAACCCGGCTCCATACGTATATATGCGTAACAATTAATTAATTAGTACATTTTACAAATCGATGTCAGAAGACTACAAATACATATTTTGTAACCTACAACCGCTCCCGCATTGCATACGCGTACAGGAGGGACGCGTAGTTTTACAAACCGTATGTTATCTATACCAAGGATGATTTTTTTCTATATGATCGTTCTTGTCTATACTTACAGATTAGCTACTAATTTTAGCTACAATTACCTAATATTCTAATTTTATGTAGATATATGTTACCATTTTATAGCATATTCTATTAGTATTTTATAATATTTATTGTATAAGTATATGCTTTTTACCTAAAAATTAATTTTATTTTTCTAACATGATTAGATTATGTTTATAATTTATATTTTATATCTTAATTATGTGATGGATGAATGCATTATTTCTTTCTTCTAAATGAAAAAAATTACCTATCTTGTAGATAACCTGTAAGGCAGTGTGCGTATTTATTTTGTACCTACGTACAATTGTAGAGACTTGATTAACTGTTTTAATTAATATGACTACATTGGCCTATTGAGGTTATCAACATGTCAAGTTCAATTAAAGCCTCGTTGTACACGAATAGACACAATTAGTAAATTAGAGACCTTTATTCGGAACATTTAAGGATAATTAATGGCTATCTTTGTACTTTTGAATGGACAAATCTCTTAATGGTTGCTGTAATTTTATTTTGGTATATGTTCTTGTAAGTATATGTATGTGCTCCTTTCATATTCCTCTAATGGTATCTTATTTTTTTAGATTTCTACGTTTTTTTTGGAGGATAAGATTGTATCCTTCATAAAGAACGATTTAATCAAAATAATAATAATAGTTATTTCAATATAATGCGTCTCTTGTTTGCAAATAAAAGCATATTTCATAATATACATATTATTATTTTCCTTTAAATAAAATCCTAAATCATATTTATCTGGACGTACATTCAGGCGATAAATATATCAATTTTAGTATATTTTCAGTATAAAGTTGTCTGTAGTTACGTGAAAGGCTATCTGTACGGGTCTGTAGTTGGATTTTGTTTGATAATTGTCACGTATGTGTCACTTTGTTAGGAATTCGTGCCTATTGTGGGGAAACTGAGCTGTTTCAGCCTGGTTTTAGTTGAAAGCTTGATTGAGATACAAACTCTGTTTGGATAGTGGGCTGTGATATTGTTAATCTGGTTAAATAAATCAGAGTTAGTTAAGTTGCGCAATTTGGTGTTATTTATTGCTTTCTATCGCTTGTGTTTTGAGATTACTTTGGCAACGAAGTAAGCTTTACTCTAGTGTCTACGTTTACCGATATGACTTTATATAAAAGGTCATTTAGTGTAATTTCATTTAAAAAAAAAAACAACGTACATTCTTCATATTATTTACTTAATAATAAAATTGTGTTAAGAACTGATAAGCGATGGGGAAGAAAGGTTCTTGAGTGGAGACCACAAATCGGAACACGCAGTGTAGGTAGGCCTTCCACTAGCTGAACCGATGACATTGTGAGAGTCGCGGGCATCCAGTGGATGCAGATGGCAGGATGTCGTCCAGTGTGGTTAAAAGGGGAGGCCTATGTTCAGCAGTGGACGTCTTCTGGGTGATAATGATGATGAAAATAGTGTTGCTTTATCTTGACTTTGTTTCAGTATTCAGTTATGGCATATCCTTTGGTTCGTTCGTCAAATGTCCACTAGACAGGACAAATTGAGTTAACCTGAGATTCGTCTCTGTTTCTTGGTTCCTTGTCTCACCTTCATCAAAGTCAGGCTCTCCGTTGATTTATACGAAGATAGAACATAAACTGTCGGTGATATTACATTAAATGTTACTAATATTACCTAATCACTGCACAAACTAAAATTGTTATACAAAAAAGATATAACCAATGTGTTTTCTACTCTAGTATTTTTTATGAAGTCTCTCTAAATCACAAACCATAAAATAAATTGTACTCCCAGCCATTGAAAAATTATAAAATACCTACTAATAATATAGTTATCTACATGGTTGCATGGAATGGAATGGTGTTATATATTTACCCGATAGAGAGTCATTACACTCACCATATCGTAAGTAACTTTCACTGTAAAACTAACTCTAAATTCGCGAAAAAAAATCAGCTCATTTATTGGTTATCAACGACATTTTTCTAAGGATCAGTTGAATTTATAAGCAAGTTCAGGGCTAGTCCCATTGTAGCAGTGGTGTATAATAATGATTGTCTTTTTCATGATGTTTTATACAGTATAACATCAAAAACCTTATTAATTATGTGTCTAACAAACAACATCGTAAGAGGTAAAATCAGTAGCTACAAGTAGAGGCTGACAGCTCTGATCCGAGCTCGTATACTCTGTCTGTAACTCCATATTCCTTCCGTAACCCGACACCAGCAGGTTAGAATGCCTATTGAGGATCGCGTGAGTGACACTGGAACAAGGTTTCAATACTTTATAAACAAAATATTGGGTTTGTGAGCCTGTACTCATTCTATTTAAGTTAGTTTTTCTAGGGTAAACGAATGGATTCAAATTTTAGGCTGTTTATATATTGTTGACGTTAATGCTACTAGTATCAAAATAAATAAATAATATATTTCAGGGTTTTTATATTTACGAAAAAGATTAAGATCATGTTTTATTAGCTGAATTAAATTCTTTATGAGAGACCTATATCCTGCAGTGGACTGATGGCATTGACTCTTAAAAAGTTACAAGAATATGATTTACCAGAAAAGACTCTATACTAAAGTATTATATTCTAGACGCAAAAAATAATTATTGCTATTAAATAATAGCAATCAATAAGCACTAACTTAGGTACCTAAGTACTTAAATTATCTACTCTTAAATGATATCTGTGTGTTTGTGTGTAGTGTGTGTGTCGTTAACCGTGAAAGTTTAAAACAGTGTATTACATTCTCTAAATCTACATTTGTTTTACGCGATTAAGTTAAGAAGACTTACTTTATTTTCACAAGTAACTACATTCTCTCAGTTTTTAGGAAAATCCTTTGTAAACCTAACCAAAGTCACATTAGAGATAAGTGAAGAGACCTACTTACATATATTGCGTGTCACGAGCGAGTCCGGGAGTCGCAGACAATACATCAATCAACCGGGATCATCCCGACCCTGCTTCATATTTATATTTCACTTCATCTTCGCAATCTCACTGGAATATTATCGAAACAGTACTCAAACTTACTTAGAAGGGAAAATAATGGAAAAAACAATAATTTTTCTCGTAGATTTTTGGATTTTTTTGGTGTGTCGCCTTCTGTAGAAGGTGGCACACCAGAAAAATCTTCTATGATATCACCTTTGCTTTAAATAGTGCTTGATTAATGCTTATGGCGACATTGTGTTTGCATGTTTGTGGTGTTTTCGGTAGCTTGCGCTTTCTATTTCTGAACAGTTCGATCATCGGCACTACACCTATCACTTATTTACTAATTAAATTATGTGCAGTTTTGGTGCCATTGCAGAAGACAACAGCAAAAGAAAAAATCACGAGGAAACCGGTATGGATATACCGGTTTCCCAAACATTCCAAGAACACAAAAATTTATACCATAATGCACTGGGCAATCATGGTGGTGGTACTATCATCTCTCTCTGAGAGAAGGCCTGTATCCCAGCAGTGGGAACATGATAGGATGATAATGATGTTGTCACACTAAATTAATCATTATCATAGGTATATTTTAGTTACCCACTTATTTATAGGACACATAGATTACGGATTTTCGAAAAAAATCTTTTCCATAAAATGAATTCATTGGCATTTTAGATTTTTAAATTTTAATATATTGTGCATTACACGTTTTCCTATTGGACAATTCTATTGTAACCCCTATGATTTATACTAGCAGTAGTTTTAGAAGTGTTTGTCTGACATTCTGCGGTAAAGAGACCCAGGCAGTTCTTAATCATGTAATCTAATAGTAAACTCACATAAAATTAATGGATGTACTCGTATCATTCACATGAACTTCTAGTACTGTCTCCACAGTGAACTGTGATAGAAAATAAGCACATGTTGATAGAAAATAAGCTCATTCTTTATATATCACGGATCATAATTTATTGTTGTCAGCCTTTGAAAGATTAAGTGCTTGAAATATGATTATATCTGCCGCAATATATTAATACGAAAAACATCATCAGGTTATTATTTTTTTAAGAAAATAAATACTGAAATGTATCAGCTGTCCGTAAAATATTTTACGAAAGTTGATAGAGATTAGAGTTCATTTGTTTCTTTTACGTATATTCAGGAAAAAAGTTAAAATATGACAACTACTCGAGTTTTATTTTTATTTTAGTCCTCTATTTCAGACCCTATTTTTATGAGTAAAAATTTAGAATAGATAAAGCTTCATACATTGAAGACATAGTTTTTTTCTACAAATAAAATCTGCAATATATGTCGACACCTAAAAATCAAACAAACAAACTCAGTAGGTAACCATAAGAACTAGGTAAACTATCAATTCCCCGTCTCCTAGTTGATTATTCCTTTAGCAACCGAACACTCCCGTATTACAGACACTCCCGTATTACAGACACTCCCGTATTACAGACACTCCCGTATTACAGACACTCCCGTATTACAGAAACTCCCGTATTACAGACACTCCCGTATTACAGACACTCCCGTATTACAGACACTCACGTATTACAGACACTCCCGTATTACAGACACTCCCGTATTACAGACACTCCCGTATTACAGACACTCCCGTATGTAGTACACTATACATCACCATCCGTCTCGAAGTCACCTCACACTACATCCATTCACAGATTGACGCCACATCTCTCTACTGTTGAATTATTCACACGCAGTGGTTTATCTGGTACTGACAGCGTCCGACAGTTCCCTAAAATTCTTTACAGACGATATACACTAATGTTCCTACTTATTATGTTGGAGAAATAAAATTTAACTTATTCCTTAGCTTAACACACACGGCAGACTAAAATAATAGTGTGCACAAATTATACTACTTTTAGTCTAGTGACGAGACCTGCAAAAAAATGAGAAAATTCGCATCTAAAATAGTTAATTATAAAATTAGAATGCACATAATACATTCTCAAAATTTCCATAAATAAGATAAATTTGGAATTATCGTTTCATGAAGAGCACTGTTATATAGTTTTGAAGTGGAAATTAATTATTGTAACATTTGCGTTATTCACAAGCAATAGTATAATTTTTCCACTCACTTCATAAATTCATATCAATTTTGTGGTTATCGCAGAAAATATATATCTTGACTAAATGATTTGTGTCTCGTCTGCGCAGGCTCTAAGTGTCTTCTGTGTGTTACTCGAAATAATGGGACTAGTATTCCATTACCGGCTCTGGTGAAAGCGATGAATCTAACGTTTGATTAATATTGTGAATGTTATCATTTACAGTTTAATGGAAGGTGTTAAAGTCAACTCTGACAAATTCATGACTGGTAATGGATTCAATTTGTTTTTGATATGGTGGTGGAGATAAAAGATTCTGTCTAACAGAAAGTTATAAATCAAAGTGTAGTAAATAAAATTTGTACAACAGAAATGAAATAAGTGGAATGACTCTCGTGGCGTACCTCAAAGTCAGACTTGGAATAGGGTGACCGCAAGTAGCATATACAGCTGTACCATAAGTCTGATAATAGCACTTAGTTGTCAGTCTTTACTTCAATCATTTAACTACGACAGAGATCTGGTAGCCTAAAGACTTTGACATTAGGGCTTACCATTTAGCAGAATATATAATCTAACATTATGGTGTAACTGAAAACCTTATCTATACTTTCTAAGTATAAAATCCTGGTCATATGTCATTCGTGAACGTAAACCTATTTAAGTTACTAATGCTTCAGCTGTTAACGCTTTTTCTTAGATGTCACAATAAAGTGTTATTTTATTCTCAAGAACAGCAAAATGCAAACATTTTTCTTCACCATATCGTATTGCTGTAATGAACACTTATAATTTTATTATTCCTATATAACGGGCAATAAGTGTTTTGTTTCATTGAATTTCTCTAATAAATGTGCACCAATGATGTCAAATGCTAATAACGTTTTCTTTTTATTACAGGTACGTTTCGGAAACAAGCTATAAAGAGAAAAGTCGCATTTAAAAATTGTAAGTCCATATTTCAAGATAATAAAGTTGTTTTTAAAACTCTCTTTACTAACAAATGGTTATATCGAAAACAAAAACATAACAACTGCTTTTGAATGATTCAGTACTAAAATAAAGGATGAAAAAATTGTCATTTTGAATCTTACAGTCATGAAATTAAAGGTCTTAATTTGTATAATATCGAGATACAAAAGTAAAGGTGATTCAATGTGTGTGAGTTGAATTGTAACGTGTTTTGTTTGAAACAGCTTTTGTTCGTGATTGCTATCGTGTCATACAAGAAGACAATCGAGCGAACGTTGTTAGGCGGCACGTGACACGTGACACGTCTCGGACAACTTCATCATTCAATATTTCAGTGTTAACTGCCGATACGATTCCGTTTATTTATTTATTGCTATCGTCAGTTTTATTGTGGAGAAAGCGGAACGGAACGTCAGAAAACGTCTAAGTTTATGAAACATACATGATGTAACAAAATTCGTAATAAAATTAAAATTATATAATATTGAAGTTTAGGGTTTCTATTTAAAATTAATTTCATACCTTTACTTAGCTTCTTTTACTAACTTTTTTTATAATCTAGTATTCCTTTTTTTATTTATTTAAACTCTTGAAAATATCTATAACATTGAAATAATATCACAAAATATATTGTGAAGACATTCAAAAACAGACCAATACAGTTATTTTTGTACAGTCATTGATTACAAAAAATGAAGTCTGTAATTACAATAATAGTGTGATAATTGCCTTAAATTTATATTTCCATACGTTCCCCTAGTAAATTCTTTCTAATAAGTTTCATGTTATTAAAAAAAGATTTAAAAGCACATCTTTTCGGAATAATTTCAAAAACAGCTCGGAAAGAATTTTCGCTACACGCTATACAAAAGTAGACCGAGAGCACTACCCTGGGGAACGCCACTGCAAGCCTTACGATGAATCCCTTTTACGTTGTTTCTCTCCTCGTTTCAATTTATTACCTTTACGACTTAAAGCTATCTAAGATTCGTTTACCTTTTTTGGTAACAGCTGTCAGGTCAGCTTGGAACTTTATTTTACAGCGAGCGAGAAAACAACAGATGCACTACCGAAACAATAAACACCATCATTAACTGTACTTACAGCTTCTGTACGTACAATTCAAGCTGTTATGTCACTTTTACTTCAACGTTGCTATTCTATTATTAGTAAATTACAATATTTTTTCCCATTTTGGCCCGGCATAGTAGCTTACAAAAGTCAATTGCGTGTAGGTGTAGTTTCATAAATAGTTTCTCAAACAACAACTTAGCAATAGCTATATTAATAAATAAATAAAATAATATTAATAGCTATAAGCAATAATATGATCGCTTTTAAAGCGTACGCATGAGAATGAGTAGGTAGATGGTTGCATATCCTTTACCGCAGAGCAGAGCGGAGCAGCGTCAGATAACACAAAGAGTATTGTGGAGCGTTACGGTTTCCAACTCATAAAATTTCACAGCGCGGAATGCTCTAACCTGTATCCTCATCTACGTCTATACATACTGTGGCCTATTCTACGTCTCTAGATAGCTCTGTAAAGTGTCCGCCTTTTGATATAGCACGTCGGGAACAAGAGCGAGATGTACGGGCAAGCTTCGGTTCTGCGGAGTATTATCTCCGTCGCAAAATGCGCCGTCAGTCTTATATCACCATAGAGCAGTTTAAATCATTGGTTTTGACACACTATTCTTATTTTAGTCGCAGTTACCACAACTCTTTAGTATATAATGTGTTTACTAAATGTGTAGTAATACTGAAGGGTGTGTATGTACTCATCATTACAAACAACTTTTATTGTGGGGTCAACTCTGATATCGCGAAAAAATATCTGCCATTCCATACATTTTACCGAGTGTCTATGACAGTTTTCTATGGAACAGCTGTTTTTTGTGATTTCAAGTTTGGTCCTATCGTAAAAGTTGTTCATAATGATGAGTACATACATACTCTTCAGTATTACTATACATTTAGGTAACACTTTGTATATTTTGAAGTGAATGTGACCGATTTTTACAATGCGTAGAATGAGACTTCAAGGACAAAATAACTATTATATTGTCCCGTATGATCAGTCGTCCCACGTGGTACGTCGGACTGGTGACACGCATTATCCATTGACAGCGCTAGACTACAGATAACGCTAGACAACACCGATACCGAATGTCTTTCTTCTTCCCGAGCCCGTGTACGACGTGCCAACTAAGAAGCCGTGTACTGTACGTAGAGACTGTGACCTGATCTGTGGCAGGTCAACGACCTTTGATCGTGTTACGTAAACGACCTTGCGAAGGTCTGACTCCAGTGTTGGTGATATTTTTTGCATTTTCAAGCCTGTAGTTTGCAAGCCAATGGAAAATTAATGCAAATCTTTTATTTTGTTCCGAGATTGTCTTTTGTGTTTGTCGAATAACAAGAGATTTGCTTCGACTTAAAGGTTATTCCCTTTACAGCTCGAGTTTATGTAAAAACTGGTTTGTTAATCTCACAGTAGATAAGTCTTCCAGTTTATGACTGTTCCTTTGTTCTAAAATTACAACAAAATTAAGTAAAGCCTCTTTACGAGCGTGTCAAACTCCATCTCCTTTTTGTTTGTACCCCGGGGCACTACTCTAAAGCAAGCTTCAGATCAGCGAGAGCTTCTCACAAGTTATAGAGGTTCGGGGGGGGGGGGGGGGGGGGTTGACAGCTCCGTTAGCTTAGTTGGTAGCTTGGTAGTGAACCTGCCTTCTACGCTTAGAGGCATGAGTTCGATTCCCACATAGGACAAACATTTGTGTGATGAACATTTGTGTTTGTTCTATGTCTGGGTGTTATAATATATTTAAGTATGTATTTAAAAATATACATATATGTATGTATATCAGTCTATGGCAGCCATATTACAAGCTTTGCTTAATTTGGGGTCAGATGACCATGTGTGCAATAATGTCCCTTATATTTATAATTATACCTACCAGTTTCCCAGCAACCAAAACTTGCAAAAGTAAATATAGCTCAATTGTTTCTAGGATGAAATTTGCTTGCAGAAGCTAACCGCAAGTTTTCTTGCGAGAGTAAAATGCGCCTAACCGCTGATAAATTTCAGTTTTATGTTTCTTTCTTGGCCATAAACGAAGAAGCAACTTGCTGTAAAACTTTTGCACTGACTTTGTTAGAACTGACCGCACCATGCGTTCTGCGAATGTAATCCAAACTTTAAGAAAAGGAATTAAGATTTAAATTTAAATCGCAAGGTTTATAACGGAGAGAAGCTACTCAGGGTTATCAATGGATGAATGTTATGGATAGAAGAGTTTGTTGCATAAATGATAGATTCTGATATTGAAAGTAAGTTATCAGTAGGTATTAGAAAGTAGGTGGTCAATAATGTTATCATTATTGCTAATCAAATTAAACTAATCATAAATAAACTTTTCAATGTACTTTCATACAATATTATTATAGTAAAGAGCTGTGGAAGATGTTTGGCCACCTTGTACGACATGATAACTTGATGAAAACTATCATAGATAGAAAGGTACACGGAAAGAAAGGAACGGGAAGACCAAAAAGAGTATTCTTAGACCAAATAAAACAAAAGACAAATGTCATGTCGTACAGGGAGGTGAAAACGCTGGCAGAAGACCGTCAAGCCTGGAAGTCATTCCACTGACAAGATCTAACGCTCTTATAAATATTGTTTTTTTTTATCGAGGTGTGGGTCAAAACCAGCAGGCTCAGAAAGATTATGGTGATACAAGCTTGACTCTAAAAAGTTGATTGAAACAGGCGTTACTTTGCGGAAGTCCATATCAAAAACTGTTTTTCTGATGAATCTCTAGCGTGATTCCGCTTCTACGTAGCTTCAAATACAATAAGGAATTCAGGATACATTTTACTCGGTAGATATTTGTTAATGAAGTTATTTTAATTAAGTTTGATTTAGCCTAATCCGATATAAAATATTAATTACATAAAAGAGAAAATTAACCTGTCGTGAAACAAAAATTAACTAATACAGAAACATACGATACAATTTAATTTGAAATGCAAATGAAATAACTCCCTGCCGTCCTCCTTGTTTCCTGATAACTACAATCTAGGCATCTTCAAGGCTAGAGTGAATAAATTTCTTGTAGATCGACGTGTTCCATCCTCGGCCACACTGTCGCTTACCATCAGGCGAGTTGGTGGCCAAACGTACATCTATTCCATAAAATATATAAAAATATATTTTAATGAAGTTAATTTAATTTAGCCTAAACTAAAATAAAACCGCAGCCCGTGCTAGCTGCCCATGGTTTCACCCTTATATAACGCGGGAGAAACCGTGGGCCACAGCTAGTTAATGATGAAAACAATAAAAAAGCTCTAAATATTCAATGCTATTTGACATTTTTTAAGTTTCTGTCAATAATGATGTTGTTATTAGACAGTTCGAGTCTGTTTGAGTCGCTTCTAATAAGAATATTTGATGATGGGAACGTCCATATGTTGTTTGTAATGCCCTCTACTCTACTCTAATACAGTTTTCTTCATACATTTTTGTAAATAAACCGTTGAAGTTAGTGTGAGTGTCGGGAGGGTCAGTAAATAGAATTCTGTTTGTGTAATACTTGGACCGTGTTGAAGAGTTACGGAAGTTAAGTTGTTTCAACTGTCGGTGTGAGGGGATCCGCACTGAGTAGGAAATCTCCAGAAAACTAAATAACCTGTTTCTGACAAAATAATTCTGTTGAACAATGTTTTAAACTATCACAATTGTTCTCTACATTTATATGATTATTGACGGGATATTTACCGTGGTAAGGTTGTGGATGGATCTACCGATATTTAGGCGCAGTTACATGCACCTTGTTCACGGGAAGACTAAAGAATGCGGGTGGTTTGAATGATCTACCCTCTGTCTTACTCTTTCGGGAACTCCATCCACAAACTTACCACGGTAAATATTCCGTCAATAATCATATAAATGTAATCCTGTTGAAATTTATAGATGCGCTAATTGTGTAGTAGCCTATCTGTGGGCTTTTATGATGAGATGGTTATCATCTTAGTCTAGACTTTCTTTGTGCAAATAAATTATTTTATCCTTAGATTTTTTTATTTATGCTATCTCTATAAGCAGAAGTAACTATCAATTTAAAATATGCAGTTTAAGTTCCTCCGATGACATTATGTCATCAAAGCAACATTTTTTTCCAATTATTTTGATTTAATAGCAAGTTCAGTAGTTTTACTGAACCAATTTTGATTAAATTTCTATAGAACCAATCTGAAAGTAAATTCTTTTATATTATTATAATTTTTAATAGATTCATAAATGACGGAGTTCTGAGGTAAAAGAAAAGTAAAAAAAAACGAATCGAGAACCTTCTCCTTTTTTGAAGTCTGTCAAATAGGCACACTCTACAAACAAGTTGCAGCAGGCGTGGTGTGTGACGTCACACTGAATACGAATTACACTGTTTAAATCTCGTGTTTGTAATCAATTGTTTTTTACTAAGTAGCTAAGTGTTTATTGATCATCATCACAATCAGCCTATACTAATCCACTGCTAGACATAGCCCACTTTCAAGGAACGCCACTCAATCTGATCTTGAATTTTCTCTTCTAGCCGCTACTTTACGTACATTGTCACTCCAATAAGTCTCAGGGCGTCCTACGCTACATTTGCCGATTCATGGTCGCTAGAACTAGTCTACCCTAACGGTTATTATAAGCTTATTGTAGTTTTTTATCGTTTACCTACTGTTATGGGGTGGACAAGCGTTACGCTAACCATCAGGCGACTGACTTGCTCGTCCTTTCACTTGGTTGCGCTAACGAAACTCGTTGTCAGTCACACTTGCTCGCATGTGCATGTACAATACGTATGTTAAGATTAACGTTTTGAGGAGTAGTTTCTCTGTGATTGTTCTACTGTGTGGGGTGCGGACGCCCTTGCTTTGTTAACAAGTTAGAATGTATATCGGTTGGAGGGGAATAATGTGGAGCGTTTTTATGTTGAGAAAACTTTCCATGTTTAGTGGGAAACCTGTTTACTAAATCTAAATTCGATCTCACTTCAACTGGAAACTGTTGAATGGTTATATATTGGAAATGTTACACTAACTCTTAGTGGAAAGCACGTCTGTATTCCACTCAGTAAATATATATAATGGTTTATATTACAAAACTCTATCATGATTTATAAATCACTAGGTATTTCATCTACTGCAATAATGATATATGAGATGCTTTTTCCGTAATTTCAGTGTTTTCTTGTAGTTTTGTGGCATGAAATCTTCGACCAAAATAAAATGAATGGAAGGGCCCAGTAGAAGCGCATTTTTGAAGATTACAAAATGAGCGCCAGCGCTCACTTCGTTTCAGTCGGTCTCTAGCCGTAGGAAGTGAAACACGAGTCTATTGTTACGCGATAACGAAACATCTGACAAAATGAATTCGTATGCTGTACCGAAGTGTAAATACACAAATAAAACCGATACTTATCTGTTTTTTGTAACAAATATACTGTACATTATTATAATTAGGTGTTGAAGTATATGTCCGACGGTTTTGACTCGTTTTTACTGATCAAGTTCAATGGTTAGGGCCAGTCCATTCATTTTATTTTGGTCGAAGCATGAAATAATGATTATTATGTATCTAAATTTACTTAATTTGTAATAATATGAAATTTTTAAATGTCTTTATTTTCAATTAAATTTGTTGAAAGAAAAACCTATTGGTACTATTACATATATACGGTATTTTTTGATTTAAGTCATTTCTGTTCTTTTTTGAGTATGTTTAAGTATATATATCAGGGCGGAAGGGACTTCGTCATTCGATTCTATAAAAAAATGAATTTTAGTTTAAAATTGTCTTTTACTGTAGTTTAGTTAATAACACTATAAATGAGTTGAACTACACAACGTACCTATATATGATATTATATGTTCTTACATAGTATCAAGTCTTTCATCCTTAGCAAGATTAACTACAAGTAGAAGTTCATGTTGAAAGTTTCAAAGTTCCCGCCTGAGTTCCGATAATGCCCTTAAAAAGTTAACACAACGGCTCTGAGGCTAATTACAGACGACAATGTTGTGTCCATAGATTTTGTTCGACAGAGAAGATTCACTACGCAACTTTCAAACATATAGAAATAAGCTAAATGTTCGCGACTATGTACATATGTGTTAGTCTCGGCTTTCAATCTTGCCAACGAATATAATTTTCAATGAGTATATGACAAGTTATGTAGGTACTATGTTTTGTAAAAAAGTCATGGAACAAAAGTTAACAATGACGTAGGTACGAGTATGACTGCGGGAAGTTGTTTTCTAACTAGTTGGAGTTTTTAGAAAGAAGCAAACTATATGATTAGATAATTTTGTAATGCAGTGTTCCGCAAGTTGGGCAACAAGCCGCCTACACACCTTGCGTGGGCGGGCAGTCATTGACTATTATTGTAGATTATTTAATAGTTATTTTGTAAATAAACTTTGCAGAAATCTTATCGTTTGTATACCTAGTAGATACTGGTTGTGTAAAACTTTTGGTTCCAGCTACTGTATCATATATTTATTTCTATAAACACACAATGTATTAAACCAACAGCATCTTAAGTTAACCTCACCTACTTAACGCTTCCAACAGAATATCTCCACACAAAAGAAAACCTCTTTTTCGTATAGCCTCTTTTTCCTCATATCACGTAGGAATAAGCCTTTTTTAAACCTTTCCATTTTTCCATTGATGTATGGGGTCGCAGGTGGCAGTTTCTTAAGATCTGGTTACTGGAATGTTAATCCTAACACAGTGGCGGAAGGTCGAAATTAGATAGATCGAGTTGGTGCGAATGATAAAGTAAGAAACAGTTTGTATCGATGATTGTACGGACATGAATAAGTTAGCGGTCTTGAGCTTTGTTTTAGGAAGTCGACGGCAACTTGGAAATATTTGAAAGAAAAACCGAGAGAATGTTATGATTTATGATAGAATTGGTAATGCCTACGGGCAGTTTTTTCAAGATTTTTAATAGTAAATAGACCAGAAACAAACTTAAATTTGTTTTAAAAATTACACAAATTGAATAGGTTTGTTAAGTAACTAAAATAATTTAAGAAAGACTATCTGCTCTACCACAGTGGCATCCTGCCGGTTAGTTATAGGAATAAAATAGAAAATATGTCGTGTTGATCCGGGCACAGAATAAATAATAGTACAAGCCGGGACATTACCTAGTTATATTATACCACATTTCATTCAAATAAATTCATCTGTTACGGTGTCGGAATTGGATGGAATTAAACACGTACTTACATGCAATTATTTGAATTTAATCAGTCGTTTAGTAAGAATTGCCTTTAAATTTAAACCATCTATATTTGTATGATGTATTACGTACTCAAGATTTTTTTTAAATTCATTTGGAATGTTAAAATAATGAACCAAAAATAGAACGTACACAAAAATAAACCAACGAGGAAAAACTTAGAGCAAGTGAGTTGGTAAAAAAGAATTCAATTACCGGCGTAGGTAAAGAGGTGCGAACACGCGATAGCTCCGTGGTTAATTCCTTCTAGCACGCCACTAGTGAAGTTATTAGCAAATACCTACTACTGCGCTGCTCATTTGTACTGATATAAAATGATGCTGTTTCAATTTAACATTTCATAAAAAATAACGATCTAATGAAATGATGAAACTTTAAATACACAAATCTTAAAACTTTTCTTAAAAATAAGTATCAAAAACTAACTCCAACTAAGTATAATAAGTACCTAAGCTATATAGGATGTGTTAGGTTCGTGCTCCATCCTCAGCCACAACATCTTTTTCCATCAGGTAGGATGGTGGCACAACTGAACAGAAACCTATTCTATATTTAAAAAAAACAAGTCATAACTTTGCCGACGCTTGTCATGTTAGGATTGATGAAAAATTTAATTTAAGAAAATTTATTGTATACAATATAGTAATATTGAAATTTAATGCAATAATGTACAACGATACGTTTAATTTTTATGACAATACCGTAGAGAAAAGAAACAAAGACAAGTTATTGACCAAAGGGAAATTCGAGAATGATACAATATGCAAGTAAAATGAACATTATGTCAAGTATTTGTTACTTACTAGCTGCAGTAGCTATACCTGGTAAGAGTTATGATTCACTGAACTTTTCCCTTCAATCAAATAGTAAGTGATTCACAGTTCCTACGATTTGTTCATATATTTCCATAGCTAAACCATTGTCCAGGTTTGTAGGAATAACGGCGCGTCGCGTGGGCCCAATATTTGTTCACCAGCCGATGACAAACGCAACCTACTGTCAATATGGAGAGGATTTAACGGATTCTGGATGTCAATATTTATATTTTGCCTCAGTTTGACTATTGTTAAGTTTATGACTGACTTTAGGTGTAGGCGTAATTTTTAGATATTTATGTTATATTATTTTAAAGTATTTTGTGACAAATATTAGTTTTAGTAGATATTTTGTTGAATCAAAATTATTGAATTACACAATTTTTTTAAAGGGTTTCTTAACTTGCAATATTTGTTACTTTGTTTAGTCAAATCTTGTAAGCTGAATCAGAATCCGTTCCTCTTGACTGATTTTACTAAAATTTGTTATACTTTAGTGTACGCCAATACATCAAATCATTTCCAACAACTACGTCTGTTGCATCCAATGTTACGCTAACATCAAATGTTTTGTCGCCAATGTCCGCTCCCCTCGTACTCGTATCAGCTCCCCCAAGATAGAATTTCCTCCATAAACGGTTCTTTTCTCTACAAACTTTATTATCCAACTGTATTCTTTACTCTCAACTGCCTTTCATTAGGTATTCAAATTGTTCGCTGCATAAATAATGGCTCATTATTTTGCTCGCGATGCTCTTTTGTTGTATTCTGATAACAAAGTTGATGAAGTTTTAGGATAGTTGAAATGTTGCCATTTTCCTTTGTTCAGGGAAGTTGCATGAAGTAAACAATAAAATGAAACGCATCTTGGAATGGAAATGTTTTATCATTCGTTCGTTTTTCATGCCATTGTATGCCAAAAAATGACACATTTTAGCAACGTTCCATAAGTATAATAATATCACAAGTATATGTCTAGTGCTGGCAACTAATAAGAATAAAAGACAAAATGATAGGTATTGAAAAACAAAATCTTTACTGTATTTTTGTGTATTTATTATCACTTAAGAAATTATCTGTTCACTATCAAAATTAAATATTTCAGACTTATTTTCTTTCTCATTATTTCTTACTCTGATTATATTTTATTTCTTCTTTATCTATCCTTCTTCGGTCGTAATTTTTTTGAATTGTAGTATATTCTCAAGTGCGGGACAATACCTCAAATATAAAAAATAATAATCTCTTGCAATAGGTTTCTATGACTCTAGTCATCAACCTGCACCACTTCAATACTGGATATCATCTTGATAGATTATTTATATATTTGAATTATACTCTGCGGTAAATCCAAATCCATTTGCCCTGGTGTGAAGACTAACATGAAACCTAGTCCCAGCCCAGGTGATGTGACATGATGCCTACGTGAGCTAGTCTGAAGCCGACACTTGATTGGAGCCGTCGTCAGTATCGTATAAGTTTATAGCCGATAATAAAGTTAGCTACGAGTGCATCGGAGTGTTGATGACGTCTATTATTATTAGTGGAGTGATAAAATGTTTTACTGCGTTACGGAGAATTTGAGGGTGAAGGGCAACTGGAGATTTGTTTTGACTATAAAAAGATTATCTCAATTTGTTTGTCACGAAATTATTGATCTAAATATTTACATAAATCTGTGATACTATAACTATTTTTAGAATCTTCTTAGCTATTATTGAAATAGTTGTTATGTGGTATCATTTAAATGTTAGTTGTTAGAATTGTCTATGAACATTTAATTTTCTACATTTAGAAAGTAAATACTCAAGTGTGAAAAAATACTAATTTTAAATTAAAAATACTTTTGATAGTTATTTTAATAGAAATATTTTTTCTGTCGTCAAATTGTGGCAAAACGTAGATCTACGAGTATTATATAAAAATTAATCATATTTCCTCAGGCGTCATAATTTTAATACAATTGGTTCCGGATAACCCTATACAATTTTTTTATCGTTAATTTCTGGGATGCTTTTTTCTAGTAAATTCATTAAAAAAACCCACAAGTTTAGGAGAATGGGAAATTGAAAATTATAAGAAAATTACGTGTCCAGGATATAAACCTGCCTGTGGGAATTCTTTTTTTTACAACAATCTAGGCATGCGTTTGATTACAATCTCGCCTGATGGGAAGCGATTATGTGGTCGAAGATATAGCACACTGACCTAGGAACAATACCTATTCACATTTGTGGTTTACCCCCGATTTTACCTTTTAGGAAAGACAGACGCGGGTAATATTATTAGTAATTAAATTAATAGAATTAATATCTAATTAAAATTAATAAACTTATTAATATTATTACTAATTAAACAGCCAAATTCTAATCTCCACGTGAATGTATCCACTCGTACAATGAAACCCACACACATCATTATACAGAGCTAGCTTATCTCTATAATACCCGGCACCGACTTCATCGCATCGGTTTTATTTCTCAGACGAATTATAAAAGTGTTAAATATCTAACAGCATGATTAGATCGAATTTGAACGGATCTAATAAACGTGAAATATAAGTATTATGACTTTAATGTAAGAAATACTTGTTAATTTAAATAAAATATCTTACTCACAGATATAACCACATTAAACAGTTCGTTTAAATACAGAAAACAGATACGTTCATATCGTTCACGTTTTCAAATACTGTTAAGATACAATTTATAAGACAGTAAGTACACTATTGACATGGTTTTTCCTGATTAGGATTTCTAATTGGACAAGAACAAGAATTTTATACGTTTTGAATTGTATGTTGAAAATAATTTGATTTTAACCATGTTGCTGACTGCAAGAGAAAATAATGTTTTGCAATTGGGACCAATTGCATGTTAGTGATGGTGTGGTCCACAGATCAGGCAAACAAGGGAGATATGCCCTAGTATAATTATCTTTTGTGTTTAAATCTCTCCATGTTTTATATACTTTTTCACTATACCGCCAAATCATTGAAAATAAAAATTGCTCGAAAAACCGATAACCGATGGGGAAGAAACGTTCTTGAGTCGAGACCACTAACTGGAAGACGCAGTGTAGGTAGGCCTTCCCACTCGGTAGATGGACCGAAGACATTGTGAGAGTCGTGGGCATCCAGTGGATGCAGATGGCAGGCTGTCGTTCAGGGAACGCATGTTCAGCAGTGGACGTCTTCTGGCTGCTGATTATGATTTAACGCAAAAACTGTAAGTACGGCACACTGTCGACACACACTACAGACTATAGTTAAGGTATAGTAAAGGTATGTAGGGTGATTTTGATTTTATGTTTGGTCAGATACATTCGCACCCGCCACGCCACCTTACCATATCTCCTTTGTTGTCTAATCTAAGGTGTGTTCGAACTAATGGTAGCTCCGTTTGACATCATTTGGAATTGATTCTCAATTAGTGCAGTGGTGGTAGATCAAGCGTATTGTAATACAACATTTACGTTAAAAACAAGTTTGTATTTGAGTGCATAAAACTATTCCGGTTCTAGATATCATACTGCATGTGGTAACATATTAAAATATTGGTTTACTATGTCAGCTGTATCGGGAGAAATAGTCATCTATCGTATTCTAGCTCAGTGCACCTCTTCCGACAGTCGACGTTGTTTGGTCGCCTATTCCGGAACCTCCCATTGTTGCATTTGTATCGAGTTGGGATCGCGGCGGCTTCGGAATTTATGTTCGATAAACCACCGACCTTATCTCCGAGTCTCGCGACAAAGCGACACGGTTCGACTTTTATTGCGTCGGAGATCGAGTTTGTCGCAACTTTCGATGTGAAAGTTTTTCAATGCCGAGTAAAAGTTATTGTCAATCAGAAAATTCAATTCTCATATTATTATTTTTAGTCTAGTCTTCTGTCTTATACATATTTACTCGAGTCAAGAGACTCAATCATTGATATTGAAAAACTTTTTCGCTTTCTAATAGATATACCTACCAGTGGGAGGTTTTGATTCAAAATTCTCTATTTTCTATATGAGTAGGTGTAAGTTGATTTTGAAAGGTTAAAAATAGTCAGCGTTGATTTTCAAGAGATATAAGCACGTATCGAACATATATACCTACGTGAACAATTTGAAGAATCAAGATTTTGTCAATATCAGGGTAGTGCCAAATTATTACCAAATTAATTTAAACAAAATTTATTTATTCAGACAAAATGTTGTCTGAACAGAACAAAACAGACAGTTACATTTTGCCTTACATATTATGATTTAAAATAAATCTTATATCACCATTATGCCATATAACTAATTAATAAGAAAAAATATATAAATGTCAAATAATTTATAAAAGATATGTCAAAAAGTTAATTTATAAAATGTCGTAAATTAATGCCATAAAACAATTACAAAATTCTGTCGAGAGGTGAGAGGCTTTTTCACCTGTCTCATTGATGTATTAAATTCTCACAATATGTCAAAACTATAAACTGCCATATCATAATCACTATCATTATGAACTAGAAACGCCCGCGGCTTCACCCGCTATCCGCTATCCTACAGATATCATGAATTATGCACCGATAAAAAGTAATGTTAAAAATTTAAGTAATTTAAGTGTTAATCCAGGGTATAAGCTTCTTCCTTACGAAATTTTATTTAATTCCGTTCAATTGTTATGGACAAACAAAACAAACTTGTATAAATAATAGTAATAATAACTTTTTTTATCGCGAATAAATCTGCCTTTGACCTCCAACCCGCCTGTTGGTAAGCGACGATGTGGTCGAAGACAAAGCACACAGACTTAGAAGATGCGAGTACTTATTCACTCTGACCTTCAATTAATATTGTGACAGACATAAAGACAAACACGAATGTTTCCCTTAAATTGTCATTTTGCTAACTGGGCGATTTACCTAGTTGAAAGTAAATTAATATTTAGATTATAATTAATTAATTAATTATAATAATTTATTCAAAAAAATTGCATTACAAGATAACTTAACAGTACGTACAGTCTTACTTAGGTATATTAAAACACATGCCTGAACTAGGTACATCCTGTGTTTCAGGCGAGGGGAGCTAATATACTTCTTAAATAAGCACAAAAATTATTAGTAAAAAGTCTTAAACATGTTCAATATTAATGTAATAGCTAAATTAATATAAATATACCAAATATAGAATAAACAAAATAACACGGCTACAACTATATCTATATAATAATAGGCTAAATCTATATATACGAGTACGATAGGATGTTTGATGTTTTGATGCACTGTGATGCATGAATTAGTACCTACTCCTGTAATCAGCATTAGAAATGAAGTTCCAAGCTCGCTACCAACACGTCACTGCAGATTGTATCGTCATCACATCAAATAAAAAGGTATTCGGTAACATTCTCCATCGGCTCTCGATCGATCGACAGCGCGTCCCTCGGGCGCGATCCTTCCGCACCCGACTCTACACTCGATACTTTCTGTACCAGGGAACTTATTCTCATGCTATACGATTATAATGATTTTAATCGGGTATTATTGTAAACCAGCTGCGCCCCACAGTTGCACATATTACTTCTTATAACATCAGCTGCTATCTGCCAGTGAAAGTCGCGTCAAAATCGGTCTAGCCGTTTTGGAGTCCATAGAGAACATACACCAATACATATATACACACACTGCCTTTTATATATACAGATAGATAAATAGATATAATTATATTTATTCACACTGGTATGACAGTTTTTTTTCATTGTTGAGTTCTATTCTAACTTAATTTCACGTTACCTAATATAGCCAATTTTCGCTATCGCTCGCTTAGCTACTTTATAAATGGTAAGAAAGAAACTCTTTTGTTGCTTTTTCATTAAAAATAGCAGAACTCATCGAAATAAAATAAGGTATTAAAATAGTTTAATTATATAAAATTACAAAGAACTTCAAAAGTAAGGCAAAACTGAAGAAAAAAAAACAATATAAAAAATCGACTTCATAAAAATGACTAATTAATCATCGAAATCGGTTCACCCAGTCGAAAGTTCTAAGGTAACAAACATTAAAAAAACACTTGAATAGAGAACCTTCTCCTTTTGGAAGTCGGTTAAAAACAAAAGATACGAGTACAACTAGTAGGTGAGTGATTTATTTTCAGAACTGTGTGACTGGTTTTGATTTTATATTCTAGAAAGCCTATTGCACACACACACACACACATTGTCGACGGAAAACTCATAGACATGCAAGAATGGGTTGGCAAAATGTATACTTTTTTTAAACCCTCGATAATGGAGCTTTGAGATACGATGCCACAGACAGACACATACCTTTTTTGCCTCGGGGGTTAAATACATACAGTTTACTCGATTATTTAATAATGATATTGTGAAAGATAATATCGTTTAATGCGAAAATAAGACCCCAGTTACGATATAGTTTCGGACGTGAGTCGGCGTGCGCCGGATTTATAAGGAGGCTCATAATCCGAGATCGATGTAATTTATTGAGGACATCACGGGAGAGGACGAACTTGTGCGATTCTTTTCACCCTTGAGAATAGGGAGCCGTATCAAAGTTTCTTAGTAATACTTGGTGCGGGTACAGAAGATATTCTTGAATTGTATGAGATAAATATATCTACACTAATATTATAAAGAGGAAAGATTTGTACCTATTTTTGTATGTTTGTATGTTTGTAATGAATAGGCTCCGAAACTACTGAACCGATTTGAAAAATTCTTTCACTGTTGGGAAGCTACACTATCCCCGGGTGACATAGGCTATATTATATATTGTAGCGAGGCCGAAGGCCGAGCTTACACTCGTGCGAAGCCGGGGCGGACGGCAAGTTTATTATATACATACCTAATACTAGTAGTACATGTAGGTGGGACACTGCGTCAATTCATCGACAAAATTTTAAAAGGTTGCTTATCTAAATAAAATGATTGATTTAAAAAAAAAACTATTTTAAACAAGCTTTTAGGCGTCCGCCATATTGAACTTAGTGTGACGTCATTTTGTTTTTCATATTCTTCTTAGCAAAGTTCCGTTTCATTTTAACCCATATCATGGAGGTGCATATCATGGAGGTGTATATAAATAACTATATAAACTTACGTTATATAGAACACACTAGTGCAAAAGAAATCATCGCCATCCGTCAGAGAGATAATTATCTCGATTATGTACAAATACTCAATTCGTAATTTATTCATCGATAATTTGTGTAAATAGTGAATTGCAGGAATCAAGTATTTTATACGGATGGCGATGCTTTCGTTATTATTTAAGTAAATTCTTTTTAGCAAGATATTTTTTTATATATTTTTTTGTATTAAGAGATATTTTTACCGCATTTATTTCTTCTTTAAAAGTTGGTTTCTATGAAATTTCGATGGAAAATTACATCAGGTCCGTGGATAGAATGATAAGAAAACTGTTCGTATTTTTCTTTGCGTTATGTCAATATTTGCATGGATTGGCTACGAATTAAACAAGATTTGTTTTAAATAAAATGCGTATTATTGCGCAAAAAACTCGAATCATCCTTGGTTTCTTAGTTTTTTTTTAAGTATAAAATTTATTAGTTCAAAATAACTTACTGACTAAATTATTTAAACAGTTTATAAAACTAGTACAGCTAATTAACCCGTATCTTATAAATATGTTAACTTTAATACCATTATCGTGAAACATGTAGTCAATATCTTGCAAACTTGTTTCAACAACACACCCTATTACGTATGAAGCCAATTCATTGACCCAAGCCACCCCATTAGGCCGTATACGACAACATTTGGTAAATTACAATGCGCCACCCCACGGAGGGTTGGTAATTAGCACTGCTTTACTTCCAACGGAAATCGTTAAAATATCCGTTCGTCAGTTTCCTGATTTGCGTGGGGCGAGACTCGTGGATTAATAGGTGCCGTGGGAATGATCTAACTTGAATGTATTGGTGATTTTGTCGCAATTACGTTTAAAAAAAAAAACTTCAGATCTGTTTTATTTAATATATCTATTTGGATACATGGTCAGAATAACCGCAACAAAGACGAAATTAAATTAATTCCCATGAGTTTTTTGTTGATTTCAAAACATTTGGCCTTGTATAAAACTCTATTATTTACATAGATTTAGGATGTCACCAAAAAATTTTTAGGTCTATGGTTATTATCGATTTATAAACCTACACAAAGATCTCTGACATTTTACCAGCTTATGTGCTTGTATGATTTGATTTAGTATAATTGAACATACATTTTCTCCAAAATAATGTTAACTGCCGTAATGAATACCTCACAATTGAAGTGCGTGGTCACATAAAGCTAGGAATAGCTACAAACCACCAACACCCGCTGTAACTGCTGCGGTAACTGTGTCAACAGTTACAGAAGGGAATAAAACAACCGATATGAGCGCGTAAACCACTAATGTTTATAGGAACAATAAACGTCAATCTTGCGTAGTGTTGGATAAGTCTTGTTTTCAATGACACATACGGCTTGCTACATTAAACTTCAAATCTAAAATGAAATGCTTTTTTAAAACCCTATACTTTTAGACTAGGCGTTTTTCTATTGACAGATTTTTTCTTAGTTTCAGCTTGATCTCAAAACTATAGTTATAAACTGGGTATCTTCAAGTCTCGATTGAATCGTTTTCTTCTAAGTAATCATCATCATTTAACAACAGGCGAGGTGTGGGTCAAACGAAAGCTTATAAAATAATAATAAAACACGGTTGTACAAGATTTAGCTTGCCTACAATTTACTAAAATGATACGTCGGTAACTTGCCTAGAATGAGAAATAACTTTTTCAGTCAGTCTACCAAAAGACAAAGATGAAATTGGAATATACATTATATAAATAGAATAAAATATTTATATACTAGCTAAGAATACGATACATGATTATATTATATTATGATAAAAACAGATGTATTTTTTTAAAGATAATTATGCTACTTGTACACTTGTCAGTTAAAATTGTTTTTAGTATTTGTAGAGATGAAACTCATTAAATAGAATGTCCACTTGCATTAAACAAATAATCATTCCACACAGAACAGCAATTCAACCACAACCCAAACAAACCCAACCAAAGTTAAATCGAGACTGAAAACAGACCGCGACCGCACTAGCTCCTTCGTGATTGAAAATTCCCCCGAACTTGCCACTGCTGACAATAAAATCGCTGTAACCCTTCCCCGCTATCAATTCTGTAATGCAGTTAACGTCAATACTAGTTGACGGCAGCTTGACGGCAGCTTGCAGTGTGCCGTGATCGTGTATTTCTAGCTTGGAGCTGTTAAAGTTGACTTTATAGCTCACGGTGCGGTAGGCGTTAATTGTATGAAATAATACAATAGAAGTAAAGTAAACTCAAATACCTACTTGTTTTAGTATCGCGGTCGGAAGTAGATTAAATGTTAGTTTAATGGCTTTATAATTAATAGTAATGATAACTGGAATTTGATTTGGTTATCTTCAATTTATATTCACGTGGTGATTATAAAATAAAACAGATTTAGGATATTTTATTTAATTAATTATTGATTTTAACAAGTGTCATACAATTTTTACAAATTAAAAAAATACGTGATAACCAATTTATTAGGGTAATTAGTGAATGTTAACTGCATTCAAGATAATTCTATATATACAATGGCGCCGGCACCCCCTGACGAACGGACGGACAGTAATTCCCAGTCGTCATATAACATTCATAACTGCGTCCGGAAGGATTTTAAAGTGCGCCGGAAATATACCATTTCAGTGCATTTTACGACTGTTCAGTTATAAAGAGCTGTAAAAGTAATTTATGGAAATGAGATAGAGAACGACGAAGTGGCCGACGTGTTAACTCTTTTATGAAGCAAACATTTCATGTGTTTCTGGTCAGCGTTTTAATGAATCAGTTTTAAATATATACTTATTTTTCACAATATATTATGCGACGTTCACACAAAATCGCAATTCAAGTTCTTATTACTTATCGACGGTTCGGTATCCCTTCGCAAACAATAAAAAACCTAATGTCCGTTTAAATCCTTTTCCGTTATGAGAAGGTCGTCAATACAAACGTGCGTTCCACAATGGGCCCCGAGGCATGTGTTATTGTCCATTACATATAAAATACTATTGGAAAACGATTTGAAGTCCAGACGAATCCCAACAACGACTCTCCGAAGGCTCCCGCCGAGGAGCGAATAAAACAAACGAAAAGTTTTTATAACACTCCAATTGCCGTTATCCCGACGTACTCGTACACTCCCCGACTCAAGTCTTTCGGGATATTATTTTGCAAAGTTTCAACTATCTAGTTTTAGGGCTGGCGACGAATTGAAATGAGCCCGTTCACATTTCAGTGTTTTCTATGGGATTAGTTAGAGAGTTACACACAACTTTACCACGGTAAATATGCCGTAAATAATCATTTATAACAGTAGTTACAGAGTCTTTTCAATTGGGTTTCGATAGCTTTCAATGTTTTTAATTATAATAAATAAACAAAAACTTTTTAAAAATTTAAACGTAAAAGTTTAACTGTGACATAACTGTGGCTATTTCTTTTCAGGTAAGTCCGTGATTGAAGATAAAACTTTATACAACCTACAAAGAAGAAGTATGTCATAACTGTTTTAGTAAGTGTAGTTGTGCGTAGCAATTATTATTATCTAATATTGATTTTTCTCTAAACTATTTTAATAGCTAAATGATACACAATATTTATGAAACAAATGAAAAAAATAATAAGTTTGCATTTGAACTTTTGCCTTTGCTTATACTAACGGGGAGAAGCAAAATATGGCGTAAAATGTTGGTCACGCACGGCGCGGGCGTGGTGGCAGCGGGCGCGGGCGCTCCCGGGTACGGTGCACGCTGTCTGATGTGCTTCGTGTTTTGAGTCGGTGCTTTAGCTCATTTTAAATATTTTACGCAAACGTAAAATCTATGAATTTAATTTTTTCTTGTAACTTCAAACTGTAGATTCAATGTATGACATGTTTAAATATGCACTGGTATATAATCAGTTATTAACAAATTCACAAATATACAAGCTACTACCCGAGCAAGGACAAACCGAAATTAATAAAATAATAAAAAACCTCTGGATTTATAGAATAACAATAGCTTTCACTCGAAAATCATCGTCTATAGAGTTGTATAGTTCTAATGGAGTAAAATTTGAGTATGCTTAGCTATGACCAGATTGAAATATAGGCTATGTTATTTTGCGCAAAGGCCGGATTAGCGGAGGGAAAAAGGGTTGAAAGTTTATATGAAAATCTACGCGTACGAAGTAGTATTTAACAGTACTAGTAAAAAATAAAAATAATGAACCAGTGTTTTAGATATTACTAAAAATCAAGGACATAACGGTTCCTGTAGAGTGTAGGATATCAAATAACAGTACGGGTTCTGCTCGTCATATACAAAACAGTCAGTAAATTCAAAATTGTCCCAATTTAGTCCGCTTTGTTAGCTTTTACATGGCTTACTCGTAATTTATGACAACAAACCAAAGTAAATTACGTTGTCACGAAGGCAACCTTATATAAACTAATTTAGTCTAACCTTTGATGTTGGAGCACAATAAGCGATAATTCTGTGAAAATAGAAATGTCATTGTTAAAATTCTGTTGAAGATAACATCAAACATTTAAATTTAAAAGTCTCCTTAGATACGAGTAGCTAACTGCCATAGCTCTCAGTAGATACAATCTAGTCATCTGGCACAGTTCAAACAGTATGTCTAGAATTGTTTTTTTGCATTCTTACCGTCTATTGTTTTAAACGTAGCGACGAGACAAAGTTATTTAGAACATTCACGTGCTATATCGGGATGATACGCTCGTTCCCAATTATCAAATTGTATACAAGAAAAACAAGATTTGAAGACAAGCGTGGAACATCTTTAACAATCGTATTTTTATTTTTTTACTTTAAAAACAGTTTCGGTTCGGTTAAAAAGGAAATTGTTGCGTTTTATATTTTTAATTATAATTTATTATAATAAGGATATTAAAGTTAAAATTAGGATAAATAACAAAAAATATTTTCATAAATATCCAAACATACTAGCGAAATAAATACCTAACTAAATTAAATTAAACTGAATACCTATCCTATCCTATCATTTTTATTTGATATTAATATAACTATTAATACATTCACTTTCTCGAGATTCGTCGAAAAATTACAATTATGTGATGAGATTCGTCACATAATTGTAATTACAAAAGCAATCCCTGTCCTGTATTAAAATTCACATGAAACATTCAACAGTGACGCCCGTCATATTACTCGTTTTAAAAACAACCGGTTGAAAGAAAGCCTCAGCTCAACGAAGCTTGTAATTTTATGAGGGCGATACCTCAACCAGCAGCAAGACTAATGAATTTAACATTAGCTCCGCTTCATCCGAGCTGGAAACGTCTTTTCATAACCGAATCTTGACTCTGTTGTTGCCGACTCGTTTAAAATACGTTCAAGTTATGTTGAGCCTTTGTTTTGAAGGCAACAACGACTTTGGTTGCTAGTGCTATGAGGAATTTGGCGAGACTAATCTATGTATGTATTGGCTGTGTCCCGTGGTTTCATCCGCGTTTCTTATATACCTCTTTGAAGCAAACTCTTTGGTAGCGACATCAACCTCCTTTGACTTAAATAAAATGTTTTTTTTTCTATGCTGTAATTATGTCAAGGTATACTTGACATAATTACAGCATCAAGCATCAGCAGCAAGGTCAAGGACTTCAATTTTTGTTCTTGTTTTTTATAGGAAATATATTAAAACAGAAAAAAAACTGATCGGTCTTCTTTTTTTTGTTTTTTATAGGAAATATATTAAAACAGAAAAAAAACTGATCGGTCTTCTTTTTTTTTAAATCGGTCCATCAGTTTCAAAGTCCATAGGGAACATATAAGGTCGGGGAAAAAGTTTCTTCGTATTTTATAAACAAATTCAAGACATATTTTTTTCAAGTTTAATTACATTTAATTATAATATAATAGGTCGGGGAAAAAGTCTTTTCGTATTTTGTATGTATAAGGTTGTAGTAAAAATCTCATCCGTTGTACTGTTTGTATCTGGCTGGTTTTGATACCATTAAAAATATGACATTTTAAAAAAGGAATACAAAAAGTAAAAAGCAATTTCCCGCCATTTTTCAATTGTTTTTTTGTTTGATAAAATGAGTGAATCTAACGAAGAAATTCGATATATTGTGAAATTTTATTACAAAAAAGGGAAAACTGCGACACAAGCCGCGAAAAAAATTTGTGACGTTTATGGACCTAATGCAGTGTCATCAAGAGTAGCACAATGTTGGTTCAAGCGTTTTCAGTCCGGGAATTTTGATGTCAAAGATGCAGCTCGCTCTGGTCGCCCTGTTACGGATAAAGTAGATGCCATTTCTGAAAAAGTGGACCAAGATCGGCATATTAATAGTTACGACGTAGCTGAAGAACTGGGGATTGACCACAAAACAGTTTTGACCCATTTGAAAAAAACTGGGTATACAAAAAAACTCGATATTTGGGTGCCACACAAGCTCACTGAAAGAAACCAAATGAATCGTGTACTCATTTGCGACTCTCTATTGAAACGTAAAGAAACCGAACCGTTTTTGAAAAGATTGATCACTGGTGATGAAAAATGGATCACCTACGACAAGAATGTGCGCAAACGATCATGGTCAAAGGGCAGTGAAGCACCACAGACTGTAGCGAAACCCGGATTAACACGTATTAAGGTGATGCTGTGTGTATGGTGGGATTGGCAGGGCATCGTTCTTTATGAGCTTTTACCGCCGGGCAAAACCATCGATTCGGATCTCTACTGCCAACAGCAGATGAGACTCAAACAAGAAATTGAGAAAAAACGGCCGGAATTGATCAACAGAAAGAGTGTGGTCTTTCATCATGATAACGCCAGACCGCACACATCTTTGGCCACTCAGCAAAAATTTAGAGAGCTTGGTTGGGAAGTGTTAATGCATCCACCATATAGCCCTGACCTTGAACCCTCAGATTTCCACCTGTTTCGATCTCTTCAGAATTCTTTGGGTAGTGTTAGATTAACATCAAGAGAGGACTGTCAAAACTACTTGTTGCATTTTTTTGATCAGAAGTCCCAAAATTTCTATAGCAACGGGATCATGTCACTACCTACAAGATGGCAACAAGTTATCGAACAAAATGGCACATATATATTATAATTAAATGTAATTAAACTTGAAAAAAATATGTCTTGAATTTGTTTAAAAAATACGAAGAAACTTTTTCCCCGACCTTATATATCTGCCATTTTGTTCGATAACTTGTTGCCATCTTGTAGGTAGTGACATGATCCCGTTGCTGTAGAAATTTTGGGACTTCTGATCAAAAAAATGCAACAAGTAGTTTTGACAGTCCTCTCTTGATGTTAATCTAACACTACCCAAAGAATTCTGAAGAGATCGAAACAGGTAGAAATCTGAGGGTGCACGGTCAGGGCTATATGGTGGATGCATTAACACTTCCCAACCAAGCTCTCTAAATTTTTGCTGAGTGGCCAAAGATGTGTGTGGTCTGGCGTTATCATGATGAAAGACCACACTCTTTCTGTTGATCAATTCCGGCCGTTTTTTCTCAATTTCTTGTTTGAGTCTCATCTGCTGTTGGCAGTAGAGATCCGAATCGATGGTTTTGTCTGGCGGTAAAAGCTCATAATGAACGATGCCCTACCAATCCCACCATCATCACCTTGAGCCAGATACACGCCAGCATTTTGGTCACGCGTCGCGTTAATCAGACGCTCTGAAAGATTTTTGAAAATGAGGTGAGCTCCCGGTCCCCATGGGCCCAATGTCTCGACACCAAACGCCTCAAATATGTAACCACTGCCGAGGTTAGCATATTTGGGCAGCTTGTGCTGCTCTGCCGGCTCAACGTATAAGCATTGCCATTCAACGTGGTAATGCCGCCAGCATGCTGGGTACGCTGCCAACTGATAGTGGGTTTGAGCATTTGGATTGTCTTTAGATCTTCAACGGTCTATGGACAGTCTAACTGTTTATTTAGTGTTAGTTTTAGCTAGTATTTTGTTTATTTAATAAAGGCACTTGCCATTTATTAAAAAAGCATCACCTTATTACATGTTAATCCGGGTTTCGCTACAGTCTGTGGTGCTTCACTGCCCTTTGACCATGATCGTTTGCTCACATTCTTGTCGTAGGTGATTCGTTTTTCATCACCAGTGATCAATCTTTTCAAAAACGGTTCGGTTTCGTTACGTTTCAATAGAAAATCGCAAATGAGTACACGATTCATTCGGTTTCTTTCAGTGAGCTCGTGTGGCACCCAAATATCGAGTTTTTTGTTTACCCAGTTTTTTTCAAATGGGTCAAAATTGTTTTGTGGTCAATCCCCAGTTCTTCCGCTACGTCGTAACTACTAATATGCCGATCTTGGTCCATTTTTTCAGAAATGGCATCGACTTTATCCGTAACAGGGCGACCAGAGCGAGCTGCATCTTTGACATCAAAATTCCCGGACTGAAAACGCTTGAACCAACATTGTGCTACTCTTGATGACACTGTATTAGGTCCATAAACGTCACAAATTTTATTCGCGGCTTGTGTCGCATTTTTCCCTTTTTTGTAATAAAATTTCACAATATATCGAATTTCTTCGTTAGATTCACTCAAATTATCGAACAAAAAAACAATTGAAAAATGGCGGGAAATTGCTTTTTACTTTTTGTATTCCTTTTTTAAAATGTCATAATTTTAATGGTATCAAAACCAGCCAGATACAAACAGTACAACCAATGAGATTTTTACTACAACTTTATACATACAAAATACGAAAAGACTTTTTCCCCGACCTATTACATACACACATCGCCTTTTATCCATATATATTTAGTTATGAAACAAAGTCCTCATACATATTATAGTAGGTAGGTACAGCAAAAACTATAAAATATAGTTTATGATATGGTATATACGAGTATATATATGGTATATGGTAAAGATAGTAATTACATAATAATTTCTTTCACACTTGCTTGCTATCACCTTGTGAAAATTCACCTAAATATGGGTACTATTTCTGAAAAGATTAGAAGTTTTATCTTTATTTTCACGTATGCTCGAATGCGGAATACGCCAGCACTTTCTAAATTTATTCGCAAATCGTACTGCACACCTGCTTCTATATTTTTCGTACACTTTTTCACTGAAACAGGACCTTTCCCTGTGAAGAGGCGATGAACGGGTAGTGCGCTGGTCTGTAATTTTGAACTAGAAGAAATAGACTATCCTAACTTGTAATTTTCAAGTCTGCAATCATACGTTAGTAGTTGACGTCTTCTGCAGAGCCATCACTTTCAATGCTAAGAAAGATAAATGTTACAAAAGTCATCGAAGTAAAAATCAAAAGTTTTTATATCTTCTTTGCAAAATTTACTACTTGCAGCTTGAATATGCGAGGTATTCCACAGTCGTTTAAAGCAGGCGTTTTTATTGCAAACCACATTTACATGGACGTTCACATCTTGTCTCACAAGCTATAGTTTGTATGTGCAGGTATTTACGGTTTTTTTTTTCTTTGTAAAACTAAAGCCTTTATAGCATGCTCGAGGTATGAGTAATTTTTATTAAAAGGCCAATTATCTCGTGTTATTGTACTTAAAATAAAATTCACACAATACTCAATAGGTATAGCCTATTTTTAACCCTCGACGCAAAATGAGGGGTGTTATAAGTGTAACTTGTCTATCTGTGTGTCTGTCTGTGGCATCGTAGCTCCTAAATGGCTAAACCGTTTTTTTTTTTGGTTTGTAAGTCAGCCGTTTGAAGATTATCAGATATTTTATCGGGACTTTTGACTAAATATGTTCAATTAATAGTTGTTATATATAAAAACAAAATACGTTTCTCTGCGAGTTTGATACAACTGTTGTCAAAGCAAAATAAACCTAGAGTGTTAAAATGCAAAGAGTGTAATAATTAAAACGTGTATAGTCACACTAATGGTGTGCCGATGTCTAATGAAAGCCACATTAACATCTATATTGCCTCCACAATGAGCTGGAGCGTAGAAATTAGATGTTTCGCTTCGTCATTTGTATGGAAATCAGAAGTCATGAAACTATTTGATTAGTTCCATCTCTCAACTCGAGCTTTGTTAACTTACGAAATTTAATTCCCACGAATACTTTGAAGTGTTTCTATAAACGTAAATCATTCCTAATTTATATCACCTCGATCACTGAATCATCCCACACCTCACACGCAATAACTACACTAATGTTCACTTTACTGAACAATAAAACCAAATTGACAACTCCAGATTTAACGTTTATTACTCCGTAAAGGGATACTTTAAATTTGAAATATTGTGATATAAAAATGTTGACCAGAAGTCGCCCACGGACTTTTATGTTATTGTATTTCGCAATTTTTGCCTTCAAAGACGATATAACGCGATCGGAAACTGGGACAAACGAATAAAATCTCATTCGGTAAATTTGCCTTTATAAAAGCTTATATACGACATGGCTTATTCTGATCTTATAGCAGTGCCTTAATAAATAACTCAACTTCGATCAGATAACGAATTAAGGGGATTTTATGATTGGTCACTTTGAACAAGTCTTTTATTGGGATTAAAAAACATTAATTTATAAAAATCATGGTATTTCATAAATTTTACCATATAGCTATTTATTATCTTTGAGAAGATCATCAAAGTAAAGACTTTGTGGTCATGAAAGATAGATTCTGTGGTGAGCTTCCTCCACCGTAACCATAATTGTAACATCACTTAACGTTCGCTTCGTGAGAACTTAAAGCTGTTCCAATAATAACGCTAAAGTAATTATTTACAAGTGGCTGTGGTTTGTGTGGTTTACTTGGTTGAGCATCGAGAGAAACTTCTTCATCTTATGTTTGCCTTCGACAGTTAGTTTTATTAACAAAATTCTAATCAAATTCTTTGTTATTTAATCTTCTTTTTATGTATTTCCAATTCCATGCGCAGCTCCCTCCGGGTCATAAGCTTATTTTATCACATTATTACCGTCTGTATGAGAAGCCGCTGAGATACCATCTCCCCCAGTATTTAGAAACACGTTCTTTTATGCAACAAAAACTGTGAGTCGGCGAAACGCCGTCAATGTCGCCCTACACTTGCTTTTTGTAAAGAATCTGAAATTACATACGTCAACACATTCAATGGGCCGTTTAAAAGCATTCCTGTAGGCACCCCGTGTGTCGAAGGCAACATGTTGGCTATTTCCGTGCAGTTTTAGTCATTTACTTACCGCACCTTTCTCGACTAGTTTATCTAGAATCAGCTCTATTTACTTGATTCTGAGTTCAAACTCGATTGTATCGTTAACAGACAGGGCATATATCGTATGTGTGTTTGAGCGTGCACACCTTTCCAGATGGGGTCTAATGTGCCAATGCTGGTCGTTGAGAAAAAACATCAGCTTGCGCTTTGTAATCCGCGTACTTAAGTGCTTACAAAAAGTAAGGGCAAAAAGCTTGTCGAGATCATTAACATTTTAGTAGATCGTGTGCGATATGAGGAGTGGACAAAGTGCTTTCTCCTTTGGTGGCCTCTTTGTTTAAGCATTTTTAAATTTCTTTCCTAAATCGGTTTTAGGTGAGTAATTTAAAAAATACTTAACTTACCTAATTAGGTTCCGTACCTAAAGCGTGTTAAAGAAACCATATTACTAAGCCTACGCTGTCTGTCTGTCTGTCTGTCTGGCCTACCTTTTAACTGCTGTTTATTTTGAACTGCTACATAATATAGCCAGTTTTATTTTTACTCAATAATATTATGTAATGTTACAGCGAGTTAAAGCAGAAAATAATAATTAAAATTAAAAATGTGATACACAAACAACAGACATATTTGTTATCATTCCTCTAGTGTTAAATCAGTAATACATACAAGCGTTAAACTTGACATCATTATAGTACACATAACAAATAATAACATCCGGCCAACTCCAAGTCGGGTGTATGCTAAAGATCATGAACTGAATAAAATAAAATACTTTTTTTGAGTGCGGGACCCTCAGTACACACTGAACCTGTGATTCACAATGTATGTGGTTACGAAGGTTACATACCTATTTTTGGTAGAGTTTTTAAAGTGAAAACTTCCTTAGCCAGGATAAGCGATTTTTGGTAGAGACAAAACTTATAGGTTCGCGTCACCAACATGCGTGACGGCGTGACGTATTAGTTTTCACATATGTCGACAGTCCCAATGAATGCCTATTTTTTATAGAATAGAAAAAACCAAGGATGATTTTAACTAGAAACATACCGGGACGCTTTCATACATACCAAATCTGAATTACATAAATGTTGGGAATAATGATACTAATATCATAAATACGAAAGTTTATTTGTTTGTTCTTCTTCACAGCAACAGAGTAATAGTATCGATGTGGTTTTTTTTTTCATAGAGATGGTTGTAGGACAAGTCCTATAAACCTTGTATCCTAATACATTATTTGCCGGAAAATGTACGGTTCCTAAGAGAATATCTACGCGGGTGAAACCGGGCGCTACTAGCTTGTTATGTTTAGCACCTACTTTTTTTCCCTCGGTCTTTTATTAATACATTTGAGTCATAAAAATGAGATAAATTACTAACATAATTGCATATTTGTCTGTTAGATTATTACTCGTACTAAATTATAAAAAGTGTATTTTTATGTAAAATAGAAACTGCATTATGGCGTACATGAAATGTAATAGCCAGTTACAAATGACACGAGTCATGTAAAACGTACTACATCACGTTTGAAGAGCCCCGAGACATTATACATACATTCACAAACTGATATTATTTACTGGCAGTTTACTTTTCAGTGACCTTTCAGTGAGAACGGTTCGTGCAACGAGCAACTTTGCCTTTTGCATATTTCTCGAAATAACTCCATTTGGCTGCAAATATCTTCCGAGCTGGTAAACTAAGACGGATCACGGTTTAGACGGCTGGAGTTTTAGGGATGCTTTTCAACTATATTTCATAATCTCATGTAGATTATAACATACCTTATCAACCTAAGACCTTTTTTGATGTTTGAACTGACTGTCTGTATGTTTTTTAACGGTTTAACTGTTACTTGTTAAAATTTAAAATATACCTTATTTTCTTTCATTTAATTACCCCATATATTACTCTGTTTACATTTTCATTGGAACAAAGGTTTATTTTTAATTGAGAACACATGTCTATTTATACTGTACTCGTTATTACTTAATTTGATCCTAAATCCATATTAATAAAAAATATGATGTTTGTTGATAAGCGTGATTTATTAGTTCGTAATAGTTGGAACAAGGTTTTTAAGGAAACGAAAATTGGAAAAGTTGCCCGGAAAATGGGAAAATTCGGGAAACACTATATGCATTTTTTTCTATGGAATTTTTATATGAACCATAACATGGATTTATTGAAATTTAGACAGAACGTCTGTCAGGACAGCTAGTTTCCAATAAAAACAACATTGAATTGTAACATGCCGAATGTATAAGGCAAAATGTAAATATCATGCACCGTTTTTTCATATTCTGTACCCACCGCTGGGTTCCCCATCCTCGTTTTACGAGCCCAGGTTAACATCTCATTCATACACCTCACGCGCGACTCACAATGACTTGGGAAACTGTAAAACCGCTATAAACAATTTCCTTGCTGTACACAACTTCCAGGAGGTATAAGTCTTCTTAGACTCAATTGCTTGCGATGTCAACTGTAAGTGCGAATACGTTGGTAATTTTACTGTGCATGTGTTTGCAACTTTTTGTCTTTGGATCAGCTACAAGAACAAATTAAGAAACTTGTATTGAAATATTTTCTTGGTTATCTATAAAAGACAAATGTCTTTGATCAGTGTGTGTTGCCAGTGATGACATATTGTACTGAGACGTGGTCCTTAACTGTTGGCCTTTTGGAAAAACTCAGAGTCACACAACGAGCAATGGAGAGAGCTATGCTCGGAGTTTCTTTGCGCGATAAAATTCGGAACGTGAATATTCGCCAAAGAACCAGAGTCACCGACATAGCTATTAAAATCTGCAAGTTGAAGTGGCAGTGGGCAGGCCACATCGCTGAACAACTGTTAACCGATGGGGAAGAAAGGTTCTTGAGTGGAGACCGCGAACCGGAAGACGCAGCGTAGGTAGGCCTCCCACTAGATGGACCGACGACATTGTGAGAGTCGCGGGCATCCAGTGGATGCAGATGGCAAGATGTCGTTCAGTGTGGAGGTTAAAGGGGGAGGCCTATGTTCAGCAGTGGACGTCTTCTGGCTGATGATGACGATGATCTATAAATCAAAGCTAAGCACGTACGTTACGAAAATTTCAAAAGTTGCATTATTAAAACTTTGATCACACTTCAGACAGAACCGAGCTTTTAGGTTTTTATCTTGTGTGCTACTTTGGCCCGTCCTTCAGTTCTTCTTATATATTATTTTGTCTACTGTATTGTCATCCTAGCTCTACTCATAATAAAATTTGTCCACTCTGTCGTTTTGCTGTAGTACAAGTTCCTAAGCTTAGCTCACTTCACTCGCCCCTAATCAGTAACAAGTTTTTATTGAAGTATTTCTTTTTCAAACCAATCTTTTATGAAATTAGTGATCAAAACGGTGAACTGATCAAAATGAGTCCAAATTATGTAAGTCTACTCCATCCATCGAGGAGGACCGTTGTCCCCCGTTTCAATCATCAAATCAGCTGCTGACACCATAATATTTTATTGTAAGCCAAATTCCAGCTCAATCGAACATTGCGAAGTGGGTCAAATTCAACTTGCAAGATTTGATTACAGACAGACAGACACAGGGACAAGTGAAACTAAATAAAAGTTTGTAATGAAGTGAGTATTTATCTATCCTAGTGGTGACAAGTTGATTATTGATACAGAATGCGGAAAAATAGTTTAACATCCTGCGCTCTTTTAAGGAGCCACTTTCATATTTTATTAGACTCTCGGTACTAAAACTCGGTTTCCGAAGTGCTTTTTTTTTGCGAACTCGGCAATATTGTAAGCACATAAAAGTTATAGCCGTGGAAGTGTGGAGAGGGGTCTGGGTACGAGTATGTGACAACGCGGAAATAACAAATCGCTTATACTATATAAATGATCTCGTGATTTTTTTACACTCAAGTATCGGTAACATAAAACATAGTCATAATCTCATCGCATACTGATCGCACAGCATCCTCAATATTGGTAGTTAGGGGTAACATTGTAATAATTGCTAGCTTTGTAACCATAGCCGCAGACAGCTATCTCAATGCAGTTTTTTATGTATAATTTATGTGGTCAATTTAATAACTATATTGGTACAAAGATAAGTTAAATGAATCGTTCTATTTAGCTATCGAGTTAGGATAAGGTATGGATAATCGTTCGTTCTCGAAAGGGAATTTAGCTGACGGACTTAACAAGTGAGTTTCACAAATAAAAACATTATGCTTAGTTTGTAGCTTTGTAGACTACTTAGCCTTTTAATTTATTTATTAGTTAATTAATTTCAAAGCGGTTACTACTTCTATAAAAATAGGTACTTTTCTGTCTTAAATAACATGTCGCTCATTTGCAACAAGGCCGTGATAAGTTATAGAACATAATTTTTCAAAGTATATAACTGAAAAATTATAGCACTTATTACGTTTTTCTACCAAAAAAAACTTATTTTTATGGATTGATGCAGCTGATGTATTATGTTTTTCTTGATATATATTTTCCGTAACACCAAATTCAGTTTCATAAAATACGGTGTTGTGTTTAAAACCCTGCAATAATAAAATCACTTTGGAATACAAAGTGACTTCTAAAAGAGCCATTCTAGTTAATTCTGGTTGGATCTAGTTTGATGTTCTCTTGACAGCGCACAGTCAAGAGTCCTCTACCCGGAGTGATGAGATAGCAAGCGTGACACGACACTGGAACTAATAACTCTTTAGCTCTAAACTGTAACGGACGGTCGAGTGCCGCCGCGGCACACATTCAGCTGAGAGCTCCACTTCACCTCTCGAGTGTCGGCAACTTGTCGACAGTTCAGTTTACTCTGCAGATGAGTCGGCCGTCATTACTGTGCACTTGAAACTCTTATCAATTAAGAGAGAAATTTAACTATATGACGCGTCATAGTAATTTCGAACAAATCGACACTTGTATCGTAAGGATAAGTTGAGATATTGTCAGAATCAAAGGGATGTTGACAGACATACGCATTCTTTTTAGTCTTTCCGTGAACATGGTGTATGTAACTGCACTAAAATATCGGGAGCTCCATCCACAATTTTATTTTTATATATTAATAACATTATCATGGTAAATAGTCCGTTATCATATCACTTTAAAAAGCATGCTTCCTGAGGGATTGAGCATACGGGTGAAACAGCGGGGCGCAGCTAGTAATAATTTATTACTAGCTTCACACTTGTGACCAGTTTGCTTGTATCGTCGTGGCACATATAGGCACAGACTTGTCGATGAGTGCAACAGTGAGTAGTAACGAAGTGTCACGAGCCGTAACGATCTGCTCGACAGATTTGTGCCCAACGAGGCACCTCGCGGGTAGCCATTACAGTTGGTGACAGCTCGGCCGCGTGTCGGGGAGCGAGCTCTTCCCTTACAGGAAAGAGATGTGTTTTGGCTACTTTACTCATTGCTTCACTTTATACTCTCGTAGAAGCAAAAACTTACCAAGTTTTAATATTAGTTATTTATAAATAGATCTGACGTTAATTTTTTATTGAGCTGAATTTGTACACCTTTTTCAGTCAGTTTTAAGCTAAAAGTCAGTGCTTCAAAAAGTGTACGAAGTACACTCAGCCATGAATGTATTTCAGCCTTGTATTTTGTGCATTAGATTACATTTCGTGCTAGATAGAATGATCGAACGTTTGAGCTGGTAATCTTGAAATACTTTTGCCAAATTGTCTAAAATTTAATCCGATTATTGAAATAAAAGCTTTAGAAAGAAAGAAAGAAATATAATTTAATTTAATTTTGTAACATCAGTTCATTAATTTTGTGAATTGTTCAAATTGAATATACCAAACAGCACCGATCTTCCATTACATGATTACAGCCGTTCAGTAAAATCACGGAAGGCTTAAAAACAGCGCAACGTAGAAACTAGAGTCTATATTAAATTGACTTAAAATCCGACCAACAAATGCACAACACTAGCAAAATTAAGATAAATTCAAAAAAAAATATGATATATCATAAGTTTCACTGACTTTCACGCGACATAACAAACTCATTTTCAACACCCCATACAATCGCTGACGTAATGAAAATCCTAAATACAATTTAGGTAACTACAAAACTAAAATTTCAAGCCCTAACTCAGTTTAAAATGTCGCAACTCTAATCAGAACTTTAGCCAAAAACGTCATGGAAATAACTTTACCCAAACTACTGTAAGGGTTAGTAAGCACTATTGACACAGTGAAATTAGATGCAGTAAACCAACAAGCGGTCGAAATTTTTTTTTAAAGGTTTTGCGGTAAGGTACATTACATTTGGTAATACCTGTATTTTAGTTGGTAGCCTAGCCTCCTATCATGATATTTTGTTAGTTGTATATTAAGATTATGCTAAATTATAATAATGATTTAGTCGGAGTTACAACTTTAGTTAATCTAAATAGTTGAACCTAATTTGTATTTTTATAAGAAATTTAATTACACCTTATTTAAATATTATTTTACGTTAAAATCATATTATCATTACCTACAGTAGATTTATATTACATTTTTAATCAATATGGCTATTTACATTACGACGTTACAAAAGACATTAATATATACTATAATAGTTACTTATGTTATTCACACCTATCTGTAAATTTTAGTTCATTCAAATATTAAAACGAAATAATATATATCTTTACACCAGATAAATTTAGACAAAAAAAATGTTTAAGGAAAACTGGTTTTTAATCAATTTATTTTATCATATTTCTATTTTACCGCGAGTTTTATCGACAACCCTTTCGCAACGAAAATGCCCCTCATATCGAAACGCCATATCACATCAACCTTACAGGCAGTTTTATACAGTAAAAAAAAAAAAAAACAATTATGATTTTAGGCTTATTTAATGGGTAAGAGTATAGAAAACCTCAACCTAAACGAAAGATTAAAAGATCAAACCTTAACCTACTGCACTTTTACTCTGTGACAGTGTCGTAGGCGGCGACCGCAGTGGTCGTTCGAGTGTCGTTCGTTATATAGTATCGCGCCGCGCGACACATCTGTGTCACGCTGCTCCACGTGCGACTGTAGGCCGCGACTGCACGTCGGGTACGACTACCAGTTGGCCACAGTTTTATTCGCATGCTCAATAACCTTCACTTGTATTGTTTTGAATACTTATTTTGGTTGCGAGCTGTAAAGTGTTTTGCTAAACGTAACTCCTATTGTTTTATTAAAGCTGTGCACGCTGTCACGTAGGTTTTGATCTTTTATGTTCTACATGGGATGTATACTCTGATACAAATAACTATTAGCTCTGGATAATAGTTTGTTTTTCTTTTAATGTTACTTTATGAACTATATGCTGCTCTCTTTTATCTTTTAGTTATAAAATAAGTTGGATACTTGTAATGCTAACTACTAGATGGATTGTTATCATACACATTAAGCGGTCTGCTTTTTAGTTAAATCTTTCAAGATCACTGTTATCTAATAAAAAAAGTATGTGTGTATGTATGTAAATACTTGTGTATGTTCCTTGTAGACTCTGAAACGGCTGGGCCGATTTTGAAGGAACTTTCACTGGCAGGTACCTGATATTAAAAGGAGTAATCCGCGCGGATGAAACCGCGGGGCACAGCTAACAGTTTTGTAAAGATAATTTAAAGAATTCGGGGTTTGAAAAGTTACTAGCATTAACTTTGACACAAAAAAGACTGTTGAAGTTGATTAAGTAGATAGCAGAGAACACAAGCTAGTTTGAACAACACTGAATAGTTGACAAACACAACACGTGTATAAACCTATTAACAAGTATCTTGTTTACACTATCGAGTGTGAAAGGGATGACACTGACAATGTAAACAGAACCGAGCTTAAATGTCACCACAATACATGAACATTTCAACACAATACAAATTCCTCAATGTCCAAACACCTTGGAACCTCTGTAGTGGCATCTGATATCTAAACAGTGCGGTGTCATATTATCACGGGGAGGTGGGTGTCAGTATAAATACCGAGAAAAACGTGGCAGGTGTCGGAGGAAATACATTTTTGTACGGTGTATTGAACGTACAAAAGTAAAATAGAGACATAGGCTAGCAGATAAACGTGAACAATTGCTCAACTTCTGTGATTTGAAACACTGTTTTAAACTATCACTAAAGTTTAAAAAAATATAATTAAGAATAGATCTACGTTTGTCCATCAACTCGCCGGATGGTAAGTGACGATTTGGCCAAGAATGGAACACGTTGAACTAGAAGAAATCTATTCACTTTAGCCTTGAAAATGCCTAGATTGTAGTATGATTATTAACGGGATATTTACCGTGATAAGGTAGCGGAAGGATATTTTTTCCTGTGGTACTACTGAGCGTTTCAATGGTAACCTGGAATCAACATTCGTTACGTCACTATAAGATTTAGTTACTCATCCCGCTGATCTCTAATGTTTGCAAATTCAGGCAACGATCGGTACATTCAATACTTGGATGGGTGACCGCCTATTAAGTTAACTATGGAGCTACTGCTATATTTCAGAACTCGACGTTCTGTTTCTAAGAACAATAACCGATAAGAAGCTTTCAGGCGGCCTTAAACATAACCACTTAGTTCTATTTAGCGTGTTACATCGTAAACCGCATCATCGCTTAACATCAGGCGAGACGGCGCGCGGCGGTCGAACGCAAGCCAATAATATAAAGAATACAGTCGATGAATTCTCAAACCCTTACTAGTTACTATTACTGATGAGTGCAATCCAGTTTTTTTCACTTTAGCCTTTTACTGACTCATTGAGATAAGCTGCGGGGGTAGGGGGGATCGTATTTCGTCCCATTGGGTTCTCCGTCCCGCTTCTCGTCTGTTCCGATGATTTTTTTTCAGCTCAAGCTTGTCGCCGTTTTAAATCGGCTTCGCGGAGATTTTCTGAGACGTTTCCCGTGAAAAAGAAACCAATATCGAGGGAAATACGGCGTTGGGTTTCTGAAACTGACATAATGTTGCTCGTAGCAAAGATTTTTTGGAATAAAACTCTTAAAGTTTTAAAGTTATAAGTGTAGCAAAACATTAATCGCAGAATTAACTAAATAATCTAACAACAGTGTTGAGCTATCAAACAAACATTCATGTTAATAATCGTTTTATTGTAATATTTATTTATAAAAAAAAACGTTTACATTACTAACAGTAGTGAACTAGTGAATAAGTACTTAAACATACTTTGACTTCGCTAAGTCTTCATTAAAATTCCGTTTGACTGCGCTCCCCCAAGCACTGGTAAATGCACTGCAATTGAGTTAGGACCCTTTAAGGTCTGTGTCGTGTTAGGGTTAAACAAGGAGTCATAGCCCTGCGACCCACGCGGGGCCATGTTTCACGTGCGCTCTGTCAATCCTCGTGAAGTCAGATCAATTATTCAGGATATTATCTTGGTGATGCAGGACTTACATCTAGATCAGTATATAATCTTAGAAAATATTACATTACTTAGTAGTATATTACTTACATAATTATTTGCAGATATGTAAGTCTTATTTAAAACAGTTTGTAAAACAAAAAGAATATTAAAAAAAAATGTCATAAAAACTCGAAAACCACTTGACCTATGAACCTGAAATTAGGCAGGCAGATTCCTTATGGGATTGAAAGGATTTTGTGAGAGGCCTAAATTAAGGAGAGTTAAAAGTTTATTATGAAAGTCAAAGTATACGAAGTAGGTATAGCAACAGCCAGTAATAAATAAAAATATGTATTTTTTAATGAAATTGAGAACAGATAAAAAAAATATTGGAGATAGGTTACGTCCACTGAATTATTTTTATCGCAAAAACACGCAGAAATTGTAAATTCGCGGTCATAAGCCGATTATTTCTTATTATTAAAATGGAAATCAGGAAAAAAAACAGATTAAAAAAAATATCCCCACACCACATCATTATGACGATGCATGGAGATAAGGTTCAAAAGTATTCGCTTACCTTAGGTATAAAAGTAATGATACGTGAAACAGAACTGTATTTCATCACAATAAAGCCAGGTGGCGGATGCAGGCAGCAGTAAACCAATGAAGTTGTTTCACTGTACATACTACGTATATTGCATCTCAGACTAGAAGGATGGTTAAAGAACAAGTGTCTCCAGGGAATCCCCGAACGGGCCAAGTTTTTAGGCGTTTGCGAATTTAATATCGTTTAATTTTAAGGTCTCAAGTTTGCGAAAGAGAATGAGATTTGCATTTATTTGTGTTGGCTCCTTCCCTGGTGGGGCTCACAATAAATGGAGCCTCTTTGTTATTACACTCTGTAATCTCGGGACGATGTGATACAATCTTCCTGTAAAATGATAACGTTTATTTTTTTTGTGTAGATGGTTTTGCTTTTTGTGTAATGCCGAACTTTTGGGTGTTCTCGAAATACCTTGAGTTGGAGTCATTTATCTATTCGCTCTACACGACGGACATATTTAAACATATTATTGTGCTCATAATTCTAAACAACTTTTACTCTATTATGGGATCAACACTGTTATCGTAAAAAAAAAAAAACAGTTGTACTACAGAAAAAAAGTTATTAACACTCACTGATATTTTTTTGCAATATCCGGGTGGACCTAAAGTAAATGTTTCTTATAATGACGAGTATTTTTTTTTAGTTACATTAAATGTCAAATTAGCAGGCTTATTAGAATTTAACCAAAATAAATCTGGATAACTGCACATTCACCGCAGACGGTGTTCCAGATCATAGAGCTCTCTAATGTCTATTGTCTGTATATTTCACCGTATTTACAGCATATTATATACGATTGCACAGTTCATTTATGGATATCGAGCGCAAATAAGACAATGTGCTTAAAACTGGGCTCTTATTAATATTTTTTTCGTGAGAGCGCTGTCATAGGATTTGATAATTTTCAAAATGGGACCTAGCTTATAGAAAATTTGTTTAATAGACTACTATGATCACTCTAATGATGTTCCCATGTGACAAAATTTAATGATGAAATATTAGGATAAGAGTTTAATAGAAAGAGTTATAAGGAGGGTTTATGTTGCGAGTTTTTCCAATTGTGTTGTTTACCTACGCTATCGCTTTACTTAACGTTAATATCTTTTTTTTTTTAAATAATACAGCACCATCTAGACTCTAGATGGCGCTGGTAATATTTCATATCAATCGTAGTTAACGTTAATGCTATTAGAAAAACATGCTCTAGGCACTCTGGTATGTGTAGAGGTTTCTATCAAGCGGATGATCTGCTTGTCACGGAGAACGAAAGTGATGTAATTTGTGGTTGACAAAAACAACTTTTTATAATCTCTATTACTTACTAGCTACGCCCCACGTCTACACCTGCGTGGAAATTCTCCCAGAATCTATAAATTCGTCAGAGGTCTTTCTACCTCCAGTATGAATGCACTCCATTCTAAAGTTGCCTGGAATATATAGCTCTTAGCAATAATACCGTCGATTGTTGCACTAGTTTTTTTAAGCTGCTTTTTCGTGTGTATATAATTTGTAGTGTGAACAAGTATATGTCCTATCTATCCGGCCTTCTAATTATTTCTCTGTAAAATTGACGTCCTTGCGTGTCTCTGTTGCTCTTTGAAAGAAGAACAAACAAACGTACTTTCATATTTATAATATTAGTATGATAACGTTTTTATCATGTTTTTTTTAATTCTCATGAAAATATTGTTATTTTAAATAAAAATTCACTTGCTACATAATATTGTACGTTTCAGTATAGCAGTAAATAGCAGGACTGGTTCACACCCCATTAACGAGATGGAGGGAATGAATGAGTGCGCCTCGCGCAACAGCGCCTCGCACACGACGCACTACTTTAATGAGAAATAAATTACATTACGTACATGCTTAGTTTAAAATTAACATAGTGTTACGAAAATTCAGTGAATTCACAAATTATAGTGACAAAGAATCAATAATAATTCAAGGCAATAAAACGGCAAATTAATGTGGTCGGAGTTCAACTCTAGATCATAAACAACGTTTCAAAAATTTGCGACCAGTTGGATTTGATCCTACCACATCCGTATCAGTGCCCCCATTGTTTTGCCAAATTCAGACGGGTAAAATAATTAGGTGCGAATTGATATATAGACCGCACTTTTTCGTTTATTTAAACATGTAACAGATTATTTACTCTGTTGATAATGTCACTTTTTTCACCCTCTCAATTCAAATCAACGTCCTCAAGCAAGTTGTAACGCCATGAACATGTAGACACCGCTCTCCTAAACAGCTATTGTTCAAGGCTCCGCAAAGTAGTGAACTAATACTTGAACTGGCCGCACCGCACCGCACGGCACCGCACGGCACCGCACCGCACCGCACCGCACCGCACCGCACCGCACCGCACCGCACCGCACCGCACCGCACCGCACGGCACCGCACCGCACCGCACGGCACCGCACGGCACCGCACCGCACCGCACCGCACCGCACCGCACAAGAAACCGGCCAGTAATAAAGCTAATGGGCAAAGCGCCTTGTTCTATAACGTAATTATGGTGCAGCTTGATGAATATCTTAGGATACTGCTGCGGACTTGGTAATGCTGTTATGAGTTTACTAGCTATGTTCTCCGACTTCATTCGAAACATTGTAATATTTTTGACATAATATGAAAACAATTCACTTCACCCATTTTCAATTTCCGTAACGCTGTTTACGAGAATAAAAACTATTGTTTTTTTTATATAACCTATTAGGTAGACGGAAAATTTACTTCATTAAAATCACCTCTTTTTGTTTTTGTTTATCTGCATATATTTATCCAAATGCCTTTAACCAACCCATTTTACTACTATATAATTTTTTTCTATATCATTTCAAATTAAATTTTTACACTTTCCTGTGAGAAAAAATGCCCCTGCGCCTACGGGTTACATTTTAAGCTACCTTCATACTGAATTATAATTGAAACTTAGCAGACAATACCACGTACTTGTAAGTAATAAACAAATCATACAAACTGTCTCATGCACAATATTCTCAGCTTGCTTCTGACTTGGTGATGTAGTTTATGAAATTATCTCAGTTTCAACGGATCTGGTTGTTCTTCAATTACAGTCTGCCAGTCTGTACGGAGCTCACTTCTCGTATTACAGTCTGTACGGAGCTCACTTCTCGTATTACAGTCTGTACGGAGCTCACTTCTCGTATTACAGTCTGTACGGAGCTCACTTCTCGTATTACAGTCTGTACGGAGCTCACTTCTCGTATTCAATTTTGTTCGTAGATTTGCTGTCTCTTTCTAATAATACTCTAAGTTGATCTACGCCGTAGCAAAAAAAAAATTAGGTCGGTGATCTACGCAGATTAATCTGATTAGCATCTCTTTCATTCATCAATTCTGCTTAGAATTTTTATTACGTCAGCTGTCAAAGTCAAATCCCACCAACATCCGTGAAATAAAGTATGACCAAGGATGTTATTAGGTTTTATAACGTCCTTGAGTGTGACACCTTAAATTGATCGATACATACCACAGATACACACATCTATCTATTTAGCAAAAAAAATATTACAAAAACTGATTAAAACATTTTGAGAAACATGATTATCTGTTTCTGTATGTCTTTCTTCTTAATTGTAGTGTAGTGACGATATTTAATCATGATTATGAAGTTAGTACGTGTAGTAATTTTATCAGATTCTTGTGGTTATTTTTTTGTCATCTTGAGCAAACATCCGGTAAACGGTCCCGGTAAACGTTGTCGTCTGAACTATTTCTCACAAAACCTCATTAATTCCAGAAACTTGCTGCCTCGAGGAATCCTGAGAGTCCCACACCTCACCTCGCCTTTAGGGTCTGACCACATCGTCGTCTTTAGGGTATAACCGCACCAACATCATTAAATAACTCTCAACGATGAAATAACGCGGTGAATTGCGATATTGTTTCATTATGAAAATAGTGATTTAATTAAAAATATACGTATAATGTTATGCAAACTATAAGTATAATACAATATAATGAGTGTTTGTTTATTCCTATTTTGCGCAGCAATAGAGATTAACGTATTTTTTGCATTGATAGAGGGCTGGAGAGAAGCAATACTCTATTTTGTTCCGGAAAATTTACGGTTCCTGAAAGAATGTCCACGCGGGTGAAACCGTGGGGTGCAGCTTGTAAAAATAATTATCACACCTGGAGCCATGATTTTAAAATCTGTGTTCTCGTCTCATGTAAATAAACTCTCCTAGTTACAAAAGAAAAACAAACGTTAACCTTGAATACAATAAAATATAGTGATACTATTATAAATATCTGATGTTTAAAAATCGCAATACAATTTTGCCAAATTTAAGGTTAGAATTGTACATTTTTGAGGAAAAGATTATCATCATCAGCCAGAAGACGTCTGCTGCTGAACATAGGCCCCCCCTTCAGCCTCCACACTGAACGACATCCTGCCATCTGCATCCACTGGATGCCCGCGACTCTCACGATGTCGTCGGTCTATCTAGTGGGAGGCCTACCTACGCTGCGTTTTTCTGAGTAAAAGATAAATTAAGATAATTGTACGAAGTTAGACTTGCACCACCACATTCACATTACACTAGATGGCGCTGCTCTTATTTCATACAAATTGTAGATAACGTTAACGTGATGGAGTAGGTGAATGCTAATTAACGCAATTGAAAAACTCGCACGAGGCACTCTGATTTCTCACTGATACACAAACATTTTATCAGATGATTTAATTTCGAGTTGGTCGGGTAGTGACGTCGCATCACACTGTTCGCTACGAATATATTCGTATTATCGTTAACGATGTGCGTTGACCCTAACCTCTCCACACATCCGACCCTAAATACTAAATACCTTAAACTAACCCATTATAAATTCAATTACGAACTTAAGACGTACACAATTTGCGGATATATCCCGTGAGGGGGGAACAAGTAAACATATTGTGGGCAGGACAACGAGGGACGGGGTGAGGGGGGGGGGGGGGGGTTGGTGTAATCTGACGCTCCTTTATCGGATACAATGACGTGAAGTCTTCGAATCTTCGGAGTTAAGGGATCATCTCGGTTCGAGACGGAATGTTATGAAGAGACGTTTGTTGATAGTAAGTACTCAGGTAGGTACGTACTTATGACACACATTGCGTATGTATGTATGGTGTACATATACCTTATTGTATGTGTGATTAGTAGTACCTATTGTCACTTTGTTTCAAATACGTGTACTCGGTGTACCATTATATACTAACAGAGTTCAGGATTGATTCCTTCAGTCTGTTATTTTAAACAGAATCGGCTCCCACTCAGTGGCGTACCTACCGGAGGGCTAGGCGGTGCCGTGCACCGGGCCCTTGGTCCCTGATCAGCAAATCTCAAACTGAACTTGCATAAATTTTGCCCTTTATACACATACATGTAGGAAGTAGCTTTGAGCACAATAAACAGCTGATGATAAAGTAGCTTTGTACCTTTAAATTATTTATATTTTTACTTGATAGATCCTAACCCAGTTTAGATAGGGCCCAATTTTTTTGCACGAAGGCCTTTGGTTACCTAGCTACCTACACCACTGGCCCCACTAAGAAAATTCATATCGTTATAATTTCAACCTATAGGTAATTTTCCCACTACTGGGACACAGACCATCTCTCAGAGAGAGAGAGAGAGAGAGAGAGGATGGGCCCTAATCCACCATGCTGGCCCAGTGAGTGTTGATGTCGTCTTTGGAACTTTTTGAGGTTCTTTGAAATACCAGTTACCTCACGATGCTGCCGAAGTTGCACATAAATTATTTAAGTACTAAATAATTCGATCAATCATCGCCAATTTTTTAAACAATTTAGTACATTTACTTTTCTAATACAGATATTTGTCTTGTTTCAGGTATGATTTTGCCATAAAAGAAGAATACTAAAGAAGTTTTTCTCTTCGCAGAACAGTAAGTTGAAACATTTTCTAAGGGCTGTTACATCAAATAAAACTTTTAAAGTGTATTTTACAATGCATTCCAACAACTGCTACTGTCTTGCTAAAGCTGCATTAAAATATGCTCTACCTTTAGAACTGTTTAAACTTTAACTACTTATGCTCAGTAACATTTGCATAGTGCTCTCGAGTCATAACAAATACTCATGTATTCTTGTTTCGAGAACAGCCATTTCCGGTAGGGCGGAGAGTCAAGCTAGAACCTTATTCTTGCACTACACGATATTTTTTCGCTTCTAGTATACCAATAAGAGGCGAAAAGTTTATTGATACCATCATGGTAGGTTTTCGTAGCCAAAGCCATATTATTGTGGTTATATTCATGGTTCAGAAACTTGTGGTTGTAGAAAAATTCGAGCTCGGTGGACTTAAAACGGTGGAAATAATTATATTGATTTAATCATAAACCGACATATTTTGAGTAAAATGATGGTCTCCAATTTGGAATGGAGACCAAACCTTTGGAGACTGGTCCTTATAGTTGCCTTTCCAGGGTAAGCGAATTTAGCATAATCATTTCATATCAGACAAGTAGCAGTCAAAGGCTTCTGACAGTCATAAAAATGAAAAAAATATATAAAAATGCTTATCAAACTGTTTTGTGTTAATTTTATCGAACGCGTTTTTATATCGAATAACTTGAGATTAAGGTCCAAGACTAGAGACGGGTAGAGCAAAGACAGAGTTCAGAGTGTTCTCAATTTGGTATTTATTATAAAGTAGGAATAAGCCGCAGAATTCCCTCGAAGGAAGTAAAGTGCGGCTTTTTACTAGCGGACATTTTACTTTAGCTGTTTTCACACAAAGCTCCTTCTTATGATATTATCATAAGTTTCATTCGAAAACTCGTTTAATGTTGTGAAGTTTGTACAAATTGGAAACTAAAATCGTATTGCCCTGATTATCTTCAGTACGTAAGAGTATAAAAGATGATAATACCTACAAATTATAAATTATTTGATTCCTCTAATGGTGGCAATATTCATTTTCTAATTTTGATGAAAATGTCTCTTCCAATTACACCCCAGAGTTAATTTAAAACAAAATCGAACTATTTCAACTAAATGATTACATCACTATAAGTCACTTTAGGGTCCAATAAAGTTTGTGTCTTAATTGGTCGAATAGTGGAACCAGATTTAGAGATAACGCTATGAAACGGTAAAATGCTGTAACTTGTGTTCTCTGGTTAGATTTATCTGTTATATACAGTAGGTTATGTTTCCCGACATCGATCGTGGAAACTGATTAGGTTCAATCTAGATCTGGTCTCTGGAGAGTGCTAATTTATGGATTTCGGCTTGAGCCGTTTTAAATATGGACTTAAGGAGAGCAGGTGGTCAGGAATATTCTTGTAAGAATATAGGATGATAGTCATCCTTTTCCCAGCAAATTGAAATATGACAAAATATTTCTTGTGGAAAATGAGTCGGTTTGTAAAAAATTATGCCTCAACCTCACCTGATACTAAGTGATGAAGACATTTACCTGTCATCACCAGTTAGCATGAGGTGAAGGTAGCAGGCTGACGCAATCCTGTTTTGAAATTTATCGAATCATCATAATACAGGTATTTATATATAGGTGTATTGAAAGTTAGCTAACGGCCTCATAACGATCTTATACGTAACAGATCAACTAACTAACCTAACACTCATAGTATCATGTCTTTTAATACTTCGTTCTTTTCTTTAATACAAAAAATTAAAAATAAAAACGAAAAGTATAATAATAAAAAAGAACTCGGGGGTCAGACAAAGCTGAAGAACTGACTCTTGCACACCTAAAATATTTTATTTTTGTAAATGTTAAAGTTATGAAACAAATGTTGTTAACTATAATGTTAGGAAGATGCTTGCGAGCGACTGTTGCAATTGTAAAATAAACTCAGTCGAATGTATTTATTTGTTTGGACAGTTACAACTAACATTGTAAAAAGCTCAGCAAAAACATTTTACTATATGGTACATACGTGCTACATTGTGATGTTCTAAAACGTAGCAAATATTAACAGAATTCGTGGTTTTTACAGTTTTATTGCAGATGCCAAAAGAAACATATTTTTGGGCCGAGTTTACTTATTTTTTATGCCATATGTGCCAAACAAGCAGACGGGCCGCCTGATGGTAAGCTATCACCGTCGCCTATGGATACCTGCAATGCCAGGGGCATCACAGATACGTTGCTGACCCCTAAAGACTCTATTAACAGCCCTTTTGAAGCTACTCGGAAATGCCGCAAAATACTTAATTATCAATAACCCTGTATATATTTACATGTATTTTGTTTCAAGCTTCCTTAGTAGGTAGGTAGTTAAAAGAACATTACTGTAAGTTACCAATAGCTCTCCGTGTATAATTCAGTTCTGCAACATGCTCATTTATTTAACATCCAATGACTAATAATGACCACTGGAAAGCTGTTATTACTGTCCTGTTGGAAATGTCACAGTGTAGAGAGTTAAACAGCGGGTAATGTCACAGTATAATATTTATGAGTAGTAAATCTTCCCTAAGATCGGTGTAAAATTGATAAAGAGTAAACGGTGGTCGGTGTCCGATTGCATGTTATTAGGCAGATGAGTTGTAGTTACGATTTCTATTTACCATATCTACTGGTAGCTTTCTTACTCTGAGAATAAATCATTTAGTTTTATGAGAATGTCACCTCACTAATGGATACTGAACTGTGAATGAATAGGTACCTACATAGCAGGGGCTTTCGTTTTAAAATACGATTTACTTTATAAATTGATATTAATTTTTCTCATATTTTCTTATAGATTATTTCTTTCGTCTGGTCCATTTTGGAGATGGCTAAAAAACATGTCCAACATTTTACCTTGTAATAAATAAAAATGAAATGTGTTTCTCATTGTTGTTATTTTATCAGCTGAATTGGTAAACAGTATGGCAACACCCTTCATATGTGTCTGTAAATATAGGCATGCGACGAGTGAGTTTGTTTATTCACCAAATTTCCTCATTTTAATTATTTAAATTAAGCCTAATATATAATTTGCCACTTACAATTATACAATACAATATAATACTTTATTGACATCGCAGAAAGGAAATTATATAAAAAAAAACAATAAGCAGAGGCACACAAGACGTTCTCGCTAAAAGATCTCTTCCAGACAAAGTGCATTAGTAAAGAAAAAAATATTAAACACCTAATATATAAACACAACACACAAGGTGATGCTTGGAACTCTCTGTAACTTATATATATACATGAAAGCGAAATATCACTCAATCAATGACGAGAATTCTTGACTCGTTAAGTCAAGAATTCTCGAAAACTATAATATTATACTTGACTTACGAATCTGAAATTTGTCAGGTAGATTTTTACGGGGTGTAGAGGTCCAAAGAACCAAATTATGGGGGTAACTGGAGGTTGAAAGTTTATTTTTTAAATCTGCGCGTACGATGTCACGGGTAGCCACTAGTATTAATTAAAATCATGTACATATTGCAGACTGGTCGTATTTGCGCTGTCGCCGCCTGCAGTTGCAGAAAGTTTTTATTAATTGCGGCATTTATCTGTTGAGTTGTAGTAGTTCAGTTGTATGAAGATGTTTGAAGTGGTTCTACCGGACCCCGCCTTAATAGCTACTCTCGAGCACAAGCCGTCGACAGCTTATTGCAATACTGGACTTACTAAACTGATAGAATACTACGATTTTGTACAGTTTCAAGCTATCAGTACCCGAACACAAAAGTGCAAATTTACTCACAAATACTATATTTTGTACAAAAAATAACCACCGACTTTACCCAATCTTTATTAGTGCAGAAGTTGCGGAAACAATCAAAATAATAATTATTTATTATTTATAATTTTTTGTCTCTTTGTTTTGTTTGTGGACACACTTGGATTAGGTTTCCTAAAATAAATACTATGAATTTACTGGAAATTCAATGAACCAGTTTCATCTCCAAAATTTCCACTCATAGAGGTCGAATATTTCCTTTAAATTTAAATGGGACCACCCTCGAGATAAATTATAACATATTGAATAAAAAAAAAACATTAAAACCAGTTCAGTTTGCGAACACATCGCGCAACATACACACACAAAAACAGTCGAATTTAAAAACTCCCTTTTTGAAGTCGGTTGAAAACTGTCATAAATAATTGTAACTAACCATTGATCAGTAATAAGTCACAGATAGTCCACACGAGTCTCCGGAGCGTGTAATGCAGCCGATCGCGGAGCTGACGAATAAATCATTGGTCTTGCATTCAGGGCTGCCACCCGGTGCATTGTTCACACTGGAGATATATCGTACTAACGGACAATATTCTTGTGAGCGCGGGGAAATGCACTGAGAATTACTAATTGTATGTCAAAACACAGTAAATTAGAATAACATAACGAAACCTTGATTTCCCGGCTCTGTTGGCAATCTTTTGACAACTAAGTAGGTAATTAGTTTTTCATCCTAATTGTCCTGTCCGGTGTAAGAACGCTAACTAATTAAAAACCACAAAATGTTAAAGACGCTTTAAAAGTCTTATAAGTATTTATTGAAACAGAATTGTAAAATGTGTACCTCGTAACAAATCAACACACCCAGGAACTAAGCAAAGCAGTAAGTATTACTTACAGAAATCGCAGTAAGTCAGGTTAGTTAACCGCAGCCGTAAGTTCATAAGTTACACCCACAGGTGGCAGCCCTGCCGTAAAACTTAATTGAGACGTCGCGGGACCCTCGCCCGAGCAGTGGTGTGCGTAATTACACGCCCGAGGAACCCTAAAACAACACACAGGAGATGGGTGGCTCTTCTTACGGACTTGTTCTGTACCCTATATACTCTCTAAATAGGTACTATTTTTTGAAATTTTCTCGGTTTCCTTTATGAAACATTCAATGACTATTTACTAACCCTCCAAAATATCAAACTTTTCCTGAAAATATCCTATTCATTCATTCACTGCTTCTTCTATAAAGTTCAAAGATATATTTATCAAGTACTCGAAGTTTGAACATCTTCTAAAGTACATTCCAAGATTAGGTAGTTACCCCTTCATCAAACATCAACTCACGTCTCGGAACAAAGGTCTATCCACATTACCGTATGCGGCATATGTCCGTACTACGGTAGATATCTACCGTACATACGGTGTGTGCTCAGACGGGCGGCGCAAACAATCGGCCCGAAGTGGCTACGGTTTGTTTTGCCGAACTTTGCTGAATTATATATTATGTACACCCCTAATTGAATTGTCTGCCAAATGTTTGATCTGACTACGCCTCAACTGCTCCTTAAGTCAATGGAATAAGGATGAGAATACAGTGAACACGTGCGTATAAATATGGAATTTATATTACTCTAACTGTAACGTCCTGTCTGTTGATTCTGGATTCCTATTGCTCTTCCTGCCAGGGCACAGAGTATGGCACTACTGTTTCAGCTTTACTTCATATTTTTCTTTATTGTTTTAACAACAACAAAAAACAAATACCAGCATTTCCTGTTATAACCCAATTGTTTCAGGAGGCCTATCAGTTTCTATAATTAGATATTGTTTTATTTTTATTGAATTAACACATATAATACTTCTCTATCATTTTTAATTTTCACGTCAGGTCATTTTTAGGTACATATTTATTATCTGTTTAGCAAGCATCTAAAATTCTGTATCAGTTCAAATGGCTATTATAACATATTGACATAAGCGCATCCCTTGTAAACTGATACGTAGTGTGGTGTGTTGTGTGCACAGGGTAGGGTACGTCCCTAGTGTTGACTCCGCATGTAACGTGATCGCTGCACTAATATTATTAGTTACGGTGGAAATTATGGCACGTTTGTACAGGACAGAACTGCGGCCCCCTTGTAAGAGGATAGCTAATGTTGTAAATCGTCGTATCGGGTGCAATCATGCAGTATGGCATCATTTCGATTGATGAAAAGTTTGACTACAGTTATATGATTATTTACGGGATATTTACCGTGGTAAGGTTGTAGAAGGAGCTCCCGATATTCAGCGTAAAAAAAAACACATAACTGTAGTGAACAACCGTGATAGTTTAAAACAGTGTTTTGTAAAGTTTGAGTTGTAAATATAAAGTTTAAAAAATACATTTTTATTTGCAGGCCATTTGTCATTTAGCCTGCGAGTTCATCCTCAAGTAACCTAACTACCTCTATATATCCAGACTAGCCGTCCGCCCCGGCTTCGCACGAGTGTAAGCTCGGCCTTCGGCCTCGCTACAAAATATAATATAGCCTATGTCACCCGGGGATAGTGTAGCTTCCCAACAGTGAAAGAATTTTTCAAATCGGTTCAGTAGTTTCGGAGCCTATTCATTACAAACATACAAAAATAGGTACAAATCTTTCCTCATTATAATATTAGTGTAGATGTAGATAGACAGTTGACAGGTTGTTCGATGAACGTGATGCGACGTTCATATTCACTGAGTGCCCAGTAACGAGATACAGAGTCATCGTATGTTGCTCTGGAATCAGCTCGTTCCATTGAAGTCCCCCTTACAAATTTTACTTTGCATGTGTTTCGTATTTGGCTAAACATTTTCTCGGTTGAAGCCAGATGACTTAGGTAACTGAATAGGTTTTCGGACCTTAAAAAAGACACATTAAAATGATGAATAGCAAAAGTACTCGCAAGTAGTAGTAACTGCCTTTGTACTACCCGTTTTCATTACATAGTTTTTTTTAAGACTTCAAATGCTGTACCTACGTTATAGTTGTTTCTAAGTAAACCTGCAGGTCTGGCCTAGCAGGAGCACCCACCGTGTACAAATTGTCTTTCCACCATTGCGACACCTACCTTTTTTTGTTAATTAAATAAAAAATGGTGTTTTAATTTTTTATAAAAGTTTTGTATTTATATTTAAAAAAAGGTTGGCGAGCACACAAATTTATTGGTCGTGGGTGTACGGCCGATCTGATTTTGTTTCTGTGTACCACTCCCCTGGATATCAATGGCCGGCGGATGTAGGCGGCCTTTGTCTTCGGGGGTGATGCGCCTGGACTCCTGAAGTTGTACGTTATACTGGACTAGCTAGCGCTCAGATGAGAGGAGCAAGGTGCGAAGGCGATGTTATCAGCAGTGGCGCAATAGGCAGAAAAAATCAGGAGGCAAATTCCCTGGAAGTGATAAAACCAACCTATTATGATTTGGTCTATCAACCTCCGTTCCAGCTGACCAACGACATCTCGAAGAGGGTACCTACATTTTTGTAGCGAGATTGTCGTGGCGGTGAACTACCAGAACGGAGTTTACAGAACAGCAGAAATTAAGTTAAAGCAGCACTAACAATATATTACATGAACTTAGCAAAACAATAGTAAATAATTTATTTTTATTAGTGGGTAGCAAAAACTGAAATAGATTACCAACATATTTAATAATGAAACATAATCAACAGAGAGTGCCGAGTTCACATGAAAGGAACGCTATTGTGTGCTATTTAGAACTTACCCTAAATCGGGGTTAAATCCGGCACCAGAATAAATTATTTAGGTGATCCTATTCACCACAACTCACTAAAGTTGTTTTCAGTAGAATATTTAAAAAAGATTTTAAAATATAGATTGCGCAAGGGATGTGAACCAGCTGTGGATGTGGTGCCCATGCGACTGCCGACCCGCGCTGATATCTGCGGGCGGTGGACAACTCTTTCTCGATCTGTTGTCTCGCTCTCACCTATTGTTCTTTTAAATATGAGTATAGTAAACATCATGAGTCATGTAACGTTCCGTTACATTACCCGCCGTCCCCGCATTAGGATTTTATCCTATTGATAATAAAATCCGAATTGATCGTCGGTGACTATCGTTAAATAATTATTGACTAAGTATCTCTTAATGACAAAAAAAAAATTAAACTTTGTTATGACCTGCAATTTTTAAGTCCTTAATGTGCCATGTACCTAAGTCCTTCCCCGACATGTTCTCCAACACGTACACCAGAGGGGACAGTTTTTGAGTCACACGACATTTAATAAACTTCGGTGCCAACTTTTTACTGAAGTATTTGTCTTTATCGCTTAATACATACGCGCGCTTAAACACAATATCTCCAACCTCAAACTCAAAAGCTTTCCGCCGCAAGTTGTAGTGGGAAGTATTTTTTGCATGCGCGTGATACAAGGATTTTTGTACCTGATTAAATATCGATTTTAAGCAACCAAGGTTTTCCGCATATGCTTCGCGAGGCAAGAACAAAACCTCATCACCTAAATCCGTGTCAGTGTAATGTGAGCCACATAGAACTAGTTCCCTCCCGTAAACTAAGAATGAAGGAGTGAACCCAGTGGCTTCATTTATGGAGTTATTGACAGCAAACTGCACCTTTGGAATGAATATATCCCAAGTTCTGTGATCGTCATCAACGAACGTGGAAAGACAAGTTATTATTGTTTTATTATAACGCTCAACGGTATTTATTTGAGGTGTATATTTTGGTGTATAGAAAACGTTTGGAATTTTGTACCTATCAAACAAGGTTTTGGTCTGGCCACTTATGAATTGGCTGCCATTATCCAAAAAAATGGTCTGGGGGACACCATGGACTAAGAAGACCTGTTCCTCAAGTATCTTAACAACGATATCAGAAGTTGCTCTTTTGATAGGGTAAATTTGGCAAAACTTTGAAAAGCAGCACGTTACTACTAAAATATAGCTGTTCTGCTTACGAGTCACCGGAAGAGGGCCCATTAAATCTATTGAAATCATTTGGTGTGGACGACAGCATTGTTTAGGGCGTCCCATTTCTCCAAGCGTTGCATGATTTTGTGATTTATATGACAGACATGTGGAGCAGGAACTAACAAACTTCGTTATATCACTGTGCATATTGGGCCAGTAATACGTAAGTGCAATTCGCTTGTATGTTTTAAAAATACCCATATGACCTGCTGTTGGCTCGTTGTGGTTCTCCGCAATTACTTTATCGCGAAGATCCATTGGGACAACTTCCTTCCATGAAAATTCACTAGTGAGTTGATGTTTATTTTTACTAAGGCGAAAGAGGGAATGGTTTTTAATGTGAAAATTAGAATAATTCTCTGGTTTATCGATACATCCATTGTAAATGTTTCTATACCAAATATCACTAGTAGACGCAACTGAATTGGCAGTTGAAATAGAGGAAATAGGGAATGCTCTAGACAATGCGTCAGGAATTACGTTGTCCACGCCACGACGGTGTTTGAGTATAAAATTAAAAGACGACAAACGTACTCCCCAACGAGCAAGTCTACCTGTTGGATTATCCAGGGAGAGAAACCACTTTAATGCACTGTGGTCTGTATATACTGTAAATGTTTTTCCGTTATCGAGATAGCAACGCCAGTGCTCTACGGCTACGAGAACGGCCAACGTCTCTCGTTCTGTGATGCTATAATTCTTTTCTGCCCCTGATAAAGACCTGCTCATGTAAGCTATAGGGTGCTCTTTGCCATCTATAGTTTGAGTTAGCATAGCGCCGACCCCATAGTTACTAGCGTCAGTATGGACTTCGAAAGAGTGGTCATAATTTGGGCAGGAAAGAATTGGCGCAGAAATCAAACGTTCCTTGAGCTTTTTAAACGCAGTGTCCGCCTCAATAGACCACTGGAAAGGAGGTGAATTCTTTTTGTTAGAAGTCAACTTATTCAGTGGTCCAGCAATCGTGCTAAAATTTGGAACAAATCTTCGGTACCAAGTTGCCGTGCCAAGGAAGCGTTTCAAATCCTTACGACACGTAGGAGTTGGATAGTTCAAGATGGCTGCGACCTTCTCTGGATCAGTCCGTAAACCACTTGCATCGACGACATAGCCTAAATACTTTAGTTGACTTCGGAAAAATTCACATTTCTCCAAGTTTACTGTTAGATTAGCCTGGCGTAGTTTGTCTAGCACGCGTAGAAGAAGAGATACGTGCTCTTCAATTGTACTACTTATTATTATTATGTCATCTAAATAGGCAAATGCCTTGTGATCCATGTTACCAAACAGCAAGTCAACTAACCGTTGTTGCGTAGCAGGTGCATTAGTCAAACCAAATGGTGTCGTCTTAAATCGTAGTGTTCCTCGACCTGGGACGTAAAATGCCGTCTTATCTCTATCCTCGGCTGCTATTGGGACTTGCCAAAAGGCCTTTGACAAGTCAATACTACTAAGATAGCGCGCATCTCGTAAATTGTCCAGTTTCTCGCTTATATAAGGCAAGTTATATGCATCACGTTTTGTGACTGAATTGAGCTTTCTACTGTCTAAGCAAAAACGAGGCTGGCCGTTTTTCTTAGCGACTAGTAACACCGGCGATTGCCAGGCACTTTCACAGGGCTCAACCACATCCAGCTGGAGCATCTCGTCGACTTGTTCGACTAAGATTCTCTGTTTTTCAGGTGAAAGCCTATAGTAGCGCTGTCTAACCGGTGGAGAATCCCCAGTGTTAATGTGGTGAGTGATTAGGCTTGTGCGGCCTAATCCTTTACGCTCAAAAGATATGTCTTTGAATTGCTCGGTGATATTATCTGCGAGTGTTTTCTGCGATTCATCTAGATTATCATACGAATGTATGAAAGTGGTAGGGTTGTTAACATTTAATTCAGCTAGTGGAGCGCTGGATAAATTAAGAGAACCTAAGTATTTAGGACATATTTTGAATGCGCGCCAGAAATCAATCCCTAGAATAAGCGATGACTGGACTTCTGGAACTACGTGGGTCTTAATGATATGGAACTGGTTCTCAAAATGCACTGGCATATTGAAAAAACCTATACTTCTTAAATTTTGTCCACCAGCCGCTACTATTGTCAATTTCTCGTTGGTACACAACTTCAGACCACGACTTACTAACGTGGTGTGACCGTTATTACCTATAATAGTTACGGCTGAACCTGAATCTAGAAGGCCCGAGGCTGTCAAACCATTAATTTTAATGTTGATATATGGTCTTGAATCGTTTGTTGGTTTTGTATGCAGAACTGAAGCAACCTTGTACCCATTAAAAAATAAACGAACCGTTTCTAGCCAATTACTCCATTCTTCTGTGCTTGTACGGTTTCTATTTGATAACAATGGTTTGCTACAATTCTGCTTGTTTAGTTTTTTGGAATCTGAGTACCACTACAATTTGGGCATTCAGGTTTTCTAACTCCCTTGTAACCGCATTTAAAACATAAAATGTCGGCGTTACTGCAATCTCTTAAGCTGTGTGTATTGTTGCGGCACCTGGGACAATACGGCATCTTTTTGTTTGAATCAGAGTCACCTTTTTCGATAGTGTGTAAATATTTTTCATTAACGTTAGTATTAGAGTTTGTTTGTAAGTTAGAGTATGATTGTTTGTTGCCATAAGGTTTATAATTGCTGTTATTGTTGATGTTGGGTTTGTAATCATTCGTTAGTTTCGGCTTTGTTGTGCATTTGTACGCAAATTCCGGTGCTAATGTATCCGAAGTTGCTGCAACAGGTTCTCGGAAGTGAACTAGCCGTGACTGAACGTTTTCATAATTTCTGCATAAGGATCTCACTTGATTAATGTCGCGTATTTCTGTTGCTGAAGCTAATGTGCTTGCATAACAAGGGCGAATATTATGTAACACTATCTCGAGCCTGTCTTCTTCCGTCAATGGTCTCGATAGCCGTGCAAACATACCCGATAGAATAGATAAGTAGATCGTGATATTTTCCGTTTCTCCTTGAGTTCTAGAGCGAATCTCAGCTAGTAAACGGTAATCATAATCCGTTTTGTCGAAATCTTCTTTTAAAAGAATGACGAGCTCATCCCAGGATGATATTTGGTCCTTAATACTCCTAAACCAATGTAATGCATCATCAGTAAATATTTCTGTGGCGTACGAGATAAGCTTAGTATCGGGGATGTTACGTGCTTCACTGAATTCGTTAACACGTTGTATAAATGATCGAACACATGATTTGCCATCGAACTTTAGCCTACCTAGTTCAGAGGTGACACTCTTGTCACAGGTCACTGCAATGTTAACCGGAGCCTGACTATTATACGCTGACGCAGACGCTGAGCTAGACATACCAAACAAAAGAGGGTCGACTGCTTTCTTACTAAGTTTGAGAAATCGTTCGTAATATTCTTTATAAAGTTTGCTACACGAAGAGTGTTGCTCTTTTACGTCGTCAGCCACTATTCTGTTGATCCTGTGATAAATGTGATGAAAAATATTCTCTAGGCGTGATAATGTACTTTTATCAGTTGAGCTCGACACGAGATATACTTCTACTCTATTCAGCAATTCCAAAACGTCCTCGAGGTCACGTTGAGGTTCAAGGTGAGAACATAATATATCCTCTGAGGGATACAACTGACATAATTTGTTGATCTGTTTCCTAAGCTCGGCCACAGTAGCACCTGGGGTCTCACCTCTTACGGCAACCTCATACTCCAGCTCGGTTTTTTGTAGAGAAAAAAACTTTATTGGAAAAGCCATGATAATGTGATCAAAAGGTAAGTTGTAAATAGCACAAAAATGATTAGTCTATAAATCCGTTCTGTAACAAATTATACTAAACAATCGTCTTGTTTTTTAATTATATATATAGTAATAAAATGAAAAAAATATTATATTATTTTATTCAAGAATGCTTAGTAACGTTTGAACATGACTGTACTGTACTCGTATATAAAACTTACCTTAGTGATTAAATGTATGTGAGAAAAAATATATATAACACTTTTATACACGATAGTACTTTTACTAGTTATAAATTCAAACTACATGAAACATGTTTATTCTAATATAATAGACAGAAAACAATATATAAATATTTAAGGAACAATTACATCACTTACAAGTATGACACAAAAATTTCGACAATATTTGAGGTAAAAAAAAGGACATAACAAGAACGTTTTACATAAGCACACACACACGTACAATCTGCAACCACTTAAAGAGACAAAATCAGATAAAACCACGTAAAGGGCGCCAGTGCGACACCTACCTTTTTTTGTTAATTAAATAAAAAATGGTGTTTTAATTTTTTATAAAAGTTTTGTATTTATATTTAAAAAAAGGTTGGCGAGCACACAAATTTATTGGTCGTGGGTGTACGGCCGATCTGATTTTGTTTCTGTGTACCACTCCCCTGGATATCAATGGCCGGCGGATGTAGGCGGCCTTTGTCTTCGGGGGTGATGCGCCTGGACTCCTGAAGTTGTACGTTATACTGGACTAGCTAGCGCTCAGATGAGAGGAGCAAGGTGCGAAGGCGATGTTATCAGCAGTGGCGCAATAGGCAGAAAAAATCAGGAGGCAAATTCCCTGGAAGTGATAAAACCAACCTATTATGATTTGGTCTATCAACCTCCGTTCCAGCTGACCAACGACATCTCGAAGAGGGTACCTACATTTTTGTAGCGAGATTGTCGTGGCGGTGAACTACCAGAACGGAGTTTACAGAACAGCAGAAATTAAGTTAAAGCAGCACTAACAATATATTACATGAACTTAGCAAAACAATAGTAAATAATTTATTTTTATTAGTGGGTAGCAAAAACTGAAATAGATTACCAACATATTTAATAATGAAACATAATCAACAGAGAGTGCCGAGTTCACATGAAAGGAACGCTATTGTGTGCTATTTAGAACTTACCCTAAATCGGGGTTAAATCCGGCACCAGAATAAATTATTTAGGTGATCCTATTCACCACAACTCACTAAAGTTGTTTTCAGTAGAATATTTAAAAAAGATTTTAAAATATAGATTGCGCAAGGGATGTGAACCAGCTGTGGATGTGGTGCCCATGCGACTGCCGACCCGCGCTGATATCTGCGGGCGGTGGACAACTCTTTCTCGATCTGTTGTCTCGCTCTCACCTATTGTTCTTTTAAATATGAGTATAGTAAACATCATGAGTCATGTAACGTTCCGTTACACCATTTTTATCCCGCGAGAAAAAGACAAACTTTCGCGCTTTACTTTCAATGAGATTTCATCTTCTATCTTAAGGGCTTTAAGAGCTCCGTTGCATAGACGCAGAAGGAGAGAGTTTGGATGACGAAAGCAGACTTGACGCTAGATATCGGCACTCTGACAATTAGTCTCTGTCAGTTCTGTAAACTGGCTAGAATCCTTTGAGGAGATGTGGATTGTGACCGTAGCTTTAAATCAAATCAAATTATTTATTTGTCAGTACATGGTAGGTACACATACATATAAAGTAGCATACAGGGTCGTAACAATGGAAACGTATCTCATGTCCTTCCCAGGTACGGCGTACAAATGTTATTAGTATTTTTTTAAATTATTTTTTATTATTTATTAGTATTTTTGTTAAAGTTAAAATAGGAATTATGTCTATGTTAGAATATTGTCAAAATTATATTTTAGTTTAGTTAGTTTATGGATGAAAATCTGTCGCATCGTCAGAACTACAGCTTCTCTATAAGGAATGGAGTAAAAGTCTATGTTTTGTGATCATCTATTTAGGTATTAATTACGGCATATCGACACGCGCCGGCCCGCACCGTGTCGTCGCGAGACGTGACGGCGGCGGCGCTTCCACCGCGTCAGTACAATCGACAACTGATCGGGAAAACGAAATTAATTAATGTAGTATTTATGGTGTTACAAGATTATGTGTTGTTACATGAACATCTTTCAACATTTAATCTGTCTCTGTCAGACTCTAGAACAAGTCTGTCTCTGTCTGATCTAACCGACTAACAGACATAAAAGTAACTTATACCTTATGCTGTAGGGTATAAGTTTTGGCCATACTTTCTATAAGTTGGTCGTATTGCAACTAGAATAGATCTACCCTACCCTACATTTGAGCTGTTTTCGAGAATAAAAGTTTGAAGTAAAATCCAGTGTTTATTAGTAATATACTACCGGCAGTAATATAGATAATATTTAATTGACTCTTATGTTTCTACTGCCGCTGAGGTGGTATGAGAGCAGTGGAAGAGACTGGCACAGGATCTGAACAAAAGGTACGCCGAAGAGACTTGATGATGATGTTTGTACTGCCTGTCTATACAGTTATAGCCGCCCGTCCCAGCTTCTCATGGGTGGAGTTTTTTTAATATTCTAGTAAGTAATAAATATATCTTATGTTACTCAGGGATAATGTAGCATTCTAATGGTGAAACATTTTTTTTATCTGTCTAGATTTTGAGTTAATTCGTTACAAACATACAAATCTTTCCTCTTTATAATATTAGTGTGAATGTTTGTTTGTTTGTCCACGCACATCTCCTAAACCACTGGACGGGTTTAAGTGCGGTTTTCACGAATATGCTAAGTTATGACCAGATTGAAGTATAGGCTATGTTATATTGCGCAAGGGTTGGATTAAGGGGGGAGGGAAGAGTTTAAAGTTTATATGAAAATCTACGCGTATGAAGTCGGGGACAACAGCTCTAGTGATTAATATTGTTAATAGTTTTACCTTACAAAGTTACGTCTCTTTCCATCGAGTACGGTATAATCTGATTCACGAACATCAATGGACCGGCTACTTCACAGCATATAAATGAGACGACGTTATAAACTGATAGACACAGTTCCTATGAAAATCTAATTGATAAATTAATTAATAATTATAAATTGATTAAACCTGAGGGTGAGTTTACATGTTTACTTAGTAATGTTATAAGGGTTTCGTTTCTTATAACTGCATTCTGCTGTAACTGCATTCAATAGATTTCAACTTCGGAGCTATTGTGGTTTTTTCCCGTATTTTTTTTGTGTTGCATTTGACCGCCAGCTCGCCTGATGATCTATCTGTATAATACTTACAAGATACAAGTATAAATATATATTTTTACTTCTATAAAAGAGCCCATAATATAATATTCAAACTGATCTGATAAAACATATGTTCTTGAATCATTACTAAGAAAACTCTCGATCCAGTAACCTTTCAAAGAAAAAAATACTAAATCAAAATTGGTTCAGCCGTTTCGGAGCTACGAAACCTGCACACACAGATACACACGTAGATAGACACGTTAAAATTTAACACCCCCTGAACAGGTACACGTTATATAGAGTCCAAACACAATAAAATACCATTCAGTTAGGACAATTTGTCGTGATAGTAATTGATTAAATATCGATGGCGACCGGCGCGGCATGATGGCGGCGCGGTGGTGGCGCGGTGGCGGCGCGGTGCTGACTCTTGTGGACTCGAATTATCATATCAGTTATTTATTAGTCGGGCTCCGTGCTGTAGCTTAATGCTGAGTTCGTGCAGTCCGGGGGCGCATGCTAGCTCTCATTACGAGTGCACTCGTATTTTTGCTACGACTGTAATTTTCTAGATTGTGTTTATTATCATAAGTTTTCCATTGAAATAAAAAACGAAGTAAATCATTTTAAATAATTATTATTTTAATATGTCACTAGTATCCTAATCCCAACTTAATAGGTATAACTGTTGTCAATTATATCATGTAAATCAAGCCATTTAGTATATAAGATGGAATAAAGAATCATCGAAAAATACAAACAAATATACATACACCTAAAAATCATCACCCTCCTTCTTGGGAAGTCGGATAAGAACCAGTAGGTTTTCCGTAAAATGTAAAAGCTACATTTGTATATTTAGCAGCAAGATAGAGCCGTAACTTTTTAGAGCCACAAGTCTCCAACTATGATGTCCTAAGGGCCATTGGATTCCGGGTCACGTCTCGCGATTAATCCGACCCTCCGGCCCTCGCCCTCCGGCCCTCCGAGGGAAATTAATCAGAAGAATTTAGTATTTAACGTAATAACGAAGCCCGAGACGAAGGAAATACTTTTACCCAAAAATTCATTTTCTTGCGATTATGAAAAAACATTTTTAAAATTATTTTGGGCCATTTCGTTTTTATTTGCTGTGTAAATACAAAATAACAACATCTTTACAAATTCATAACTAAAGCAAATTAATAAATCTAAATGCTTTGTTTAAATCCGGGCTCGTTCGTACTGCCTTCTTAGACTAAATCTAAATTGTGGTGACACGCCTAATATAATTATCTTATAACTTACTAGCCGTCCGCCCCGGCTTCGCACGGGTGTAAGCTCGGCCTTCGGCCTCGCTACAAAATATAATATAGCCTATGTCACCCGGGGATAGTGTAGCTTCCCAACAGTGAAAGAATTTTTCAAATCGGTTCAGTAGTTTCGGAGCCTATTCATTACAAACATACAAACATACAAAAATAGGTACAAATCTTTCCTCTTTATAATATTAGTGTAGATATTGTAAGGCCGCGCTCCTCAGTTAAAGCTCGTAGAGTTAGAGTTAGTAGAGAGTGTATAAAAATAATCACTGTATGTGAATTAGAAAACCCCATTGCAAATGGTAGGTATAAATCGATTTTCGAGTTCATTAATTAATATAATAGCAGAGGAGTTTTTTTTAATCATCTAAATAAGAACAGCCATTCTTTATTTCCCCTATATTTAACGAATATTGATCTTGTAAAAAATGTAATAAAGAGATATATCTGGCCAGTAAGGATGTTATACTTATTGCATACATGCGATTACGTTTATATCACAAAAGTTTAAAAGTTCCATCTGTTATTAACTGCAATACAGCCAGGTACAGGTGTCCTGCACACTCAGCTGGCAGAGTACAAGTACGCAGGTAGACAGACACCTTCAGTATCAGTTTGAGCCGGCTAGTGAAGTGTTTCATGGTGTGAAGCGGAAGAAGACTGTTTTTCTGACGAATCTTTAGTGTAATTCTGCTTCAATGTCGCTTCAAGTATAATAAGGAAGTTGGGTTACATTTTTAATTTATAGGTATTTGATAATGAAGGTAATTGAGCCTATCCTGAAATGAAATATTAGTTACATAAAAGAGAAAATCAATCAAACCTAAAACAAAAAATCGTTATATTATATATTTAAAATTTTCAGCATTTAATTTGCAATGACTATAAATATAATGTAATTGAAATGTTAATGAAATAAACAATTCTACTCGATAAATAAAAAAAGAGGTACCTATATAGCGCGGATGAAATCGCAGGGGAATTATTACATATTTTTTTCTTGCTTAAAATATTTTGTTTCACCATCAGGTATAAATTTGACGTAACCTTCCATTATTATAATTCCACTTTCCGCCGCGTCTGGAGTTCACGTCTGAGAGAGCAACCATTCAAATGCAAAAACTTCAATTTAAAAGTTCGTCCGTAGGTGAAAGAGATTAAATATAAATTACCTTCGAGCCAGACGACGTTCCCATTGATTAGAATAATCCGTCGTTTGCAGTGCTGAGTGCGGCAATGGACTCCCACCCGACAGGATCTTGTTATCTGAGGACGGAACGAGTAATGGTTACTATAATATAGTTTGAGGAATTTGATTCACACTTTCAATTTTAGAGATTAAGGTGCTGTCTCTATTTTGTCTCAGGTGCGAGGCGAAATAAACCTTAAGTTACTTAATACAAAGTTAAGATTGGGCTGAATATTGGTAGAGTTTTTAAATGGGGGTAGTTTCTAAAGCTCGTTTGATGGTGTCGGGTTTCTTTTATGTTGAGTCCTTTTGTGAGATTTCGTCGGAATTTTGTATAATGTTGCTTCTTAGTGAACACATTGAAGTAAGTTTCCTAGGATTTGATATTCAACAAGCAAGTTAACTTTGCATCTTTGATGTGTACAATATGCTGACGTATTTAAAATATACATACCACAAAGAAATAATATTTTTTCAGTAGAAAAACGATGTATTCTTCATTTATCAGCATATTATAATAAAACATAAAATACTTCTGCAACAACAATCAAGTTACTACGTTTATGATATACTAAACTGATGATGCATGGCGGCGGGGGATTTATAAAATTACATATTTTAAGTTCGTAAAATATACATACCGATATAGACCTCTGTTTCAAAACCTCGCCATGATTTACAGAGTAAACCAAAATTGTTTCCATAACAATACCAATCAATTACCAAAGCTTTGAAATCCTAACCGCTATAACACATAAATCTAGCTGAAAATGTAAAACCGTACGACATCCATCATCGAATCGAACATATTTCTAGAGCTGTTGGAAATAAAAATTGTCTCGTTGATATATGTATGTGTGGTGTCGAAATAAGGCGCGATCAAATCTGAGGGTATTGAAGTATTGACAAATTACGCACACAGGCGAACATTGTTCAACGAAATTACGAATAAGAAATTTTTCAATACAATATTTTAATGTTAAGGCTCTCTGCTGCAACATAATAAAAAAACAACTTAACTTAGCTAGCTGGACATCAGCAAGTGTCCTATCACCATATTATTGTATCTTCACGACAATTTTCTTCACCGGCAGCTCAACTTCAATCTCGGGATTTGACCTCACATCCTTCGGATTGGAGTTCAAACGTGTCAATCACTGAGCTGCTATCATCCTACAAAAGAAATATCGCTTCGATAGTTCAGTTTTTATTTGACATTTTCATTTAAAACTTATGTTGATTGTAATCAGTGTTTAAACTACGAAATAGGTAAGGGATGGTACCTTTATATTAATTAGCAATGTTTTAACCAACTTTTAAAAATCCGTCATTAATGAACTTTCGCGATTCGAACACATGTTTTCATATTTATCGGGACTTATCGCGCACTATTAAATATAGGTAAAAATAGATACCTATCGCTCGACGTTTCGACCATGTTACAATGGCCGTGGTCACGAGCCGAGCCGAGCCGGTCACTGGTTATTCGAGTGATAATATTATGTCTTCAAGTCACCAAAATTGTGTATTTTACTCATTTTGATGTTGAATTTTTAATAATTATCTTGATCCTTCAAGAGGTATCATTTAAGTAGGTACTCGTACCCAGCAACCTTAACATAATGACTATAACTCTGTGCACGTATAAGTCGTATAATCCGAAATATAAATCACCTCATCATTCCTGCATCCATGATCACAGCCATACATCAAACTTGTTTCTGTATCTCTGCATCGAGTGCGACCTCTCTTCAATATTGATGTTAATCGCGCTACGTGAGCTGGTGCCCTTAGCACACACTCGCCGATCGCAGTATAGCGAGATATTATACCGCCACAAATAATTATTGCTAGCTTAGTTATCTAGTATTGACGGTGTACGAACCCAAAGCGGTTCGTGCACATCCGCGATGCGCGGAGATTAAGAATTAAAAAAAGGGGTTGGAATTCCTACCAGAGTGCTGATGATCCTGTCACCTGTTTGGGCCCAAACATCAGCTGCGGCTTTCCTCGTCCAGTGGCCGTCCTCGGATCCTCAACACTTCACAAATAATGTTCAACGTGTCCTAACACTGAATTTAACACTCGTGGGCTATACAAAACATACCCGATGTCGCAATTTCCGTTGATACCTTCAACTCAAAGAAAATATCCAGTCGCGCCGTAACAGAGTGAAATTCGCGCGCGTTTTCTAATGACGTTCAAAGCGCGGGAGTCTAAACTGTGACTCGCGGTCTTCCCAAAATACGGACTTCAAATTGCGCCGAGTCCTAGCGGGTCCTGTCGCGCGGGTACGTTCGCACCGAGCTAATATGGATGACTAAACTGGAGAGAGCGGGCCGCTGGCCGCGGCCGGAAATATAAAATACCTTTATTCAGCAGCAGGTAGTACCTACTTCTGGATAAAGGTATCAGAAAACATTAGATCTACCTACTAGGTACACTTAATGATTGTTATTAAACATTATATACGTTCTGTAGCTTGAAAGTGAAAAAAATTAAGAAAAAGGGTATTCAAAAAGTATTTCAACGTTACGTTAACGTTATTTTAAATGATATATTTTCTCTCTTTTACACAGAAACATAATAACTACTTAAATCAAATTCAAATTATTTATTTCACGGAACATGGGGTGTTACGTTTTCAGTAATTGTGATAGTGTGGTAAAATAATAAGGTACTAATGATAAACAATTAAATCGTAGATAAATAGAGTCACTGGATCTGCGGGAGGACGATTGCTATTTGATACCACCACTCATGCCGCAGATCCAATGATAATAGTGATGCTATTTGTTGATCTTGATGTTAAAGATCGCGCCGTACTGCGATCTGCGAGTATGTGGTGCAGGGCGGCCGTGAGCGGGACACTCGTAACAGATGTAGAACATGAGACATGCATAATGGAGCTCTCTCATACATATTATGTATGACGCTGTGATAGGAAACATTTATATGGAGATGTCACATGTTATTGTGTAAATCATGTTTGATTGTGGAAACACAAGAGGCCATGGCCTATTTTTTTACTGCATTTATATTATGAATGCGTATAAAAAACCACATGTTATTGTAAAAAACATGAATAAATTTTGCTGAAATTTATCTACTTATCTCTACGTAGTATAAAATAAAGTGGTTTTGGTAAAGTGGGACGGGTAGCTAGTAGAAGGGCTGTTTTTTTTAATGATACTGGGGGACGAGACGAGCGAAGTTGCTCGCCTGATGGCTCTTCACGCTTGCCCATAACAGCACAACGCCACTCAGAATTTTGAACTTAAACAGTTCAAAACCCTAGATGGCAATGCACTGCGCTCATCACCCCGAGATATAAGATGAAAAATCTCTGTGTGCCCTGTAATTTCGCTGGAAACATTGCCCTTCAGTTCGGAACACAGTCGTGTTTGCACACTACTGCTTGGCAGTTGAATATTTGGCAAAGGTGTGGTACTTCCCCAGGCGGACCCCTGCAAAAGAGTTCTACCACTACAAATGTTTTTGGAATATTATTGTAGTTATTAAAGCAAATAAATGCTTGGACTAATTATAGCTATTTAACATATTGTTAGTTAGCTTATATTTCATTAGTGTGCATGTATACTGGACAACAATATATTTACATTAACTAATAGAAATGATGTTTAGATTACATCACAGAGCGTGAGAGAATACTAATTATACTCAAATAAATAGTTATTATATTTGCGAAAAATTATAATTATTATTAAAAAGTAGTTCCTATAGACGTGGGCAACTCAGCCCGCAAATATACACAATACACAAACCAATTTGATATAACAATACAAAATTTACATTCATAAGCTGGATTCAGCACAGGAATTATAATGTCGGCCACAAGGAACTGAAACAAAGAGCGGCTTAACGCCTTCAACAACTTCTCGAATCCCCCCCCTCCCCCCCTCCCCCCACCCCACCTCTCCCCCCGGACATAAATAAAGACGGCGCATGAATGAAGGTGAATATCAAACGCCATCATATTTAAAGTCGCGCCTTTTCATCGTTCCATCATTTTGCGTCAGCACTGCTTCATCTCGATCACGAGATAATTCCTTTAGAAAGAGCTTGAAACTTTATAAAATGTTCTAACACAAGCGAAAGAGAACCTTATGAAGGAAGGAATAGGAGCAGGTAGATGGCACGTGTGGGTGTGAAATACGGTAAATAATTTAATAATTAAATCGTCTTAAGACATTGTCTTACAATGAGCCGTCGCAGTAGCGAAGAGAAAGTTTATGTAAAGAAATAGCTTTAAAAAGTTTTGGAAGAGACAGGAACATACACACGGAACGGGACGGGGACAGTACTTAATAAGTATGAATTTGACGTGCGGAGAGTTTAGAACTGACAGGCGTCAGAAATAAAGTATGCTACTTCGCAGCGCCGGGTCCGTGTAATGTACGAGCACCAAAACAATGGTGGGTTGGGTGACGCAGCGCCGTCTGTGTCGAGTTATCTCTCTGTTAACATGTTCTACTCCATGGACGCAGCTAGAGCAAACTTGCAAGATTCAGGATCGTTGTACAATGCGAGGATTTACCTCAGTTACTGTTGCTTGCCTTCATGATGGAGTCATTATCGAGACAAACCTTACTGGAATACACTCCCGACTGAGGGTTGGGGATATTAGTGTCTAAAGAGGAGGATTCATTGCTTGGTATACTATTGTCTAAGTTTCCAGTTTCATTGACGCGCCGTAACCCACAGCTGGACATAAGCTTCTGGAGCGTGATAGGTAAAATAAAAGCATGTAAAAATAATTAATGTATTTAAAAAAAACTAGCTTTTCGTAATCTTCTCAGCAAAACCTTTCATTTGACACCCATATCAAGAAGGTAGATATGGCTACCTTCCGGCTCCATCATCAGGACCCTGGTCATCATCTAGAACTAAAGTGCTTGGAAAGACAAATCCAACGAACTCAAACTCGACGGGGTTATGTCGTTTATTTTAGAAGTTTCTATGCCCACCTTCTGTCTGTATCATCAGATCTGCTTGATGGTACCGTTATATTGTATTGTCACCAAATTTACATAATTATGCCAAATTTCAGCTAAATTGGTTGAAGATAACCTGGTCTTAAATTCAGTTGCAAGATCCCATAAATAATACTTACATACGTACATACTAACTAAAGGGCAAGAAAAAACCTTGTAAATATAAAAACCAAAAACCGAACCTGCGATCTACCTAGAAACAAAACAAAATACGTACATAGACCAAGCTTTTGGTCGTCCTGAGAAAAAAAATTGAGACTAGGGACTTTAAGGTTGAAAATGTAATCTGCCTTTTACCTATTATTTAATTTTAAGACACACTATATCATTTTCAGTTTGCATTGCCATTTCTAAACTAAGATTAACACTAACTTAGAACTATAAAAGCCTCCCCTGAAGGACAGAAGCTCGCGCAGATCATTAACAGTATTTAACCCTTCACCCGACGAGTTGCCACTAAACTCCACATCGCCACCACTGAGTATTTGCAGAGAAACATCTTCATAAAACGAAATATTCAACAATATTTACTACTAGTCGTTCGTCTCGAACCGACACCGGTGACACCAATTTTGCCTACATATGAACTTATTTTATTTTTATTAAAATTACCTATTTGTCTCAAATCTGATCTACGATATGCAAGTTGTCGTCGATATACAAAATTCTTAAAAAAAAAAAAACTGGGGTTTACTATCATTGCTATAAACAGAACGGTAACCATCAGGCGGGCAATTTGTATCATCAATCAATCATATAAATAATCTTCGTGTGCCCCACAATTTTATCCGTTAAACTTTCCTTGAAGAATCGTTATTGTTTCCGGGATAAAAAGTATCCTCTGTAATTATCCGATTCTTCAACTATTTCTACAAAATCCCGTCGTCTCATTGCTCTGCATGAAAGAGGAATAAACAAACCAGACGTAACACTTTCGGATAATAAAATTAAAAGGTATACTATAATGATAGTTTTGGTATCTCAGAACTGTTTCTCTATGAGTGTGTACTCGGTGAACTCCACGCCTGGAGCTGGTTAACTCCCGCGGCATTGTCCGGCGCCCGCAGCCGCCGACTGTTCATAACAGTGGAGTATTAATCCAGAGGTTTTATGTCCGAGGATTATGCTCCGGCTCGTCTTAATGGCACGCTTGCACCTATTTGAATAATTTTATGTTTTGAGGGGGGTTTATTGTTTGCATGCAAACATTTTAATGTGACTTTAAACGGAAGCTTTTTCTCTCTGTCTAATAGGTACAAGTTAGTCAGGTACGTAAACTTAGCAAATGAATTCAAACTTTAACATGACTTTAGAAACTGCCCTAAACCATTCAAAATCATAATTTTGATCCACACGTTCCCCCCGTGTCTGGCAGACACTCGCGCTAACGGCGGCGTTAAATAACCGCGTTCTGTAACGGCCGTTAACTAAAATGATGGCTTAAGCCTCCATATCGCGGGATTAACACTCGCTTACACCTATATAAACTCACGCCGTTAGTTGAAGTATTATTCAAATATTCACCTTTCATGAGTGTTATTTTGTAAGATAAGAACTTTTCTACTTTACAGGATTATCTGCGATGTATCGACATTAAACGATACTTATCTTTTAATTTTGTTTGATATCAAAACAATATTCAGCTTGTGTTAAGCTTTGTGACACTTTTTACAGGCTTTTGTTCAACTGGCCGTGTCAGTTAGTTGTATGTACATTTATGTATGTATGTATGTATGGGACAAATCTTACATCTGAATTTTATACCAGTTATCCTCAACTGATTGAGCTGAAATTTGGCATACTTATCTAAATTCGGTGACAATGCAATTTTATGGTACGATCAGCATTAGTATGATCAGATGATGTCCATATAATTCAAAGTTATAAGCCACGAACTGTAGTTTAAAGCTCATACTGTACTGTACTGTTAAAATTAACAAGTCTAATTGTCAACAAGTCTAACAAGTATTTCTATTAGAAAAGGTTGTAACTCTGATATCACCAGCAGCGAGACGTTTCACGTTTCTCCGCTGAACCTCTATAATCCTAGCTTATGTATATTTATGGGTATTGAGGGCTAGTTAGCACTGTTTGTCCCTTTTCTACGGTAAGGGCTGTAGCACACCGGAAGTTTGCGATTGATCAGTAAACTCATCTGTGTGTGTGTATGTAGTGTGGGCCAGCTAACCGTTTCATCAGAACAGTAATAGCTGTGTTTTTTTAATATAATGAATTGTCTAATAACTATGACATGGCCTAACAATTATCCAACTATAGTTCTTCAATCAATTCCCGTTCAATCATTGAACGAAAGCAAGTAACATACATTTTCTAGAGTATTTTGATATCTAGTTTGAATATAAGTTCTGGTTGTTTATTTTCAATAATAATAATGGTGACGTCATGCCTTAGGATCTACTTCAGATAACCATCAACAAAACACTATGACACTGGTACTACTGCTACAGCTGCTAGTTATTGTGTTGTTAGTTATTATAGTCGATGACAAGCAAGGTAGCTCCGTGTTCTCTAAATATTTATTATTGAGGTTGTTTGGAAGCCCGATGCAAATCCTTGAAAGAATGCCAGGTGAACTCATTTAGATCATTTTCAGCCACACAAGGATGTAAAGATGTAAATTTTGATTATCAAATATTTTTGTTAAGCCTTCGTCGGTTCATCGGTCGCGTTGATAAATCGCTTTTAAAATCGCAAGTTGGCAGTGTGCTAACGCCCTGTATAACTCTACAGTTGAACTTATTTAAAATGGAATTAGGAGAGCTTGTTATCTTACTACCGTTCATTATGGAGGGATGGGGCCGCGGGAGGCCTAATGAGGTTTTAGGTTGCTTCTTGTTTTATCTCCACGATCTAAATTAAAATGTACTTCGAGTCTACATTTTTGGTCACATGGGAACTAATATCAGGACGTTCTTAATTAAAGTTAACAAAGGTCCAGAGGCTATTTAAAGTCTAGGGGGGCCAGATTTTTCTGACTTTAATTATAATTCCGTCAAAAGCTCACGCCTACATCATGCAAAGCTGGAATTACCACACCGTCCGATTTTGTCGTTCCTTTATTCCACGGACCTGTAAGGTGTGGAATTTCCTTCCCCCAAAGGTCTTCCTGCCGAGCTTCAACATGAAGCGTTTCAAAAAGGGTGGAAAGGATGTCAACAACTACCTCTCCGGGCTGGCAAAGCACCGTCAACACTGCTAGTGTTGTAGGTGTCCATAGGCGGCGGTTTCTGCTTACCATCAGGTGGACCGCTTGCTTGTTTGCCGCTCTTTTTATAAAAATAATAATAATAAATAACAACGTTTTACTTTCATAATTGCCTATAAGTTCATTTCCGTCATGATGACCAGGATGTCGAAGGTTTCCCTTCCGGAGTCTGGAGAACTCTCCGTAGAATTACCAGTGTAATCCTTAGCTTAACCCATTATGGGCTAGCGGTGCCGTACGGCATCGCCTTTACGTAGTTTTAAATATTGCGCTCATTTTGAAATCGGAGCAATTTAGGTAATCAACCAATCGCTATGCCGTAGCTTGATAGACATATTATTTGGATTCAAGTGAAATTAGCAACGTGTCATCGAGTAATTATTAGTTTGAACGATTCAAAATTGATCGTGGAAAAAATCGCTGCAAAATGGATGTGCGCTTCAAGTAGGTAAATCGTATTTATTTATTGTATTGTGTTACATGCTAGTTATTTGTGTAAGAATTATCTCGAAAGATACGATAATGGTTTGGTAATTTAAAACGCGTTAAAAAAATATCGGTTTCTGTGTAATTCAGGGTAAAACTATTAGAGTGCCAAACGGCATCGCTAGACCGATATCGTGTCTTATCGAAATGTATGCAATCGCTCCATAGTATGTTTATAATTATTTTTAATTATCGTATTTAGTGGCTTTTCCGAATTAGGGGTTGTACGTTTCATGAAGCATTGGCAATTCTCTAAGATGATGAAAGTTTAGAACCATTGTCAGTGTTTATTGAACCTCCGGAACCGACAATTCTTGCTGACGATGACTCCGCAGATGAAGACGAGGGAGGTCTCGTCAACAACCTCACTGGTCGAGAGCTCAATGCTGATTGTGAAGTGGTAATGGCTCCAAGCACTTCACAGAAAAAACTAAAACTAATTCGATAAGCCAGATAGATTTTCGAAGGCAAATAGGTGCAGGCGTACCTTATGAAATACCAAACGTTACCTCGTGGTGGACGTCCTGGAGCTTCCAGATCGTCTACTACTCTACACAGATCTTATATGAAAAAAACGCTGGAAGGTGGAAAACGCTGAAGTTGTGCGTTGGAGTCGTGCAAGTGTCAGACCAGAACGGAGTGCCGTAAGTGTGGTGTTGGTGTGTATCACTTGTAATTACCAATTTCATTTGTGTTAGTAAGGTATACACATAATAAAATCATTGTTAATTACATATATTGAGTATTATTGTTATAACAATCCAAAATTATCGATATATAACAGTTTAGATTGAGAGACTTGATTATGTTAATAAATATAAAAAATACTACATAAGTGGCTAGCGGTGCATCACCCATTTTTCCAAAAACAGTAAGGTTTTTTTTTTTCGACTATTTTAGGGCTAGGGGGTCTACAACTACTACATATGTAAAATTCATTTAAAAGTAAGATCATAAATTAATTCAGCCCGTAATGGGTTAATGTAGTAGTTGTCTGTAGGTGGCGGCGACCACCTGACACACTATTTCACTATTCATTATATATATATATTTTTTCAATATCAATTAATACTGTTTTTACAATAGTTCGAAGTACTATAAATAACAGTTTCAAACACATACCGCAATAAATATAAACCAGCAACAATTTCCACAACCGCGGGCGACACTCGCTATCATATTTTTATTAACATCAAATGACCGTTACGTAACGGTCGTTATTAACGCCGCTATTTACGGCCCGTGAGGACGCGGCGGCTTTAGACATAAACAACGTTAATTCTAGATTATGAACAATTTGTTTAATATATTACGGAGTCGTGTCACTTTCTATTAAGGGGACAACATTATGAGTTTGTTGATTTGGAGATATTTTTATGCTCGTTCTTTTAGTTTATTATTGAAAAATATCTATTTCAAACAAAGTTTTTATGAAACTAGTGATCGGATCGATGTGATCAAAATGAGCCCAACACTGTCAGTCTATTATTATCTATCGAGGAGTGCTGTTGTCCACCGTCACCATTATGAAATCAGCTCGCTGTCATCATAATAATATTGTATTGTCATCGGAACTTGACAAGTACGCCAAATTTCAAGCGGAAGTGGGACAAATTTAACTTGCAAGATTTGATTACAGACAGACATACACTGGGACAGGTGAAACTAATAAAAGTTTGTAAATGATTAAACCAATTATAGAGTTTTGACAATTTAAAACTCTCAGTACTATCAAAGTTAAATTTCACGTGACATAAAATGAGTTTTGATACAAAAAAAATTCCACTGGTAAACTAATAGTAAAAAGTTATTAAAAGTTGTTTCCATAAACAATTGATAATGGTTACTTGATGGTAGGTAGTTCAAACTAAGCTTTCATTTTGTTTATCGACCATCATCAAGCTAAGTACAACTCTGCACAAAAGTGCTAACACAAACTTTGTCACGTCACATTTTATAAAAGCTTCCTGCATATTTCATGCCATAAATAACTCTTTGACGCAACTTTTATTATTCATTTTCCATCGTATTCCGTCTGCGCGAGGTCTCTGCATCTTGGAAGCTGTGACTGTGACGTAGGAACTATAAAATGTTATATTTCACAGGCTATAAAGCAATTTCAGCAACCCCCATGAATATGGATCAAGAAGTCTCTGCACTGACCTATTGTCCTAGAGCATGAGCGACGGGAAGCGACGCGGGGCGATGTGACATGAGCATCGAACAATCACGTAATCTGATCTACGCGACAAACTTACACACGAATCAGTGCAGTTACTCGTCATCGTAGGCTCGTGTCTACGTCAGTGCCGTTAGACGACAACGTAGACATGAGTAAGAGCAGTTACGCGACAATATAGGCATGTGTGAGTACAGTACAACTACGTCTTGTTGATATTATTGCAGAGTGTCGCGTCGCTTCGTATCGCATATCCACGTCTGTCGCTCACATAGAACAATACGTAAGGTTGCGTTTCTGCAGACTAGAGGGAGTCAGAGGGAGCCAGAAGAGGGAACAAGGAGGGGACGGAGCTCTGCCATTAAACTAACCATAAACTTTATGACATCAACTTTGACTCGTAAATGTTAGATGTTTTTATTCATTGCACATGCAATTGTACTCGTGATTTTGTTTGTAAATTGTTTTGACTGATTTCAATATTATATAGATATTTGTACCCGCACTGATTTGGAAAAGGTATATGCGTTTGTGTTAGGAGATTGTGGGTATGTTTGTATGTCTATTACCAATTCATCGCGGTGGTTCTTACTCGTAGCACTATGCTAGATAAAAAATTGTCCAGTTTTTTAAAATGTATAAACTCTTTTATAAATTGATCGTAGATTTTAAAAACTTATTTTTCTATATATATATTTTTCTTATTAATTTGTGTTAGTATAACTCATACTTATAAAGAAAAGGTAGGTAAATAGATAAGGTACTTTATTCTCGTACTTCATAAGTAATTGGTTAAAGAAACTACATTTATTCTAGCCTCCATTTTATATTTCACTATCTTCTTTGAACATGACCTCTCCAGTCTAATTGTTGCAAAACTTCCTCATTAATCTGTCCATTTTTTTCAACGCAAACTAAAATACGTTCTAAATACAAGTAATTTAGGTATAGTTTCAAGTAAAAAGTTTGATATTGACTATATTTTTAATATTAATCAAAAAACTATTTTAAGTCCAAACTTGTAAGGTACATTTTTGAGTAATAGGTTTTTTGTGGATGCCTTTTTAATCTAGACTTTGTTGGTATCTACTTTTCTCAGTCGCAATTAGGAGAGGGACGACAAAGCGCCGAAAGAGATTCCAAAGGATTAAATGTTTCCATTACACGGTACTTTTGTCAGACGGAAACATTACTATACTAATGAGAATATTTTTGTTTAATTATTTAGTTCTTTTATTTCTGGGAGCTGTTTGTCTGCTTTTGATTTGTAATGAAAAGGATGCCTGGAGCTGGAGCTGCAAACCTTTTCTGTAGAGTAAGAGTATAATTTAAAATAACATAAAGTAAACTCATCTGAGTTTGCATACGATGAGCTTTTTTATTAATAAGTACTAGATTTGCTACAATAACAAAAAAAACGTAGCAAGCGTAGCGTAGACGGTTTGTACGAACGGAGTTTCGTAGCAAGCGTAGCGTAGACGGTTTGTACGAACGGAGTTTCGTAGCAAGCGTAGCGTAGGCGGTTTGTACGAACGGAGTCTCGTATAAAATGAGAGAAATTGTAGTAGTTTAACGAAAATAGTTGAATATTTAGTTGATGAATACTAATTAGACACATGAAGTGTGTGACAAGCACCAGGCGAGCAGCAGTCCACGGCACCATTGAAACAAGCTGCTCCAGCAGGTAGTCTACAGTCCCGGTAAGAAGATGTGGTCAACGAGCGTATAACGACACTTGTTGCCGTTACAGCCGTTACAGCATGCCGCCCGTCCTCGTTAGCCACATCAGATAAATAAGTGACTGGACATGAAACTTATGAATAAGGAACGTACCTATACACACATTCTTACTTACATTATTGACCAAATAAATAATATAATGCGAAATAGTGTTTGCTTGTTGATTTGTTTGTTCCTATTGGGCGTAGCGGATCGTTGTGTGTGAGTAATTGTAGGGCTGAAGAGTGCTTTTTATCTCGGTAAAATGGATGGTTTCTGAGGTAATGTTCATACGGGTGAAACTGTAGGACGCAGCTAGTATCAAGAGCGATAACTATATTCTTTGTCACTTTTTTAGTAATCGGTCGACAGAAATCCACGCTCACTACTATATACGATGAAAAATACTTTTCTGATAAAAATATAAATATACGGCAAGTGCTATTATTAAATAAACAAATGGTCGCGTCCACTACTTCTAGTAGTTGGCAGCGTCAAAATGCATAATGATATTAAGTCGTAGAAGGAGAATGTATATACGGTATGACTAAGAAAGTTAAAATATTAATAAACAAAAAAGATACACAATTGTTTAAACCAATTATTCAACATAACTAACATTTCTAAGTGAGACCGGAATTATAGATAACAACGCAATCGTCTTCTAACATCAAACTATTCAATTGGGACAAGAATCACAGTAATCACGCTATTATTAAAAATGCGATAGTTTGGGTAAGTATGTATGTATGTTTCTCCGCACTCAAGTCAGTGACAGCTGAATGCATTTGAATTAAATTTAGTATGGAAATAGCTTATACACTGGATTAACACAATACATAGACTATTTCTTATCCTGGAAAAATCATGGTTTCTGTAGGATAGCGGGTAAAACTGCGTAGCTCTGCTATATATATAGTGGTAGAGATGTGCAGAAAATGTGTAAAAAAAACGGTGTCGTGTCATGTCAAACGAAATATTGGTCCACGCTAGCTGTCCGCCGGCGCCCGTCAGCTGCAGAGTCACGCGCACTGCACCCGTCACGGTGTCCGAGTGAGGCACACTACAGTGTCACAAGCGTCACCGGCTTGTTAGTTTCCCAGTCACACCCTTCTACCAGGACTTGACATTTTTTTATCTTGATACAAAGGAATAACTGTTTCAAATTCAATATTTTATGTAATTTATAACGGGATTACGCAGAAATTTGGCATTATGTGAGGGTAATATTTTGATCTACTATTTATACTACTGGTACTAAGTACTCGTTCTTTTCTTATCCCTTCATAAAAGAAAAAAGGAAGAAGTAGAAACTTGTACGTGCAAGTTAACGTATCATCCGAAAAACACTTACGATGCGTCTACTGAACTCAGAATGAAAAGGTAAAAGCAGGACGCTCGTCCAGCAGGCACTTGTAGCCACATGTGAGTGAGCTCAGTCTCTACCAGAAACAACGAACTCAGCCATATCCTAAGAGTATGGGTTAAATCACCGGCACCTAGAATGACAACAACCTTTTTCTATATTAAGAAGTAACTCGTATTCTGAAAAAACTATTTCAAATTGGCTACATTCTGTTCCGCAGATTTAATTAACGAAGCTCTCTTTTTGTTCCAGGTACGTTACGCTCCCTCTCGGCTTTTGTGAGATAGTGTATGTGTAGGGGGGGGGGACACCGGGGTAAAGTTACACTTCCACTGACATGCGACACGTTACTTTTTGGCTTTTATATTTAACTAAGGCATTCAGTTGACTGTATTCTTACACAAAATGTATGATGACCGAATATATAGTCGAAAGTGTAACACGCTTGGTAAAATATACAGTAAACAAACTCATAAAATACATTTGACACAATAAAGTGACACCTAAAGACCTTGAAATAGGTTAAGCCTGTATCTTGAGGTTCGAAGAATCTTTTTTTTTTTCAAAAAACTTGGCATGCCTGATCGATGATGTGGACGAATACGTATTCACTGTTTTCTTAAACAAACTCGGATTTTACCTGTTCTGAAAAACGGACGCAGGTAAAAGTATACGCAGGTAACTTTTTATTTTAATATAGAATAGATCTACGTTTGGCCACCAACTCGCCTGATGGTAAGCGACAGTGTGACCGAGGATGGAACACGTTGATCTAGAAGAAATCTATTCACTCTAGCCTTGAAGATGCCTAGATTGTAGTTCTAAATAGTTAGGTACTTAATGCAAGTATCGCGTAGTAACCCTTTCACTCAGTAGATAAAGGTTTCACGTTGTCACTGAACTTGAGAAAGAAAAGCACCTTAAAACACCATTTAAATAGTACCTACTCGTAGAATCAAAGAATAATAATAATAAGGCATAAAAAATTGTCGTTAAAAATTAAGTTCTTTGCAACAATGAGTTCGAAGGTGCAAAACGGTAAGTACCTAATAGCTTAGTAAAAGCTGTAACTCTACCCAGAGTTTTCCCAATTTTTCAGTATTTTTTTCACGCTTTATTATATTTATGAAATTTCATCAAGATATTTCTTTATTTGTGACTTCTCACGACAAAAGTATAATTTTAATTACTCGCCTCGCCTACTATCGCATCTCTGCTAACGTGTCAGATAGTGTTGGTCCCTTACGAGGAGACAAGAAGATAAACGACGCCCTTCGAGATACCGAGTGCGACTATTGATGGCAGCCTGCCTCTGTGCGAGGGACAATGTACAACTGACAATGAACAAATATCGGTAACTCAATACATCGTGGTACATTGACCAGGTACCAATTTATGTGTAAAATTATATGTAGTATCAATTTAGATATGACGTAGTATGATCAAACAGTGGGTGAAATTATTACTTTATTATCATCATAAACCAATATATTTTAATCTACTATGACTAGCCACAGGCCTCACAGAAGGCATGCCACTCAGACCAATATTAAATTATTAGTTTTCAGTTAAACTAATAACGTCATTCCAATGAGTCTCATGGCGTCCTACTCTACGTTTGCTGATGCACTGACAGAAACGTGTTTATAATTGGTCCGCACGCATATGATGTATCACTTGATGGACGCGGCTCGGCTGAAGGCGCATGAATCTAACATTTTAATAAACAACTAAATAAATTGAGAACTTTTGATGCATTTGTGTTGCGAACAACTAATGAGAAACTTTGGGGATGTGTTTTTATAATTCATGCGTAAAATACAAGCTCATAATTAATTAACTTTCTATGAGTTGTGTGAACAGTAATGTGGTTAAGAACTGACTGACCTAATGTTAACATCATACGTATAAAATATTAGTTAACAAATGAACCATCGCACGTACATCTTCTTCTCCACACGTGACAGATACCGCCGCCGCCGCCAGCGTCCGATCAGTAACACGAGCCATCAATGCCCCACGCTCCCCTCTCCGGAGGGACGCGACATGTACTGATTTGTAATTTGGTACCTCATTGTATTACCGACCTTACTTTATCTTAAACACCGAAAAACAAACCTTATTTTAGAAAGAACAGAGTTTCAATTTAAAAGTGATACGGATAACTGGATTAAAGACAAGGAAATTGGCAAGGTAATTACGTAGGTATGTATATGTGAGATGCAGCTTTTGGAAGTAATCTTCTGACGGAAATATGCAACTGACCATCAAAAAGTTGAAGTTAGCTTTATACAAATAAATATTGTTCGGACATCACGGCATACCTATTAATACATTATACACTTTTTATATAAACGTAATGGGGCTCGATTTTTAAGTCGCTCATATGAAATTTCGCATGGAACGTCAGGAATTAAAATGATATAATACACGTGATAAAATAATTGAAAAGTGTTTTAATTCAATATTTCATAATCGCGAAAACCAATCAGATAATTTCCATAGAGATTGACTGATTTGTTTGTTATAGCGTTGTGTTAGAGAAGTGACCATGACGCCCTCGCCCTTGTTTCACTTGTAAGTATTCTCGAACTGGGCTCGAACGTTAACTCGCTAAGATTTGGGTTATGAAGTCTTACATTTCGTATTTTCACTCAGAAGTTGGGAAAACTGTTTGTTTGTTTCTTGTTTCGTATGATATGTAGGGCGGCGTTTCCTTTGATCCCACGTTTTCATTACATTTACTTAATTAATATACCTACAGGTGATTCACATACAAATTGGAAGTTATAATATATTTTGGTACCATACCGTTGTACATGAGATTGTGTGTAACGCTGTGTAACCGCACAGGCGCGCGTTACAACTCAATCTCATAGGTATCTGATGGGATGTGGTCGAAGATGTAGCACGCTTGCCTTACCTGAACATAATATGAACGCACCTGTACAAACGTTTCTTATTTCAAAATGTACATCAAACTTGTCACTAATAACCAAATATGTTATAAAACCTAGTAAGTTTTATAACATAAGAAAATAAAATAAACATAAGAAATTGACTAACTGTCTAGCTCTGTCTGTCTGTCTGTGACGTACGTTGCGCTTTCATGACTGTGGTAAATATGGCATGAAAATAGTCGTATCCTAGAAAAAGCAGAAAAATCTGATCTTCCGTGACGTAAAATAGGTTACTAAGGTTTAAAGTACCTACAAATCACGCATAATTTAATTTAGAAATAATTTGAATGTGGCTTCAACTCTACTTGATAGATGCAAACAGCTTTCGACATAAGTACTTCAACATATTTGAATTGACGTTTTGCCTTCAACAAAGTTCAGAACATTATAATTAATGAGCCATGTTAAAACACGACTCAATGTTTTACTTAACCAGCTAGTCATCTATACAACTATAGTACAACCAACTAGCACACAACCAAGCCTAACTAACTCAATAAAGTTGTAATTGTTGGCTACAACGTTAACGGGCAAGTTATCCGACGCTAGTCCCTTGTAAACTCATTCACCGGACCAGACCAGACCAGACCGGAGTACACTGCGCACTACACCGGTGCCACGACCAACTCAACACTGTACTTCTACTCTGCAGTTGTTAAACTCCTGCTAATTGTGAACATCGGAAGTGCAAACACTTGACACTTATCTTGATAGATTCTTATCAAAACTATATTTCATCCATCCGCCACCTTTTCCGTTGAAATCTCACAAGATATGACGCAGTGGTCATCAGGCTTGGAACCATATTATCAGCAAAAAGTGTAAATAAAAAAAAATGAATAGAGCTGATTATCTGCAAACAGCTGCGTAGATTATTTTGAAACATAGCTAAGAATACTCTCGATAAAGTTAACTTTCAAACAAACAACACTAAATCAAATCGGTTCATCCGTTTGGGAGACACCGTGCATGAAACCGATTCACTCGTGATTAGATCGTTGAGGATTCCAAATTGTAACTATCGAGGAGCATCAATTCTGCAGCGCATTCCACAGACTAACAGTTCGCACAACAAAAATGGAATCAAAGCACTTCGTACGGGTTTTCGGAATATCAAGCATGAAGCGCTGTCGATTAATACCGTGTCGGGTGTCGTTGGTGTTAGTTAAATAAATAATATGAAAACTTAGCTGTCCTGTCACATCAGTGTGGCTTGTGAGGGGTGAGCAAAGATGATCGTTTTAAATATCTGTAGGAGGTAAGGCTAACTCTTGCATGAGTGAAGCTTCATCACTGGCCTGCACTGTCTCACAGTGTTGTGAGCCAGCACAGAGACACCAGGTGTTGTCGTCGACTCAGCCAATGTTCCGTAATAGGCGATCGCAAGTTAATCTCGTTAGATCTGGTTGTATCTGGACATACCTACCTACAGTACAAACTAGACACGGGCACGTTGTTGCGCTGGATTTAATCAGATCAGACACTGATAGTGCTTGTTGGAGTGTTGTTTGTGTTAGGAAATAAGCACATTAAGTTACTGGACGTTAAGTTTCGTTCAAAAAATAGGTAGTCATGGGGACTGCTGACAGACGTGATACGTCATACTCGTCAACTAATACGTCACATTGGCATATCTGTGACGCAAACTTGTAAGTGTTGCCCCGAACAAAAATAGTCTAACACGGCTAAACAAGTTTTCACTTCAAAAATCTATGAAAGATATTTGAACACGAATTATATTTTTACTAAGACATATCTTCCATGTTTGTCTGAATGAGTTGGTCATTATGTAGATGAATGACAGTTAATTCCCTAGATATCTGTAAGACTGAAACGGGGCGTGAAGTAAGTACTTACTTGTGAATCTTATATGGTAGAATCACGTCGCTGAATCTCTGAAGCAATAATAAATAATGACGCGCTCCAGGGACACAAGTTTCCGCATCGCGCATATTTAATACTTCCTCGCACGGGTGATTTACGAGGTGATTACGCGACGCGACGCCACGCGACCCTACGTCTTATGACGCGGCGCTATATGACACAGTGCGTCGCAGCGTCTTATGACGTCTTATGACGTATGACACGCGTCGGCTGTCGCGTGTGATGCCATCGAATAGGCAATCTTACAGAGAAACGGGTCTAACGAGCGCATATTGTATCGTTCGCGCAAAACTTTATGAGCCCTCTGAAGTTAGGTCCAGTGGCTGCGCAGTACGCATATTATAGGTATCCGAGGGACTTTACAGAGCGTCGAGGAGGCCTCGCGCCTAACTTCAGAGGGCTCATAAAGTTTTGCGCGAACGATAATTCACTTTATAAATGTACATGTACCTAAGAATACATAAGCAGTTCACCGACAGGTTTACGTTGAATGATGTTGGTTTAGAGTCATCCTACATCAGCCGCTGTGCTATAAATATTTGTGATAGCCTTGTAAGAATCGTGACTACCTACTATCTCTTTAGTGGCTACCTACTATCTATTTTGTTATAATTCGTGCGATCTCTTCCTGCAGGCGCACATATAGCATATTTTTGTCACCGTTTGAAAATTGGATTTGAGCTGACGACATATCGACTCGATGAACGTACGTACCTATATGACGATACAATAACCTGTGAGAGCTATTTCTCTGTTGAAGTTTGTACTCTGCGTTGGCGGGGAGGCTGCGGTGGAAATATTCTGATGTAAATATGAGGGTGTTGAGGCTTTGAGGTTAAATGATAATCGCACGAGATGAGATATTTAGATGAATTCGTGAGTAGGTAGTGTAGTCACGTGGCGCGGAGCTTTCAACTGTCACGACGACAGCTCGATGTATAACTAATGAGAGTATTTTTTTATTGATGATTCTTATCGTCTGCAATAAAAAAAAATACACACTTAGTTTATATGTAATTGTGAGAACTTGGCTAACACTTCACGTCGCTTCCAATAATTGTTCATGCATAATAGTTGATGTAATTGCAGAGCAATAGGTAATTATGATGTATGCAAACGTGAAGTTTAAAATTATAAGATGAAATGATCGAAACTTATTTTTAGATATTAGGGACGAACATACTTGATCTTCAATCTATTTGTCACAACATTGTTGGAAAATCACACTTTGCTGTGAGAGATTTGGAGATAAACTTCTATAAAATCACATCTATGTAAGTAGGTAGGTACCTCAGTATTAAAATTTTTCGATGGTTTATTAAAGAAAAATTTACAAAAAGAGCCCCGATTCTACCATTCTTTTCTTTATCTTCCGACAACAACACATCAAAATACAAGTTTTTTTATTCTGTGAATAGTTAACTATTTTCAAATTACTCTACATTAACTCAAAAAAATATATTTCTTAAAATCATAACTCCGTCCGAGTCGCGCTAGTGTGCGGCTGAACACGCAGCCGCCCGCGGCACGTCCCACGTGTGAACGTGGCTTAATTCCTCTTTGATTGCTTCTGATGGCCACATTAGGATGCTTGCAGGTGTAGTCCACACTCGCAACACGTCGCGAGCTTTTATTAAAATAATGGCGCTACAAATCGCTTCTGTGAACCGACCACGAAATTGTGTGCTCGATAAAATGAGACCCTTTACGAAGTTTGAACATTTAACGATTATCGACTGTATTTAGGGGTAAACGTTTCGAACAAACGGTCGATGAAAAAACTCGTTCGATAGCTTCTTTACCATCAACATCGGATGATGGTGAAAGAGAGCATTTGCTTTCTTTTTAACTGACAAAAAAGAAAGACGAGGGCGATGCGTATTTTTCGTATCTCTTCCTGTTTTCTGGTTATTCTTCAACCTATTTGAAATGTAGCGCAATCCAAAGTGAGGTGATTGTGCGACCACACAATCACCTCACTTTGGATTGCGCTACGTTCGTACGTACGTTCAGGGAAAAATCCAAAGTGAGGTGATTGTGTGGTCGCGTACGTTCAGGGAATAATCCAAAGTGAGGTGATTGTGTGGTCGCGTACGTTCAGGGAACAATCCAAAGTGACGTGAATGTGTGGTCGCGTACGTTCAGAGAACAATCTAAAGTGAGGTGATTGTGTGGTCGCGTACGATCAGGGAATAACCCAAAGTGAGGTGATTGTGTGGTCGCGTACGTTCAGGGAACAATCCAAAGTGAGGTGAATGTGTGGTCGCGTACGTTCAGGGAACAATCCAAAGTGAAGTGATTGTGTGGTCGCGTACGTTCAGGGAATATCACTAGATAAATAATTGTGTTTAGTTCGGTCTCTCCGTCGGATCATCACCTCATCTAAATGTATCTGAGTGCAACTCACGATGAAGCCACATTACTAGCTAGCTTCACATATAACATACAGTGTGTTATACTAGGTAGAGGTATGTCGGAGGTCAGGTGTCTGCGCAGGCGCACTCAATCAGACAGCTCTAGTGTAGCAGCACGTGGGGGCAGGATGTCCTGGAGCGATCGGGACCAAGTGCCGATCATTGCAACAATTACTCACGTACCAACTACTACTTAATCAATGTAATGACCGCACGCCGTACTCACGGATCTGTTAAATATTGTTGGCTCCTGCATTTGAGTACCTACTCCAGCAGGTACTCCAGCAGGCCTTTTTTTATGTTGACGGCGGGGAAATCTTCAAAAGATACCCAGCTGCATTGGGGTGTAGCCGGGCTATGTGAGATTGCACCCACTAAAACCCCCTCGGTGGCCGACAGCACGGGCCGTGGCAAAACTGTCTTTCCACCGTTATTATCCGCGCGTAGACGCGACAGAGCTAGAATATGGATACGTTTGTCTCTTTCTAGCGGGATAAAAACGGTGGAAAGACAATCTAGCCCGTAGCCCGGCCCGTGCTAGACCTGCAGATTATATATTGACATAAGTCAGTCAGTCAGAAAGTAGGTACTGATACTTACTGACTGCTGTGATCATCGCGACTATCTTAAGTATGTATCTTATGTGCTTATAAAACAATGATTCTTATTGGTGCCATCGGATTTCAAAGTTTCACGAAGTTTCTAGAAATATTCGGTACTCTAACTTACTTTCTTATAAGCGCTTTCTCTATTGTAGACCACATCACCTCTTAACACCACATGAGATGGCGGCCAACCGTCAGCCTATTTTTTAATTGAAAAGAAAAATGTTTACAGATTTTGCGATAGATTCTACAGCAATTCGACATCTACTATTTGCGTCAAATAACAATTGTAAATAGTATTTTTTTTCAATCCCAGATATAATATTTGATAATCTTCACACGGCTGTACATATTTTCTTTAATGTTATAAGAACATTCTCAATAAAATCATCTTTTTAACAAAAAATCAAATCAAAATTTTCATTTATTTATTTTTTATTTATATTTATTTATTGTCATTAGTACGGCTTAAAACCAATTACACTAATTACACATTATCAAGTCCAAACTGTTGTGTCAGAGCTGCAATGTCACAGACAGACACAGATACACACGTTAAACTTGTAACACCCCTCTGTTTGCGTCGGTGGTTAAAAACAGTTTACTTCAGTTATATAATAATTATTTAGTGTGTTAAGGTTGTGAATAGAGCCTTCCGATATTTCGGCGCAGCATTAAAACAGTGAAAACAGTTTACTTCAAGAGTTGTAGATATGAATTGTGCGATGTCATTGTGAGTTCTCTTCTCGAGTCGTAAAGAGTGTAAGCCTCGAGAGCCGCTAACAAAGCTGAGGTTAGAGTGGAGAGCCAGTGAGTGTCGACAGTGGAGCGCTCTCCACTCGACCTGCCTCGGAGACGAGTACCTACCACGCCGAGCCGACCTACTGACAGTATATAAACTAAATATAGTAGGTATTCATTCAGTTACAGATGTGAAAACAATTTGTGGCAAGTTTCTCCGTTTGAATACAATTGATTTGATTAACAAGTATCGATTGTTTTTTTTTTAAACCCTGGTGATAATCTTTAAACGACTCAGTAAATTTTCTTGAATCATAGAGATTGAAGAAAACTCTCGATCAAATCACCTTTCAAACAAAAAAGTATCAAAATTGGTTAAGCCGTTTGGGAGCTATGAGGCCACAGACAGACACACAGATGCACAGATATGATGCTTTTAATTTTTATTTAAATGCTAATTTGAAAATACTTATGACAATATTGGGTATATTGCATATTGTAATTGTCGTCAGAACTAAAAATGTATGCAAAATTTCAGCAAAATCGGTAAATAGGTTAGTTCTAATTCAGTTTCTAATTGATTTGACCCAATAAAATAAAAACAGTTGCAAGTTATATAAAAGTTTGTTTTAAAAACGCTGCTTGTTGTAATCCACATCAATTCAATAAGCTTGTGAAGATAATGGGACAAACTATACAAATTATTAAATTGTCATCGGTCCTTGATAAGTGTGCATAGTTTCAAATCAATCCGACGTTTTGAAAGGGAAGAAAATCACGTACAAAGATTCCGTTACATACATACATACCAACCTAATAAAAGCGTGTTGAAAATAAGACTAAGCTTATCGAACGATTTCGGATCATTGATATTATAAGATACTTACCTATCGACTAGTTGTATCTATCTAATACTAGACCAACAAATGAGTTTAATCAAGCGAATGTGTACGATATTAAAAATAAAATAACCATAAGAATATGTCCATAGAGTGCCACAAAAACGCCAGTTTACTCACTCAAAAGTAATTCGATTCCGTCCAATTCGGGCGTGCTAAGTGGCAGGCTGCATGACACGCGACACTCCGACACTGAGCGACACTCGGTGCGGCAGTGTCGCGACACTGCGACTGTCTCGCAGGGTAATGAGGTTAGCTCCGGCGATAATTGTTTTACGTCTGCAGCGACACCGGCGACACCTGCCGTCAGATCAATGCCGGATGGGCGTCGTGTCTCTCCGGAACGATCGCCTCGGATTTTGTAATTGCTTTAGCCATTTACTCTGCGGCACTTTACATCTGCTTCACAAGAACATTGTACCTTTACTGTCTCTTACTTTTCATTTACATCCGCTACGACACGGAGATTGTGTACACCTTGTGCTTGTTTTAAAAGATTCAGAGTTTTTAGGATAGTTTCGTTTAGTTTCCATTTACCTTGATTCTTGTGTTTTTATTTTATTTTAATTATCTCGCTTTCTACTGCAGCAATGTTAGAAGGAAATGGTGATTATGATCAGTCTATCATTTCACCAGAACTGTCCGCCCACGTCCGTCCGCTGAATCTGACCCGCTATTATTCGATAATAACACGTTATTATTCAAATAATGGAGTATTAGACGCTGTCATTAGAACCTATCCATCGCTTGACACGATGACTCAGGGATTCTGAAAGCTTGGCTTTTGTATTCATTCAATGTTTGCTCTGATATGGCACTCAGGACAATATTTGTAGTTCACACATTGTCCATAATGTATTTATGATGACACTGCAAGGTACTACTGCTTTTATTGGCTTTGTATGTAACGGAATGTTTGAACTTGATTTTGAACTATTTCAAAACATCAAATCAAATTGAAATTTTGCACACTTATCAAGGACCGATGACAATGCAATAATTTAAATAGTTTGTCCTATTAAAGTTTGTTAGTTTTTTCTGTTAATGTTATTTTAGCAATACATACGCCCGCATGTTTATGCGCTACTTTCAAGTTATTCTAGTTTCTCCGGAATAAAAAATACTTTAATATTCAATAAAAAACTATATCACAAGTTTTGGTCGAGATCTAGTTGAGGCTGTGGTAATTTGAGACCAACTCGAAAGGAAACCCTTTTATTAACATTGTCTAACATCAAATCACTGAAAGCCATACAATTTGAAGAACAAACCATATAATATCAGTTTTTTATCTTATTCTGGTACATTTGTATTCCTGAACATGATTTTCCTCCAACAGTTGTACAAAATCAAAATCTTCAACGATCAAACTCTATTACCCCCAACGACAGCAATATAAATGCATGGTTTAAATATTCAAAGTGTCCGCGGGGTCTGCCGAGATGGAGGGAGGAGGGGGGGTCTTGGTACGTGAGCGGAGTACCGAGATCCCCTGCGGCCCCCCGATGAAGACACGTTATTTACTCCACTGACCCCCATAAAAGAAACGTTTCTTCAGGATTGCGTCTGATCCTTGAATTTTAAACACAAGTTCTTTACTGATTTCGGGAGACGCGGACGTGTGGTGACTGGTAGTTAGATACCAGGTTGTGTGGGTAGTTGTGGGGGCGCCAGCCTCTGTCGGGGGAATACGTAATGTGTGTCGGCGTCCAGCTCAATCACGTGAGATGGAGTAACGATCATGGACAAACTAAACCAGCTGATCCCCATTGAACATATATGAACAGATAACAGATGAACATATAAAGCATTTTTGTGTTACATTAATATAAAATGTGAAAACAATGATTTTGCAAATAGCGAACGTAACAAAACGCTAAAAAAAGAAGTAATCTTTATAAGAATATTACGTAACGTTAACTTTTTTTGTAGATATGTAGATAAACTCTTTATTTTTCACACCACAAATTACATACACACTATAAAACAGCTCAATAACTAGTGCATCAATCGGCGGCGTTATCGCTAAGATCAATCTTTTTTAGGCAACCTTAGCATGAAGAGGATTCATGCAGGAGTTAGAAGGCAGGGCGTGAATAAAGCAATAGTAAATAATGTATATATCACATCACTTGTATAAATAAACTACTTACAATTATTACGATAATATAAATAAAAAAGCATAAACATATAAAAAAGAATAAGCAAAAATATGCCTACCGCAGCATCTCCAGCGTGGTCATATAATATACATTTTATAGCAAGCAAATATGACGCGCGACACTCGCTGTCACGTGCGTTTGTTGCTCGCGGTCACGAGCAGCTCCTACCGTTACAGCGGCCTTAGTACGAGCACTTGCGAAAATATTATCGTTACGTAAACGATAGTTAAATGTATGAAAAATCGAAGAGCGCCTCTATCGGACGTAAAAAGAAACTGAATTTTTCATACATTTCGATATCGTTTATGTAACGGTAACTTTTTTGCAAGTGCTCGTACTAAGGCCACAGTCGTGCTTGGGTTGCCGTGAGCACGTCCCCTCACGCTACATATTGCTATCCTAATAACACCAGGCACTTTGACCCGATTGTGAAGTGGAACTTAGCTCCATGACGGCCAGACTTGAATTATATTTTGTATAGAAACTAGAAATAATACTTTTTTTATTACCTACTTATTAGTTGTTCAGCGCTTTTCTTCTTAATCGACGAAAAAAGGAGGTTCTCCGTAGGTATATAATTTTATATAAAAACCTCAAGGAACTTCAATCATTTAATATCTCTCCTAGTTTCTAAACCGAAAGTAACATTTCAACCGGCAGCAGATCTCGATACGGTAGATTGCAGTGTCAACGTGTTGCAGCGTGCGGGCGTCTGTCACACCGAGCGGAGCAGGGTGGCGACGGGAACTGATGGCGTTCGTTTGTAGCGGCACGGTGTGAGATAGTGACAAGTATTGCACCTGGCGGCGGCCTGTGATTTGTGCTTTTATGTTTGTGAGTTCATGTAGTTTGTATGTTCGTATGTTCGCGCTGGTTTACTTAGGTTCATTGTGTGGCTTATTTACAAAACAAAATAATTATAATGCAAGATATTACCTATCGTAGTTCAGCAGATACGATTTCGTTTTCAATAGTTTTTGATTCACTTGTTACTATCAAATAATGTAAACAAATAGAACTTTGGTATGTTTGTTTCAACTCACACAAGCGAGTTCTTATAGTTTGTTAGGGTTCCGTACCCAATAATGGCCAAGTGCGAGTTGGTAATAAATTTATGTTAACCACTAAGTTAAACACCGTTGGGCGCGGTCGGTATTTGGATGGGTGATCGCCTGGACGTGATGTTGTCTTTTTGGCATAACTTTTTACTATTAAGAAACTCCCATTGCGCGAACCCAACTCGATTTGGCTGATTTATTGATACTATACTAATTATTTTCCTCATTATATTTTGAATGTGCTATCTATATTTTTTTATTAGTTTGGACATCAATTTATTTTGAAAATAATTTGAAATGAGCAGCTGAACAATGTAAGTTTCACTACAGTTGAGATCCTGTTAGAAGTTAGTGTCCGCGCTGGTCGGGTCCCGCGCTCGCGCCCTGTCCACCTCCTGGCGACAGAAGGCGAGGTTCCTTCCGCTCCGACTCCTCGCGATCCTCTCCCGCGCTCTAATTAAATAATATCCTCATGTTTACTCTCCTTCTGCTCTATTTATTCTAAAATTCATCCCAAAAATAAGCGGTTATTTCATGGTTGCTATTTAATCGCGCATCAAAAATACTCACATTTCATTTCTAAATTTCTCACTAAAATAGGAACAAAACATTCAAATAATTATGCATACTATGACAATAAAATATTTGTAGTCACAGTAAGTAGGTATATTAGAATCAAATAAAACATAAACCTAACCGTAGATTAAGGCGAAAGCTTCACTGCACTCCTGGAGCATTTTAACCTACTAATTACCCAATCTGAAACTTCAAGAATAGGACGTATAATTAAAAAAAAAAACGTTTTGATGCGCATTTAGCAATTCTGGTGAGCCATAAATTATTATTCCAATTATTTAATTGTACAATTCCTGTCGAGTTAGAAGTTCCCCGAGAACGCGTTGTTTGTCGACAAACACTCGGCTTTCATTTCACGACGTTTATTTTGTAAATAACTACATTCATTTTCATTGTTTTCTTCTCTTAATTGTGTTTTTCAAGTGAAATAAAGCTGACATTGTAGGGGTAAATAGACGAACAATTGCGTAATATTATTACTTTGTCAGATTCATTTCAAAACGTTAAACATCAGACTGATAGGTAAGTAGTATGCCTTGAAGTACAAATTATAACGCGTTTGCTTAATAAATAATTATTCATTATTTCAGGTTCTATACCCAAGTGTGTCACCGGGACCCTCTTACTAAGCCTACGCTGTCTGTCTACCCTTGTTCTATCGTTTAACGGCTGTATCATTTGAATTGTAATAGATAGCCGGTTGAAATTTTCACAGAATATGTAATGTTATGGTGGATTATCTAAGAAATAATGATAAAGTCAAAAAAGTAAAAATAAAGGGGGTCCAACTGGGACAATCTATGCCAATATTAGGTATATTGTGTCCTATAGTTATTATCAGAAGTCATCTGAATGTACCGTACAGTACTGTCCACATGACGGCATCGTCCACGCGGTGGTGTGCAATCGTCGTTATTGCATCGCTGCTGATCCCCCCCCCCCCCGCCCCCCGCCCGCCCCGCACACCCCGCTGCGCTAATGTTCCCGCGTTGGTACTGCCGTGTGATTTGCGGCTATTTTACAGCTTCCTAGTTTCGTTATTGAACTTCGGTTCCTGCCAACATAGAGTTAGTTAGTTACGGCGAGATTAGTTTTACAATCTAGTTTATTTGTAGAAATTGTTGTTTTTGGTTCCATTTCGTTTTTTTGGGTGCAAATTCTTGAGCAATGAATAAATCTCGTTGAGTCACAGACGAACAAATCACGTCCTTAAATCGACAGTTAAACATGTCACCATAAATCTCCTTTGAAACGCATTTTTATATCACTTATTCTGAAGCCTTGCACGTCTTGCATATTCTGAACTGTTGGGGCCTACCATGCATTTTAGGCATTCTTACTTCAATTTTACATTGTATTTTCTTCTTGAACAGAAAAGCCGAGTAAAACTAAACAAATAATACTCTAACTAAAAGCAGTAGCATCCCTGAACTCTTGCATGTATTGTTCATAGTAAAGTCAACTTAACGCAATTCATAAATCGAAGCATTAAGTCCGACATTGCAATCACTTACTCCAATAAACGTGTTACCATCAATAAATATTACTAATAGTTCTGCCACACTAATAATAAATGTGATTTATAACGTAATATCTGTGTGTGGAAATGCTTGTCCCCCACACTTGATGTTGTCGTATGTTTGTGTGTGGTTGTTGTGTGTATTGGAGTAGGAGACAAGCTGCAGCTCTCTAGCATTCAACGTTTGAAATAGGAGCAACAATAAGCGTCTACTAGCGTCAGTAAGTTTTTTTCTTAGCTTTTCACCATCACAGCTCATCGTTCATATTATATTTATAAAAACTTTGTATACCATAAAAATCTCATGAATAAAAACCGTCCAAGTGCAAGTGGAACTCACGCATCGACAGTTTTGCGCATTCAAAAAATGTGTTTTTTTCACTCAGTGCGCGCCCGAGTCGCACTTGGCTGATATTGTTGTTTTACTTTAGAGCGTGTACCTACTATTTATATTATAATCATGTCAAGTTTGACGTTTATTAAAGTTACCATGTTTCTACGTTTGTTGAACGGGGATCCCCTTTTGGTTTTGATTTTTACCTTATTATAATTATTTACTTAATCCACCGTAGTATTACAAGTTCTTTGAAAACTTCAACTGGTTATCTATTACGGTTCGAAAGATACATCTGTTAAAATGTAGGACAGACAGACAGACAGTGAAGACTTAGTAATATAGGCCTAATCTATATAAGCCTTATAGATTAGGCAAAAAAATGTCCCGAATATTTATTTAAAATAGGGTACGAAGCGTACGAATGAAGCGCTACCCGTACGAAGAGCTTTGATTCCACTTTTATTGTGCGAACTGCTAGTATGTGGAATGCGCTGTCGGAATGAATGTTCCCCGATAGTTACAATCTGGGTGTCTTCAAATCTCGAGTGAATCGGTTTCTTCTGGGCAAGCATGCTCCATCGTAGACCGCATCGTCGCTTAACATCAGGCGAGTTGGCGGTCAAACGCAAGCCTATTACAGAATTTAAAAAATAAAATATAATAGGGTACCGTTTCACCCTTTAGGTACGGAACCTTAAAAAGTCGACCACTCCGTGTAAGAACGCTTCTAAGATGTAGGTAAAGGCTGTGTCAGCACATTCCTTGTGCTTCACACGTCGACCTTCCTCAGATAAATGCAGGTCCACGAGCGACCTTGCATCTTCCTCGGTTGTGCTTCTGATGGAACTAGCTCAAGGTAACTCCGCAATTGAAGCTTTATCACGATATTTGTTGAACGAAGAAGTTCAGATTGGTTAGGTTGGTACCGACTATAGAAGTTTTTGCTATGAGTAGAGAATGTCACAATAAACTGCTCAGAACTCATTGGAAATTACTAGATTCAATCGTGTACTTTCGTAGACGTGTGTTTCGGAAGACGAATGATATCTACTAAACACTATCTAAAGCTTAAAAAGCTTATACAGAAGCTAGCTTGTAGAAGGCAAAGCTCATAGTTATTTAGTTAAATATTTCAAAATGGTTTATTTTCTGAGATGTTGAACACTTGTTGAACTCAGTTCTCAAGTTCGTTTAGTTCAGTGTGGTTATCATTAGGAAGATGATTATATCTTTAAACCGATTTCAAAAAAAGAGGTTTATGTTCCACTGTGTTTATTTATTTACGTTCAATAATTTCTCCGCCAACTGTTGGCCGATATAATTATTTTTGTCTTTTGTTCGGTAGAGTATTCTTCCAATTTGGTCCCATTGTCACGAAGTCAGGATCTGATGATGGGATCCCAGGGAAATCGAGGGTAACCCCCAAATTTTATAAGCACTTATTACGTATTTTATATATTTTTAAAGTCGTTTTTTAATGAATCGTTTTTAACTTGTTTGAATAACTTTTAGTTATGTTATAAAAATATGAATATGTTTTTATCCGACTTCAAAAAAGGACGGGGGTTATGGGTTCTCAATTCGGTTGTATTTTTTTATGTTTGTTACCTCAGAATTTATGAACCAACTGATTCTAAGGTACTTTTAGTCCAATAGAAATTTCATCAAAATCGGTTTAGTAGTTTGGCGCTTAAATCAAAATAACTGGAAAACTTTGTTACTTGAATGACAGTGTAATCATACAAGTAACAGAATTTGCCCATTTTTTACTATTATTTTGTGAAGTCCGTTTTTAAATTGATAATTATTAACAACTCGTGTAATTGGGGAAGAGAGAACATTCGACCCTGTGCTTGCCGTGACGTGACGTCTGTATATGATTGATAATTTAATCTAGCCAGTGATTAACATGTAAAGTGATAAAAAAAAACTAGCCCACTTCAGCCACAATTTTAAAACCTGGTGAAGATATTAACTCTTTTTAATTATTTCTTATTAAAATAATGGACAGAAAGGGCAATTAAGCGATACTCCCTCGTTCGAGTGTTGCTAACGGGTTCCATATATCTCAACATGTTGTAATTGGTAACAAAAGCATGACACCTATGAGTCTCGGTGAGTTATCTGTGGAGTGTGCTGCTGTCAGTCGAGAGCAGACACAAAACGACACACAGATCTTCTAACTACGTAAATCAACCTCACCAGCTGTTCACTTAGGGATGGCTAGTAAGAATGCGAAAGATTGATACAGATTGAGACAAAAGTTAACTTAGATCTTAAAATAATTGAAGATTGTAAAAGAATAATTCACCACGAACTACCACAATATTAATGGAAAGTGACAATGAACTCAACAGTGACATTTTACAAATTCATTATTGTGTAAAGAAAGTAATACATATTTGTGTTTCTCTGAGTTACTCCACCGAGATATTTAAAACTAAATATGCACAGTTGTAACTGTAGGTGTAAAGCAGCAGTAGTGTGAGAATAGAATGGTAGTTACGGTGGTGGCGGTTACCATATTTCACACATTTTCACCATTCACGGCAGACTTACCTAAAGTGTATGTTCGTACAGTGTGCTCGTCGTGAGTCGTCGGCTGGAAGAGTGCCAGAGCTGGTCAGCGTGCAGTTCACCAATACCTACTTGCCTTTATATCAATATTAACTTACAATCAATACGTAGTTGTATAATATTTCAGGAAAAGGAGGAGTCGTAGGAGTGTTAGTTATCATTATTTTAAAATGTGCGAGTTGACATCTGTCATGTATGTACCTATTATGTTAGCTTCGTACAGGTTGAACGAATTTGAATGAAATGTTATGTTTTGATATCTTATACTGCGGAGTATTTTTTGGTCTTTGGAAATGTATGATTTCTTTATTTGTCAGGAGAAGAAATCAATCAATATTAAGCTTCAAGGCGAGAATTAAGAAAGAGAAGAAATTTAAGACGATGTATGTATTTGCCCTATGGACTTTAAAACGGCTGGATCGATTTTGACGAAACTTTCACTGGCAGATAGCTGATGATATAAGAAGTAACAGATAAATATAATAGCAGCGTAGCTAGAATATATAAACATAAAATAATATTAATAATGTTTGTAAAAAAAATTTTTTTTAATTATCCTTAGCATAACGTGTGTCGCTTAGATTTCCGTTTTTATTTTCCGAAGTTTTTTTATGTAACTCTATGAACTAAATCTTCGAGCAAGAATGAATTAATTTGTTTTACCAAAGAATCTCCATACGGTCTGAGTATCGTGACATGCTGTCAGAACACCATCACTCCTTCATCCAGCTCGAACAGGACATCGAACTGTCACGTGGCTGCGCGGCGCGTAGCGGCTGGTTCCAGAGCTCTTCTCCGAACGACGGACACAAACACACGATTACTAGAATTCGCTGTAATTTTACCAAAAAACTATTTCTAATTACTGAAATTATTTCTATAAATTATTCTCAAGCGAATTTGAACTCAATTACTTGGTGTTATGGCTCACAACTGATTGGATACAGGAGATGGTATGAAGGAACGTCCGCACCTGCATCATTTATTTCCGGAGACAGACATCTCAGAGATTCATCTCGGGGATTATTTTAAGAGGAGACATTTTATAACTCATTGTGTCGTAAGTTTGTAGTATTATGCTTATCAGAAACAAATATCTCCTCTACACATCGTTAGTTAGATCATACCTAACTATTATTTATAAAAAAAATGAAAATAATTAACTAACATTATCTATCTTTGTTACAGGTATGTTTCCAATAAATAAGAAAAGGAACATTATATAGGAGTCCAGTGCAATGTTCGTAAGTTAAGTAATGTTATTGTAGGTACCTCCATCCCGGTTTAACCACCGAACCGGACGCCATCGCCAGAAATGCCATCCACACATTATAGATACGTGGTTGTCTCGCACTGTCAGATTTAATCGACTGTTTCTGCCACGTACCTGTAAGTTGTGGAATGGCTTAACACCTTCGGTTTTTCCTCCGAAGTATAATTTGGACTGCTTCAAACGAGGGATGAATATCCTCAAAGGTAGGCAACGCACTGACAATGTCCCGGGTATTGTAGGTGTACATAGGCAGCGGTGACCACTTACCATCAGGTGGCACGTAGTTTGATTGCTACTTAATCTATAAAAAAAACCTACTGATAATTTTTTTGCTGTTCTTGTATCAAACTTGAATTTGCAGCGCACTTATTATAATCATGGAATACATATTACTTTTGTCAACTTCTGTTCTCATCGAGATGGACATAGAAGTGAAGGGGACAAAAATCACAATTATTTTAAATTAGCCGCCCGTCCCGGCTTCGCACGCGTGGAGTTTTTTTTAAAACATTCTAGTAATAAATATAGCCTCTGTTACTCAGGGATAATGTAACATTATAATGGTGAATCAATTTTTAAAATCGGACCATTAGTTTTGAATTAATTTGTTACAAACATACAAATCATTACTCTTTATTTAGTGTAGACTGTAGATGAAGATGCGGGTTAGGTGTTTCTCAACTTGTATTAAAAATCTATCAGAAATCGTCAGAGGTAACAAATTGAGAGGAAAAAGCTAGTTTTAAAGTGTTTAATGTACTCGCAAGATAATTAAAGTGTAGCTCGTGTCGTGTCCGGATTACCCTCACTACACGGTCCGTATCTAGGGGAGGACGCAGTGCGACACTGCACTGCGTCCTCCACAACCCGTCCACGGACTCCCCTCACAGCACACGTCACGGCACGGCACGGACACTATATAACTACACACTTCTCTCAACACAAAACGACGTAGCGAAATTTATCGTATTTTATCTAGAAAAGCTTTTTGTGATGGTTATCTATATCTATCTATACATCTATATCTATACATATAATAAAAACGTAGAGATAAAAAAATCTGTAATTGCGAGGTAACAAAAAAAAACACACAGGTCGTCTTAAAATAAGCAGCTGAACATGTAAAGGCAGTTTTTAGAATTTTTGTTTGTTTGTTCACGCACATCTCCTAAACCCCTGGAAGAAAATGCGGACGGATTTAAATGCTGTTTTCACGAATATGCTTAGCTATGACCAGATTTAAGTATAGGATATGTTATTTTGCGCAAGGGCCGGATTAAGGGAAGAAAAAGGATTGAAGGTTTATATGAAAATCTACGCGTACGAAGTCGCGGGCAAAAAAACTAGTCAATAATAATTTGTCAATTTTGTTTTACATAATACTTAAAGGTTTTTGATAAAAGTATAAATCACAAATCGCGCAGTGAAGTATTTCTATTGTTTTTCCATTAATCTTTAACGTAACTATTACAGAAAAAAGTGTGTTGGAAAATGTAAAAGCCGTTTAACGTTATTTCTCTCAGCTATAACTAGAAATGCGATAAATAAGGATTAATTTGGTTCAGTTAGTTAGCAATTATTTGTATTGGGGATTAAATGACTAGACAGCGTGTTTTAAAGCGAGGTAATTAATTTTAGTTTACGTTTTGCGCCGCCGCTCGCGACCCGCGCCGCCGCTCGCGACCCGCGCCGCCGCTCGCGACCCGCGCCGCCGCTGCAGCCGCGCCGCCGCTCGCGACCCGCGCCGCCGCTCGCGACCCGCGCCGCCGCGGTGAGACTCTCCGCTCTGTTTCGTTTATTTAGCAGTTACACAAGTAACAACTCCTATTTGATTTTATTTATTACTAGCTGATATATTTTGCATTTTTTATTAATAAATGTGATTGTTCGTGTCCGCCACAGCACCTGATGCGATCTGCGCCGGAGCATGCTTGCATACCTAGAATAAACAGATTTACTTATAACTTAAAAAAACTTGTAATAAATGTTGTTCGTTCTAAACTGAAGCAATATTTCACGCCATAAGCCATCAAGAAAATATTTTACAATCATAATAGAGGGTTCTCTGTCGGTCGGTCGGGCGACGCGACGTGGAATGAACAAGTGGAGCGACAAATTGTCCATTTAAATTGTATAAAAAGCTGATCAGACGCCTTCCGAGTAGAAAACTGCTGCCATGGAGGGCTCATAGGAGGGCTATAATAACAGTTATTTAAACCGTGTCCAAAGAAAAACACTGTTTAGAATTGTTAAAATCGTTCAATATTTCTACGCCTTTTATTGGTATCAGTATTTTATAAGTTTAAATTGTAAAATTTGACTTACAAATAGTAGGTAGTTGTTTTTTTGTATTTCTGCACAGTAAGACCTCTAAATGTACCTACAAACTGCAATAAATGTTATGTTATGTTATGTTTGTTTGTTATGTTATGTTATAAAAAAAAATTGCTTAAAAAATATCTGGTCACATATTTAGTAGACGTACTAAAATCTAAGTAAGTGCGAAGGTAGTTTTTAGGGTTCCGTAGTATTATATGGAACGGGTGGATGAAATGTGAACTGCTCGACGTGACAAGTAACATCACAACTTGTAACTCTAGAAATACTCTACAAATGTTGAGTTACAATATACGTACTTCTAGAACTCCCTTCAATACTCTACTTTGTTTTCAAAAGCATTCCGCTTACATTTATAATTTATTAACATAGTGATTTCCATTAAACTCCGTTGAAATTCAAATTAGCAGAGTGTTACGGCGTCCCTTGTTATTATACCATTTACATCTAAGTATCGTAATTTGCTATACAAGTCATGTTCCTACAATTTAGGCTAAACCCTCACGTTCCCGGCGCGTAAGCTGTCCTTATCTGGGAACCGCCATTCTACTGCTGCGGCCGCCGCGCCGCGAGCCCGCGCCCTCAGTGTTGCCAGCTATGTCATACTAAAAATTGCTATATAACAAATAGTACAAAAATATATCAACTGTTTTAAACTATCACGGTTGTTCACTAAAGTTAAATGATTATTTACGGGATATTTACCGTGGTAAGGTTGTGGAAGGAGCTCCCGATGTGTCTTCCCGTGAACATGGTGCATGTAACTGCGCCGAAATATCGGGAGCTCCTTCCACAACCTTACCACGGTAAATATCCCGTAAATAATCATTTAACTTTAAAAATATATCATTTCTAAAAATCTACTCAAAGTGTCAGTGATTTTATCCAACCTTAAATTTCTATACAAGATTAAATCAATAAAATATTATAATAATTTCTTAAGTTTACGCGGGTAGTTATTACACATTGAAATTATTATTTTTTATGGAATGTTATCGCGTGTATTTTCTATTATGATTCCTGACGTTTTGTACACTTTGTGACTCTACCTGTGACCACGAACCCTGTAAAGTTTTTGAAACAGGTTGTAAAATACATGTTATAAAATCCGTTAAAAGTGTCTTGTTTCAAGATTGTAAATATAGATTTTCATACGTTTTCTGGCATCTAGTGCTAATCTAAGTATATTATTATTATTATTATATTATTTTAGTTTTCATTTACAAAAACAAAAAATAACTTTCAGTCAAACACACTCGGACGATTTTTTTAATCTCCCCAAAACTTACAGTTTCTACCATTCAAAATATTATATTTTTTATTTAACAGAAGAATCCTGAGTCTACTGTTACAATATAAGAGTTGGCAACATCTAGTCCTCTAACCCACTACCCGCCATTTTTTCCGGCTCAGTGTGCGTCAAATATTGTCCGCCGAGAAGTATTTGCATACATTTCCATTATAAGTAATCCGCGTTGTTTGGTGTTGTAAAGTGCCGCGCGGGGGAGACGTAAGCTCTTAGACCAATTTTATTATCAGGTAAGGAGAGAGATTAATACTTACAGCTAATCATAAAACACAAACTTACTTCGTTCGAAATAATACAAAAACAAAAATAGTAGAGATGAGTAAAAGCCTATTTCGGAGACCGCTAGACTTGAAAGCGTGAGGTTGCGGGTTCATATCCCGGACCCGAACCAATGAGCTCTCTACATTTTATGTACGGATTTTCATACCACTGGCTTTTCGATGAAGGAAAACATCACAAGAAAACCTGCATACTAGTAGGTATATGTACATACTAGTAACAAAGAATAAATTCAATGGCATATGTGAATATACTGACCCGCAACTGGGCCAGCGTGGTGGATATGGCCCAGTCGCTCTTTCGGGGGTGTGCCTAACTCCAGCAGTGGACTATTAAAAGGCTGATTATTAAGCACGTTTATGTGAGTATAGTATATCTCCCAGCATCACGTCGCTGAGGAGACATTATCCAGCGAGAGGGTGGCACTGCACTGCACTGCACTGCATGTGACACTGAGTTACCAGTTGCCCTCCAGTACAATATTTTCGTTTTGCTCGTGGACAGAGAGAGGGTGGCACTGCACTGCATGTGACACTGAGTTACCAGTTGCCCTCCAGTACAATATTTTCGTTTTGCTCGTGGACAGAGAGAGGGTGGCACTGCACTGCACTGCATGTGACACTGAGTTACTAGTTGCCCTCCAGTACAATATTTTCGTTTTGCTCGTGGACAGAGAGAGGGTGGCACTGCACTGCATGTGACACTGAGTTACCAGTTGCCCTCCAGTACAATATTTTCGTTTTGCTCGTGGACAGAGAGAGGGTGGCACTGCACTGCACTGCATGTGACACTGAGTTACTAGTTGCCCTCCAGTACAATATTTTCGTTTTGCTCGTGGACAGAGAGAGGGTGGCACTGCACTGCATGTGACACTGAGTTACCAGTTGCCCTCCAGTACAATATTTTCGTTTTGCTCGTGGACAGAGAGAGGGTGGCACTGCACTGCATGGTGACACTGAGTTACCAGTTGCCCTCCAGTACAATATTTTCGTTTTGCTCGTGGACAGAGAGAGGGTGGCACTGCACTGCACTGCATGGTGACACTGAGTTACCAGTTGCCCTCCAGTACAATGGACGTGGACATACAGAGTTAATGTTTGGTTTGTGAAGGATTTATTTCAAATTTATATTTCAAACTAGTGTTTTGCGTGGCTGCGCGGGCCGCAAGCGGCCCGCGGGGATTTCCTATAGTCGGGTGGGGGCAAGTCTTTTAGTTGCGACTTTAAAAACTTAAAAAAAACTGAAGGATCAGGTTGAAAATGGCTAAGAAAAGGTTATACATGAGAAAATGGGTTGATGATGATGATGATGATGTTTGATTTCCATGACCGGAAATTAACATGGAGGTGGTCCTGGGTACAAATCTCCTCATGGCAGTGAAAATGCGAAATAAATCCTTCGCGCTCGGCCTGCGGCCTCGCTCGAGTGATTTGCGACCTCGCGAGTGCCGTGGTTCGGCCTGGCGGCCTCACCACGGCCCTCGCTCGGTCCGTCTGAAAATCACTTGTATGGCGACCATGGTCAAAAATTAAAAAAAAAAAAAAAAAACTTCAAAAATGAAATCAGAGGCCCAAAAAACCCCCGTATGCAAAAAATCAGACCTCTCGGACCATTTTGAAATTTTTGAAAAAAAAAAGTTTAAAATTAAAAAAAAAAAAAAAAAAAAACAAAAAGATCTCCCGATTCCCTATGACATTTGGTCAAACACCTCCCATGAAAGTCGAACCGTTTCCGAGTTATGACAGGTTCAAAATTGTATGGCGGCCATGTTTTTTTGTATGGGAGGCCTCTTTTTTTTCATGTCTCCAAAAAGTTCCGAGGGTTTGAGGAACTTTTTGTTAAACCGCTTTAGAAAAAATGTTTACCGTTTCCGAGATCCCTGGGGGGTCTACTACCAGGAGCTGGTCTTTTGAAGATCACGTATTTTTCCCTTTGCCTCTGAACATCCCCCTACAAGACCTCATACTCACATTTTCTCCCCAACCCCCCCAAGTCTCCAAACAACTATGTCAGTCAGTGAGTGAGTGAGTCAGTGGTAATTAAGCTTTATATAGTATAACTAGTGTTTTGCGTGGCTGCGCGGGCCGCAAGCGGCCCGCGGGGATTTCCTATAGTCGGGTGGGGGCAAGTCTTTTAGTTGCGACTTTAAAAACTTAAAAAAAACTGAAGGATCAGGTTGAAAATGGCTAAGAAAAGGTTATACATGAGAAAATGGGTTGATGATGATGATGATGTTTGATTTCCATGACCGAAACTGAACATGGAGGTGGTGCAGGGTACAAATCTCCTCATGGGAGTGAAAACGCGGCAGAAATATCATATTCAGTCGTGGAAATAATATAGGAACAGAAATCCAGTTTGTTTCGACCGTAGGGGGAGGGAGCAGCTCGGCCTTCGGCCTCGCGTTGAGTTTGGGTTGAAGCTCGGCCTCTCGCGAGCTCGCAAGTACCGTGGCTCGGCCTCACGGCCTCACCACGGTACTTGCTCGGGCTCGTGGTTCGGCCTGGCGGCCTCACCACGCCCCTGGCTCGGCCTTCGGCCTCGCCCAAAGTTAGGCCTCCGAGTCTCAAGGTCGGCCTGCGGCCTCCCTTGAGACATTTGCTCGGCCTGCGGCCTCGCTTGAGACTCTCGCGACCTCTCAAGTACCGTGGCTCGGCCTATCGGCCTCACCACGGTACTTGCTCGGGTCGTGGTTCGGCCTGGCGGCCTCACCACGCCTCTTGCTCGGCCTCCGGCCTCGCCAGGAACACTCGCGCTCGGCCTGCGGCCTCGCTCGAGTGATTTGCGACCTCGCGAGTGCCGTGGTTCGGCCTGGCGGCCTCACCACGGCACTCGCTCGGTCCGTCTGAAAATCACTTGTATGGCGACCATGGTCAAAAATTAAAAAAAAAAAAAAAAAAACTTCAAAAACGAAATCAGAGGCCCCAAAAACCCCCGTATGCAAAAAATCAGACCTCTCAGACCATTTTGAAATTTTTGAAAAAAAAAAGTTGAAAATTAAAAAAAAAAAAACATTTTTCCAAAAAGATCTCCCGATTCCCTATGACATTTGGTCAAACACCCCCCATGAAAGTCGAACCGTTTCCGAGTTATGACAGGTTCAAAATTGTATGGCGGCCATGTTTTTTTGTATGGGAGGCCTCTTTTTTTTCATGTCTCCAAAAAGGTCCGAGGTTTTGAGGAACTTTTTGTTAAACCGCTTCAGGAAAAATGTTTACCGTTTCCGAGATCCCTGGGGGGTCTACTACCAGGAGCCGGTCTTCTGGAGATCACGTATTTTTCCCTTTGCCTCTGAACATCCCCCTACAAGACCTCATACTCACATTTTCTCCCCAACCCCCCCAGTTCTCCAAACAACTATGTCAGTGAGTCAGTGAGTCAGTGAGTCAGTGAGTCAGTGAGTCAGTCAGTGGTAATTCAGCTTTATATAGTATATAACTAGTGTTTTGCGTGGCTGCGCGGGCCGCAAGCGGCCCGCGGGGATTTCCTATAGTCGGGTGGGGGCAAGTCTTTATATTCGACTTTTAAAAACTTTAAAAAAACTGAAGGATCAGGTTGAAAATGGCTAAGAAAGTGAAATACATTAGAAAATGGGTTTATGATGATGATGATGTTTGATTTCCATGACCGAAACTGAACATGGAAGAGGGCTGGGTACAAATCTCCTCATGGCGGTCAAAACGCTGAAGAAAATCCGTATTCAGTCGTAGAAACAATACAAGAGCTGGTATCCAGTTTGTTTCGACCGTAGGGGGAGGGAGCAGCTCGTGTTTTGCGTGGCTGCGCGGGCCGCAAGCGGCCCGCGGGGATTTCCTATAGTCGGGTGGGGGCAAGTCTTTATATTCGACTTTTAAAAACTTAAAAAAAAACTGAAGGATCAGGTTGAAAATTGCTAAGAAAAGGTTATACATGAGAAAATGGGTTGATGATGATGATGATGTTTGATTTCCATGACCGAAAATTAACATGGAGGTGGTCCAGGGTACAAATCTCCTCATGGCAGTGAAAATGCGTAAGAAATATCATATTCAGTCGTGGAAATAATATAAGAACAGAAATCCAGTTCGTTTCGACCGTAGAGGGAGGGAGCAGCTCGTGTTTTGCGTGGCTGCGCGGGCCGCAAGCGGCCCGCGGGGATTTCCTATAGTCGGGTGGGGGCAAGTCTTTATATTCGACTTTTAAAAACTTTAAAAAAACTGAAGGATCAGGTTGAAAATGGCTAAGAAAGTGAAATACATTAGAAAATGGGTTTATGATGATGATGATGTTTGATTTCCATGACCGAAACTGAACATGGAAGAGGGCTGGGTACAAATCTCCTCATGGCGGTCAAAACGCTGAAGAAAATCCGTATTCAGTCGTGGAAACAATACAAGAGCTGGTATCCAGTTTGTTTCGACCGTAGGGGGAGGGAGCAGCTCGTGTTTTGCGTGGCTGCGCGGGCCGCAAGCGGCCCGCGGGGATTTCCTATAGTCGGGTGGGGGCAAGTCTTTATATTCGACTTTTAAAAACTTTAAAAAAACTGAAGGATCAGGTTGAAAATGGCTAAGAAAGTGAAATACATTAGAAAATGGGTTTATGATGATGATGATGTTTGATTTCCATGACCGAAACTGAACATGGAAGAGGGCTGGGTACAAATCTCCTCATGGCGGTCAAAACGCTGAAGAAAATCCGTATTCAGTCGTAGAAACAATACAAGAGCTGGTATCCAGTTTGTTTCGACCGTAGGGGGAGGGAGCAGCTCGTGTTTTGCGTGGCTGCGCGGGCCGCAAGCGGCCCGCGGGGATTTCCTATAGTCGGGTGGGGGCAAGTCTTTATATTCGACTTTTAAAAACTTTAAAAAAACTGAAGGATCAGGTTGAAAATGGCTAAGAAAGTGAAATACATTAGAAAATGGGTTTATGATGATGATGATGTTTGATTTCCATGACCGAAACTGAACATGGAAGAGGGCTGGGTACAAATCTCCTCATGGCGGTCAAAACGCTGAAGAAAATCCGTATTCAGTCGTAGAAACAATACAAGAGCTGGTATCCAGTTTGTTTCGACCGTAGGGGGAGGGAGCAGCTCGTGTTTTGCGTGGCTGCGCGGGCCGCAAGCGGCCCGCGGGGATTTCCTATAGTCGGGTGGGGGCAAGTCTTTATATTCGACTTTTAAAAACTTAAAAAAAAACTGAAGGATCAGGTTGAAAATTGCTAAGAAAAGGTTATACATGAGAAAATGGGTTGATGATGATGATGATGTTTGATTTCCATGACCGAAAATTAACATGGAGGTGGTCCAGGGTACAAATCTCCTCATGGCAGTGAAAATGCGTAAGAAATATCATATTCAGTCGTGGAAATAATATAAGAACAGAAATCCAGTTCGTTTCGACCGTAGAGGGAGGGAGCAGCTCGTGTTTTGCGTGGCTGCGCGGGCCGCAAGCGGCCCGCGGGGATTTCCTATAGTCGGGTGGGGGCAAGTCTTTATATTCGACTTTTAAAAACTTTAAAAAAACTGAAGGATCAGGTTGAAAATGGCTAAGAAAGTGAAATACATTAGAAAATGGGTTTATGATGATGATGATGTTTGATTTCCATGACCGAAACTGAACATGGAAGAGGGCTGGGTACAAATCTCCTCATGGCGGTCAAAACGCTGAAGAAAATCCGTATTCAGTCGTGGAAACAATACAAGAGCTGGTATCCAGTTTGTTTCGACCGTAGGGGGAGGGAGCAGCTCGTGTTTTGCGTGGCTGCGCGGGCCGCAAGCGGCCCGCGGGGATTTCCTATAGTCGGGTGGGGGCAAGTCTTTATATTCGACTTTTAAAAACTTTAAAAAAACTGAAGGATCAGGTTGAAAATGGCTAAGAAAGTGAAATACATTAGAAAATGGGTTTATGATGATGATGATGTTTGATTTCCATGACCGAAACTGAACATGGAAGAGGGCTGGGTACAAATCTCCTCATGGCGGTCAAAACGCTGAAGAAAATCCGTATTCAGTCGTGGAAACAATACAAGAGCTGGTATCCAGTTTGTTTCGACCGTAGGGGGAGGGAGCAGCTCGTGTTTTGCGTGGCTGCGCGGGCCGCAAGCGGCCCGCGGGGATTTCCTATAGTCGGGTGGGGGCAAGTCTTTATATTCGACTTTTAAAAACTTTAAAAAAACTGAAGGATCAGGTTGAAAATGGCTAAGAAAGTGAAATACATTAGAAAATGGGTTTATGATGATGATGATGTTTGATTTCCATGACCGAAACTGAACATGGAAGAGGGCTGGGTACAAATCTCCTCATGGCGGTCAAAACGCTGAAGAAAATCCGTATTCAGTCGTGGAAACAATACAAGAGCTGGTATCCAGTTTGTTTCGACCGTAGGGGGAGGGAGCAGCTCGTGTTTTGCGTGGCTGCGCGGGCCGCAAGCGGCCCGCGGGGATTTCCTATAGTCGGGTGGGGGCAAGTCTTTATATTCGACTTTTAAAAACTTTAAAAAAACTGAAGGATCAGGTTGAAAATGGCTAAGAAAGTGAAATACATTAGAAAATGGGTTTATGATGATGATGATGTTTGATTTCCATGACCGAAACTGAACATGGAAGAGGGCTGGGTACAAATCTCCTCATGGCGGTCAAAACGCTGAAGAAAATCCGTATTCAGTCGTGGAAACAATACAAGAGCTGGTATCCAGTTTGTTTCGACCGTAGGGGGAGGGAGCAGCTCGTGTTTTGCGTGGCTGCGCGGGCCGCAAGCGGCCCGCGGGGATTTCCTATAGTCGGGTGGGGGCAAGTCTTTATATTCGACTTTTAAAAACTTTAAAAAAACTGAAGGATCAGGTTGAAAATGGCTAAGAAAGTGAAATACATTAGAAAATGGGTTTATGATGATGATGATGTTTGATTTCCATGACCGAAACTGAACATGGAAGAGGGCTGGGTACAAATCTCCTCATGGCGGTCAAAACGCTGAAGAAAATCCGTATTCAGTCGTGGAAACAATACAAGAGCTGGTATCCAGTTTGTTTCGACCGTAGGGGGAGGGAGCAGCTCGTGTTTTGCGTGGCTGCGCGGGCCGCAAGCGGCCCGCGGGGATTTCCTATAGTCGGGTGGGGGCAAGTCTTTTAGTTGCGACTTTAAAAACTTAAAAAAAACTGAAGGATCAGGTTGAAAATGGCTAAGAAAAGGTTATACATGAGAAAATGGGTTGATGATGATGATGATGTTTGATTTCCATGACCGAAACTGAACATGGAAGAGGGCTGGGTACAAATCTCCTCATGGCGGTCAAAACGCTGAAGAAAATCCGTATTCAGTCGTGGAAACAATACAAGAGCTGGTATCCAGTTTGTTTCGACCGTAGGGGGAGGGAGCAGCTCGTGTTTTGCGTGGCTGCGCGGGCCGCAAGCGGCCCGCGGGGATTTCCTATAGTCGGGTGGGGGCAAGTCTTTATATTCGACTTTTAAAAACTTTAAAAAAACTGAAGGATCAGGTTGAAAATGGCTAAGAAAGTGAAATACATTAGAAAATGGGTTTATGATGATGATGATGTTTGATTTCCATGACCGAAACTGAACATGGAAGAGGGCTGGGTACAAATCTCCTCATGGCGGTCAAAACGCTGAAGAAAATCCGTATTCAGTCGTGGAAACAATACAAGAGCTGGTATCCAGTTTGTTTCGACCGTAGGGGGAGGGAGCAGCTCGTGTTTTGCGTGGCTGCGCGGGCCGCAAGCGGCCCGCGGGGATTTCCTATAGTCGGGTGGGGGCAAGTCTTTATATTCGACTTTTAAAAACTTTAAAAAAACTGAAGGATCAGGTTGAAAATGGCTAAGAAAGTGAAATACATTAGAAAATGGGTTTATGATGATGATGATGTTTGATTTCCATGACCGAAACTGAACATGGAAGAGGGCTGGGTACAAATCTCCTCATGGCGGTCAAAACGCTGAAGAAAATCCGTATTCAGTCGTGGAAACAATACAAGAGCTGGTATCCAGTTTGTTTCGACCGTAGGGGGAGGGAGCAGCTCGTGTTTTGCGTGGCTGCGCGGGCCGCAAGCGGCCCGCGGGGATTTCCTATAGTCGGGTGGGGGCAAGTCTTTATATTCGACTTTTAAAAACTTTAAAAAAACTGAAGGATCAGGTTGAAAATGGCTAAGAAAGTGAAATACATTAGAAAATGGGTTTATGATGATGATGATGTTTGATTTCCATGACCGAAACTGAACATGGAAGAGGGCTGGGTACAAATCTCCTCATGGCGGTCAAAACGCTGAAGAAAATCCGTATTCAGTCGTAGAAACAATACAAGAGCTGGTATCCAGTTTGTTTCGACCGTAGGGGGAGGGAGCAGCTCGTGTTTTGCGTGGCTGCGCGGGCCGCAAGCGGCCCGCGGGGATTTCCTATAGTCGGGTGGGGGCAAGTCTTTATATTCGACTTTTAAAAACTTTAAAAAAACTGAAGGATCAGGTTGAAAATGGCTAAGAAAGTGAAATACATTAGAAAATGGGTTTATGATGATGATGATGTTTGATTTCCATGACCGAAACTGAACATGGAAGAGGGCTGGGTACAAATCTCCTCATGGCGGTCAAAACGCTGAAGAAAATCCGTATTCAGTCGTAGAAACAATACAAGAGCTGGTATCCAGTTTGTTTCGACCGTAGGGGGAGGGAGCAGCTCGTGTTTTGCGTGGCTGCGCGGGCCGCAAGCGGCCCGCGGGGATTTCCTATAGTCGGGTGGGGGCAAGTCTTTATATTCGACTTTTAAAAACTTAAAAAAAAACTGAAGGATCAGGTTGAAAATTGCTAAGAAAAGGTTATACATGAGAAAATGGGTTGATGATGATGATGATGTTTGATTTCCATGACCGAAAATTAACATGGAGGTGGTCCAGGGTACAAATCTCCTCATGGCAGTGAAAATGCGTAAGAAATATCATATTCAGTCGTGGAAATAATATAAGAACAGAAATCCAGTTCGTTTCGACCGTAGAGGGAGGGAGCAGCTCGGCCTCCGGCCTCGCGCTGAGATCGTGTTGGAACTCGGCCTCTCGCGAGCTCGCAAGTACCGTGGCTCGGCCTGACGGCCTCACCACGGTACTTGCTCGGGGTCGTGGTTCGGCCTGGCGGCCTCACCACGCCCCTGGCTCGGCCTTCGGCCTCGCCCAAAGTTAGGCCTCCGAGTCTCAAGGTCGGCCTGCGGCCTCCCTTGAGACATTTGCTCGGCCTGCGGCCTCGCTTGAGACTCTCGCGACCTCTCAAGCACCGTGGCTCGGCCTATCGGCCTCACCACGGTACTTGCTCGGGTCGTGGTTCGGCCTGGCGGCCTCACCACGCCTCTTGCTCGGCCTCCGGCCTCGCCAGGAACACTCGCGCTCGGCCTGCGGCCTCGCTCGAGTGATTTGCGACCTCGCGAGTGCCGTGGTTCGGCCTAGCGGCCTCACCACGGCACTCGCTCGGTCCGTCTGAAAATCACTTGTATGGCGACCATGGTCAAAAATTAAAAAAAAAAAAAAAAACTTCAAAAATGAAATCAGAGGCCCCAAAAACCCCCGTATGCAAAAAATCAGACCTCTCGGACCATTTTGAAATTTTTGAAAAAAAAAAAATGAAAATTAAAAAAAAAAAAACATTTTTCCAAAAAGATCTCCCGATTCCCTATGACATTTGGTCAAACACCCCCCATGAAAGTCGAACCGTTTCCGAGTTATGACAGGTTCAAAATTGTATGGCGGCCATGTTTTTTTGTATGGGAGGCCTCTTTTTTTTCATGTCTCCAAAAAGGTCCGAGGTTTTAGTGCATTTTTAGTTAAAGCGGTTCCCCCCTACCTCCTACCGTTTCCGAGATCCCTGGGGGGTCTACTACCAGGAGCTGGTCTTCTGGAGATCACGTATTTTTCCCTTTGCCTCTGAACATCCCCCTACAAGACCTCATACTCACATTTTCTCCCCAACCCCCCCAGTTCTCCAAACAACTATGTCAGTCAGTCAGTCAGTGAGTCAGTGAGTGAGTCAGTGGTAATTGAGCTTTATATAGTATAATAACTAGTGTTTTGCGTGGCTGCGCGGGCCGCAAGCGGCCCGCGGGGATTTCCTATAGTCGGGTGGGGGCAAATCATTTAGATCGACTTGTAAAACTTAAAAAAAACTGAAGGATCAGGTTGAAAATGGCTAAGAAAAGGTTATACATGTGAAAATGGGTTGATGATGATGATGATGATGATGATGTTTGATTTCCATGACCGAAAATTAACATGGAAGAGGGCTGGGTACAAATCTCCTCATGGCGGTCAAAACGCTGAAGAAAATCCATATTCAGGCGTGGAAACAATACAAGAGCTGATATCCAGTTTATTTCAACCGTAGGGGGAGGGAGCAGCTCGTGTTTTGCGTGGCTGCGCGGACCGCAAGCGGCCCGCGGGAATTTCTTATAGTAGGGTTGGGGCGGTTCTCTTAATCTGACTGAAAACTTGAAAAAAAATATGAAAAATCAGGTTGAAAATGGCTAAGAAAAGGTTATACATTAGAAAATGGGTTGATGATGATGATGATGTTTGATTTCCATGACCGACACTGAACATGGAGGTGGTCCGGGGTACAAATCTCCTCATGGCAGTGAAAATGCGAAAGAAATTTCATATTCAGTCGTGGAAATAATATAAGAACAGAAATCCAGTTTGTTTCGACCGTAGGGGGAGGGAGCAGCTCGGCCTTCGGCCTCGCGTTGAGTTTGGGTTGAATCTTGGCCTCTCGCGAGCTCGCAAGTACCGTGGCTCGGCCTGACGGCCTCACCACGGTACTTGCTCGGGTCGTGGTTCGGCCTGGCGGCCTCACCACGCCCCTGGCTCGGCCTTCGGCCTCGCCCAAAGTTAGGCCTCCGAGTCTCAAGGTCGGCCTGCGGCCTCCCTTGAGACATTTGCTCGGCCTACGGCCTCGCTTGAGACTCTCGCGACCTCTCAAGTACCGTGGCTCGGCCTATCGGCCTCACCACGGTACTTGCTCGGGTCGTGGTTCGGCCTGGCGGCCTCACCACGCCTCTTGCTCGGCCTCCGGCCTCGCCAGGAACACTCGCGCTCGGCCTGCGGCCTCGCTCGAGTGATTTGCGACCTCGCGAGCGCCGTGGTTCGGCCTCGCGGCCTCACCACGGCACTCGCTCGGTCCGTCTGAAAATCACTTGTATGGCGACCATGGTCAAAAATTAAAAAAAAAAAAAAAAAACTTCAAAAATGAAATCAGAGGCCCCAAAAACCCCCGTATGCAAAAAATCAGACCTCTCAGACCATTTTGAAATTTTTGAAAAAAAAAAAGTTTAAAATTAAAAAAAAAAAAAAAAAAAACGAAAAGATCTCACGATTCCCTATGACATTTGGTCAAACACCCCCCATGAAAGTCAAACCGTTTCCGAGTTATGACAGGTTCAAAATTGTATGGCGGCCATGTTTTTTTGTATGGGAGGCCTCTTTTTTTTCATGTCTCCAAAAAGGTCCGAGGTTTTGATGCATTTTTAGTTAAAACGGTTCCCCCCTACCTCCTACCGTTTCCGAGATCCCTGGGGGGTCTACCATCAGGTCATGGTCTTTTGAAGATCACGTATTTTTCCCTTTGCCTCTGAACGTCCCCCTACAAGACCTCATACTCACATTTTCTCCCCAACCCCCCCAGTTCTCCAAACAACTATGTCAGTGAGTCAGTGAGTGAGTCAGTCAGTGGTAATTCAGCTTTATATAGTATAATAACTAGTGTTTTGCGTGGCTGCGCGGGCCGCAAGCGGCCCGCGGGGATTTCCTATAGTCGGGTGGGGGCAAATCATTTAGATCGACTTGTAAAACTTTAAAAAAACTGAAGGATCAGGTTGAAAATGGCTAAGAAAAGGTTATACATGAGAAAATGGGTTGATGATGATGATGATGTTTGATTTCCATGACCGAAACTGAACATGGAAGAGGGCTGGGTACAAATCTCCTCATGGGAGTGTAAACGCGGCAGAAATATCATATTCAGTCGTGGAAATAATATAAGAACAGAAATCCAGTATGTTTCGACCGTAGGGGGAGGGAGCAGCTCGTGTTTTGCGTGGCTGCGCGGGCCGCAAGCGGCCCGCGGGGATTTCCTATAGTCGGGTGGGGGCAAGTCTTTATATTCGACTTTTAAAAACTTAAAAAAAACTGAAGGATCAGGTTGAAAATGGCTAAGAAAAGGTTATACATGAGAAAATGGGTTGATGATGATGATGATGTTTGATTTCCATGACCGAAACTGAACACGGAAGTGGGCAGGGGTACAAATCTCCTCATGGCGGTCAAAACGCTGAAGAAATATCATATTCAGTCGTGGAAATAATATAAGAACAGAAATCCAGTTTGTTTCGACCGTAGAGGGAGGGAGCAGCTCGGCCTCCGGCCTCGCGCTGAGTTCGTGTTGAAACTCGGCCTCTCGCGAGCTCGCAAGTACCGTGGCTCGGCCTGACGGCCTCACCACGGTACTTGCTCGGGGTCGTGGTTCGGCCTGGCGGCCTCACCACGCCCCTGGCTCGGCCTTCGGCCTCGCCCAAAGTTAGGCCTCCGAGTCTCAAGGTCGGCCTGCGGCCTCCCTTGAGACATTTGCTCGGCCTGCGGCCTCGCTTGAGACTCTCGCGACCTCTCAAGTACCGTGGCTCGGCCTATCGGCCTCACCACGGTACTTGCTCGGGTCGTGGTTCGGCCTGGCGGCCTCACCACGCCTCTTGCTCGGCCTCCGGCCTCGCCAAGAACACTCGCGCTCGGCCTGCGGCCTCGCTCGAGTGATTTGCGACCTCGCGAGCGCCGTGGTTCGGCCTGGCGGCCTCACCACGGCCCTCGCTCGGTCCGTCTGAAAATCACTTGTATGGCGACCATGGTCAAAAATTAAAAAAAAAAAAAAAAAACTTCAAAAATGAAATCAGAGGCCCCAAAAACCCCCGTATGCAAAAAATCAGACCTCTCGGACCATTTTGAAATTTTTGAAAAAAAAAAGTTTAAAATTAAAAAAAAAAAAACATTTTTCCAAAAAGATCTCCCGATTCCCTATGACATTTGGTCAAACACCCCCCATGAAAGTCAAACCGTTTCCGAGTTATGACAGGTTCAAAATTGTATGGCGGCCATGTTTTTTTGTATGGGAGGCCTCTTTTTTTTCATGTCTCCAAAAAGGTCCGAGGTTTTGAGGAACTTTTTGTTAAACCGCTTTACAAAAAATGTTTACCGTTTCCGAGATCCCTGGGGGGTCTACTACCAGGAGCTGGTCTTCTGGAGATCACGTATTTTTCCCTTTGCCTCTGAACATCCCCCTATAAGACCTCATACTCACATTTTCTCCCCAACCCCCCCAGTTCTCCAAACAACTATGTCAGTGAGTGAGTGAGTCAGTCAGTCAGTGAGTCAGTGGTAATTAAGCTTTATATAGTATAATAACTAGTGTTTTGCGTGGCTGCGCGGGCCGCAAGCGGCCCGCGGGGATTTCCTATAGTCGGGTGGGGGCAAATCATTTAGATCGACTTGTAAAACTTAAAAAAAACTGAAGGATCAGGTTGAAAATGGCTAAGAAAGTGAAATACATTAGAAAATTGGTTGATGATGATGATGATGTTTGATTTCCATGACCGGAAATTAACATGGAGGTGGTCCTGGGTACAAATCTCCTCATGGCAGTGAAAATGCGAAATAAATTTCATATTCAGTCGTGGAAATAATATAAGAACAGAAATCCAGTTTGTTTCGACCGTAGAGGGAGGGAGCAGCTCGGCCTCCGGCCTCGCGCTGAGTTCGTGTTGAAACTCGGCCTCTCGCGAGCTCGCAAGTACCGTGGCTCGGCCTGACGGCCTCACCACGGTACTTGCTCGGGGTCGTGGTTCGGCCTGGCGGCCTCACCACGCCCCTGGCTCGGCCTTCGGCCTCGCCCAAAGTTAGGCCTCCGAGTCTCAAGGTCGGCCTGCGGCCTCCCTTGAGACATTTGCTCGGCCTGCGGCCTCGCTTGAGACTCTCGCGACCTCTCAAGTACCGTGGCTCGGCCTATCGGCCTCACCACGGTACTTGCTCGGGTCGTGGTTCGGCCTGGCGGCCTCACCACGCCTCTTGCTCGGCCTCCGGCCTCGCCAAGAACACTCGCGCTCGGCCTGCGGCCTCGCTCGAGTGATTTGCGACCTCGCGAGCGCCGTGGTTCGGCCTGGCGGCCTCACCACGGCACTCGCTCGGTCCGTCTGAAAATCACTTGTATGGCGACCATGGTCAAAAATTAAAAAAAAAAAAAAAAAACTTCAAAAATGAAATCAGAGGCCCCAAAAACCCCCGTATGCAAAAAATCAGACCTCTCGGACCATTTTGAAATTTTTGAAAAAAAAAAGTTTAAAATTAAAAAAAAAAAAACATTTTTCCAAAAAGATCTCCCGATTCCCTATGACATTTGGTCAAACACCCCCCATGAAAGTCGAACCATTTCCGAGTTATGACAGGTTCAAAATTGTATGGCGGCCATGTTTTTTTGTATGGGAGGCCTCTTTTTTTTCATGTCTCCAAAAAGGTCCGAGGTTTTGAGGAACTTTTTGTTAAACCGCTTTAGAAAAAATGTTTACCGTTTCCGAGATCCCTGGGGGGTCTACTACCAGGAGCTGGTCTTTTGAAGATCACGTATTTTTCCCTTTGCCTCTGAACATCCCCCTACAAGACCTCATACTCACATTTTCTCCCCAACCCCCCCAGTTCTCCAAACAACTATGTCAGTGAGTCAGTGAGTCAGTGAGTCAGTGAGTGAGTCAGTGAGTCAGTGGTAATTAAGCTTTATATAGTATAATAACTAGTGTTTTGCGTGGCTGCGCGGGCCGCAAGCGGCCCGCGGGGATTTCCTATAGTCGGGTGGGGGCAAGTCTTTTAGTTGCGACTTTAAAAACTTAAAAAAAACTGAAGGATCAGGTTGAAAATGGCTAAGAAAGTGAAATACATTAGAAAATGGGTTGATGATGATGATGATGTTTGATTTATATGACCGAAACTGAACACGGAAGTGGGCAGGGGTACAAATCTCCTCATGGCGGTCAAAACGCTGAAGAAATTTCATATTCAGTCGTGGAAATAATATATGAACAGAAATCCAGTATGTTTCGACCGTAGGGGGAGGGAGCAGCTCGGCCTCCGGCCTCGCGCTGAGTTCGTGTTGAAACTCGGCCTCTCGCGAGCTCGCAAGTACCGTGGCTCGGCCTGACGGCCTCACCACGGTACTTGCTCGGGTCGTGGTTCGGCCTGGCGGCCTCACCACGGCCCTGGCTCGGCCTTCGGCCTCGCCCAAAGTTAGGCCTCCGAGTCTCAAGGTCAGCCTGCGGCCTCCCTTGAGACATTTGCTCGGCCTGCGACCTCAATTGAGACTCTCGCGACCTCTCAAGTACCGTGGCTCGGCCTATCGGCCTCACCACGGTACTTGCTCGGGTCGTGGTTCGGCCTGGCGGCCTCACCACGCCTCTTGCTCGGCCTCCGGCCTCGCCAGGAATACTCGCGCTCGGCCTGCGGCCTCGCTCGAGTGATTTGCGACCTCGCGAGCGCCGTGGTTCGGCCTGGCGGCCTCACCACGGCACTCGCTCGGTCCGTCTGAAAATCACTTGTATGGCGACCATGGTCAAAAATTAAAAAAAAAAAAAAAAAACTTCAAAAATGAAATCAGAGGCCCAAAAAACCCCCGTATGCAAAAAATCAGACCTCTCGGACCATTTTGAAATTTTTGAAAAAAAAAAGTTGAAAATTAAAAAAAAAAAAACATTTTTCCAAAAAGATCTCCCGATTCCCTATGACATTTGGTCAAACACCCCCCATGAAAGTCTAACCGTTTCCGAGTTATGACAGGTTCAAATTTGTATGGCGGCCATGTTTTTTTGTATGGGAGGCCTCTTTTTTTTCATGTCTCCAAAAAGGTCCGAGGTTTTGAGGAACTTTTTGTTAAACCGCTTTACTAAAAATGTTTACCGTTTCTGAGATCCCTGGGGGGTCTACTACCAGGAGCTGGTCTTCTGAAGATCACGTATTTTTCCCTTTGCCTCTGAACATCCCCCTACAAGACCTCATACTCACATTTTCTCCCCAACCCCCCCAAGTCTCAAAACAACTATGTCAGTGAGTCAGTCAGTCAGTGAGTGAGTGAGTCAGTGGTAATTAAGCTTTATATAGTATAATAACTAGTGTTTTGCGTGGCTGCGCGGGCCGCAAGCGGCCCGCGGGGATTTCCTATAGTCGGGTGGGGGCAAGTCTTTTAGTTGCGACTTTAAAAACTTAAAAAAAACTGAAGGATCAGGTTGAAAATGGCTAAGAAAAGGTTATACATGAGAAAATGGGTTGATGATGATGATGATGATGTTTGATTTCCATGACCGGAAATTAACATGGAGGTGGTCCTGGGTACAAATCTCCTCATGGCAGTGAAAATGCGAAATAAATTTCATATTCAGTCGTGGAAATAATATAAGAACAGAAATCCAGTTTGTTTCGACCGTAGAGGGAGGGAGCAGCTCGGCCTCCGGCCTCGCGCTGAGTTCGTGTTGAAACTCGGCCTGTCGCGAGCTCGCAAGTACCGTGGCTCGGCCTGACGGCCTCACCACGGTACTTGCTCGGGGTCGTGGTTCGGCCTGGCGGCCTCACCACGCCCCTGGCTCGGCCTTCGGCCTCGCCCAAAGTTAGGCCTCCGAGTCTCAAGGTCGGCCTGCGGCCTCCCTTGAGACATTTGCTCGGCCTGCGGCCTCGCTTGAGACTCTCGCGACCTCTCAAGTACCGTGGCTCGGCCTGTCGGCCTCACCACGGTACTTGCTCGGGTCGTGGTTCGGCCTGGCGGCCTCACCACGCCTCTTGCTCGGCCTCCGGCCTCGCCAGGAACACTCGCTCGAGTGATTTGCGACCTCGCGAGCGCCGTGGTTCGGCCTGGCGGCCTCACCACGGCACTCGCTCGGTCCGTCTGAAAATCACTTGTATGGCGACCATGGTCAAAAATTAAAAAAAAAAAAAAAAACTTCAAAAATGAAATCAGAGGCCCCAAAAACCCCCGTATGCAAAAAATCAGACCTCTCGGACCATTTTGAAATTTTTGAAAAAAAAAAGTTGAAAATTAAAAAAAAAAAAACATTTTTCCAAAAAGATCTCCCGATTCCCTATGACATTTGGTCAAACACCCCCCATGAAAGTCTAACCGTTTCCGAGTTATGACAGGTTCAAAATTGTATGGCGGCCATGTTTTTTTGTATGGGAGGCCTCTTTTTTTTCATGTCTCCAAAAAGGTCCGAGGTTTTGAGGAACTTTTTGTTAAACCGCTTTAGTAAAAATGTTTACCGTTTCCGAGATCCCTGGGGGGTCTACTACCAGGAGCTGGTCTTCTGAAGATCCCGTATTTTTCCCTTTGCCTCTGAACATACCCCTACAAGACCTCATACTCACATTTTCTCCCCATGCTCCCCAGTTCTCCAAACAACTATCTAAATCAGTGAGTCAGTGAATGGTAATTAAGCTTTATATAGTATAACTAGTGTTTTGCGTGGCTGCGCGGGCCGCAAGCGGCCCGCGGGGATTTCCTATAGTCGGGTGGGGGCAAATCATTTAGATCGACTTGTAAAACTTAAAAAAAACTGAAGGATCAGGTTGAAAATGGCTAAGAAAAGGTTATACATGAGAAAATGGGTTGATGATGATGATGATGTTTGATTTCCATGACCGGAAATTAACATGGAGGTGGTCCTGGGTACAAATCTCCTCATGGCAGTGAAAATGCGAAATAAAATTCATATTCAGTCGTTGAAACAATACAAGAGCTGATATCCAGTTTGTTTCGACCGCAGGGGGAGGGAGCAGCTCGGCCTTCGGCCTCGCGTTGAGTTTGGATTGAAGCTCGGCCTCTCGCGAGAGTCTCAAGGTCGGCCTGCGGCCTCCCTTGAGACATTTGCTCGGCCTGCGGCCTCGCTTGAGACTCTCGCGACCTCGCAAGTACCGTGGCTCGGCCTGACGGCCTCACCACGGTACTTGCTCGGGTCGTGGTTCGGCCTGGCGGCCTCACCACGCCTCTTGCTCGGCCTCCGGCCTCGCCAGGAACACTCGCGCTCGGCCTGCGGCCTCGCTCGAGTGATTTGCGACCTCGCGAGTGCCGTGGTTCGGCCTGGCGGCCTCACCACGGCACTCGCTCGGTCCGTCTGAAAATCACTTGTATGGCGACCATGGTCAAAAAAAAAAAAAAAAAAAAAAAAACTTCAAAAATGAAATCAGAGGCCCCAAAAACCCCCGTATGCAAAAAATCAGACCTCTCGGACAATTTTGAAATTTTAAAAAAAAAAAAGTTCAAAATTAAAAAAAAAAAAACATTTTTCCGAAAAGATCTCCCGATTCCCTATGACATTTGGTCAAACACCCCCCATGAAAGTCGAACCGTTTCCGAGTTATGACAGGTTCAAAATTGTATGGCGGCCATGTTTTTTTGTATGGGAGGCCTCTTTTTTTTCATGTCTCCAAAAAGGTCCGAGGTTTTGAGGAACTTTTTGTTAAACCGCTTTAGTAAAAATGTTTACCGTTTCCGAGATCCCTGGGGGGTCTACTACCAGGAGCTGGTCTTCTGGAGATCACGTATTTTTCCCTTTGCCTCTGAACATCCCCCTACAAGACCTCATACTCACATTTTCTCCCCAACCCCCCCAGTTCTCCAAACAACTATGTCAGTGAGTCAGTGAGTGAGTCAGTGAGTCAGTGAGTGAGTGAGTCAGTGGTAATTGAGCTTTATATAGTATAACTAGTGTTTTGCGTGGCTGCGCGGGCCGCAAGCGGCCCGCGGGGATTTCCTATAGTCGGGTTGGGGCGGTTCTCTTAGTTCGACTTTTAAAAACTTTAAAAAAACAGAAGGATCAGGTTGAAAATGGCTAAGAAAAGGTTATACATGAGAAAATGGGTTGATGATGATGATGATGTTTGATTTCCATGACCGAAACTGAACATGGAAGAGGGCTGGGTACAAATCTCCTCATGGCGGTCAAAACGCTGGAGAAATTTCATATTCAGTCGTGGAAATAATATATGAACCATATCCAGTATGTTTCGACCGTAGGGGGAGGGAGCAGCTCGGCCTTCGGCCTCGCGTTGAGTTTGGGTTGAAGCTTGGCCTCTCGCGAGCTCGCAAGTACCGTGGCTCGGCCTGACGGCCTCACCACGGTACTTGCTCGGGGTCGTGGTTCGGCCTGGCGGCCTCACCACGCCCCTGACTCGGCCTTCGGCCTCGCCCAAAGTTAGGCCTCCGAGTCTCAAGGTCGGCCTGAGGCCTCCCTTGAGACATTTGCTCGGCTTGCGGCCTCGCTTGAGACTCTCGCGACCTCTCAAGTACCGTGGCTCGGCCTATCGGCCTCACCACGGTACTTGCTCGGGTCGTGGTTCGGCCTAGCGGCCTCACCACGCCTCTTCCTTGGCTTCCGGCCTCGCCAAGAACACTCGCGCTCGGCCTACGGCCTCGCTCGCGTGATTTGCGACCTCGCGAGTGCCGTGGTTCGGCCTGGCGGCCTCACCACGGCACTCGCTCGGTCCGTCTGAAAATCACTTGTATGGCGACCATGGTCAAAAATTAAAAAAAAAAAAAAAAAACTTCAAAAATGAAATCAGAGGCCTCAAAAACCCCCGTATGCAAAAAATCAGACCTCTCGGACCATTTTGAAATTTTTGAAAAAAAAAAGTTGAAAATTAAAAAAAAAAAAACATTTTTCCAAAAAGATCTCCCGATTCCCTATGACATTTGGTCAAACACCCCCCATGAAAGTCAAACCGTTTCCGAGTTATGACAGGTTCAAATTTGTATGGCGGCCATGTTTTTTTGTATGGGAGGCCTCTTTTTTTTCATGTCTCCAAAAAGGTCCGAGGTTTTGAGGAACTTTTTGTTAAACCGCTTTAGTAAAAATGTTTACCGTTTCCGAGATCCCTGGGGGGTCTACTACCAGGAGCTGGTCTTCTGGAGATCACGTATTTTTCCCTTTGCCTCTGAACATCCCCCTACAAGACCTCATACTCACATTTTCTCCCCAACCCCCCCAGTTCTCCAAACAACTATGTCAGTGAGTCAGTGAGTCAGTGAGTCAGTGAGTCAGTGAGTGAGTCAGTGAGTCAGTGGTAATTAAGCTTTATATAGTATAACTAGTGTTTTGCGTGGCTGCGCGGGCCGCAAGCGGCCCGCGGGGATTTCCTATAGTCGGGTGGGGGCAAATCATTTAGATCGACTTGTAAAACTTTAAAAAAACTGAAGGATCAGGTTGAAAATGGCTAAGAAAAGGTTATACATGAGAAAATGGGTTGATGATGATGATGATGTTTGATTTCCATGACCGGAAATTAACATGGAGGTGGTCCTGGGTACAAATCTCCTCATGGCAGTGAAAATGCGAAATAAATTTCATATTCAGTCGTGGAAATAATATAAGAACAGAAATCCAGTTTGTTTCGACCGTAGAGGGAGGGAGCAGCTCGGCCTCCGGCCTCGCGCTGAGTTCGTGTTGAAACTCGGCCTCTCGCGAGCTCGCAAGTACCGTGGCTCGGCCTGACGGCCTCACCACGGTACTTGCTCGGGGTCGTGGTTCGGCCTGGCGGCCTCACCACGCCCCTGGCTCGGCCTTCGGCCTCGCCCAAAGTTAGGCCTCCGAGTCTCAAGGTCGGCCTGCGGCCTCCCTTGAGACATTTGCTCGGCCTGCGGCCTCGCTTGAGACTCTCGCGACCTCTCAAGTACCGTGGCTCGGCCTATCGGCCTCACCACGGTACTTGCTCGGGTCGTGGTTCGGCCTGGCGGCCTCACCACGCCTCTTGCTCGGCCTCCGGCCTCGCCAGGAACACTCGCGCTCGGCCTGCGGCCTCGCTCGAGTGATTTGCGACCTCGCGAGCGCCGTGGTTCGGCCTGGCGGCCTCACCACGGCACTCGCTCGGTCCGTCTGAAAATCACTTGTATGGCGACCATGGTCAAAAATTAAAAAAAAAAAAAAAAAACTTCAAAAATGAAATCAGAGGCCCCAAAAACCCCCGTATGCAAAAAATCAGACCTCTCGGACCATTTTGAAATTTTTGAAAAAAAAAAGTTGAAAATTAAAAAAAAAAAACATTTTTCCAAAAAGATCTCCCGATTCCCTATGACATTTGGTCAAACACCCCCCATGAAAGTCAAACCGTTTCCGAGTTATGACAGGTTCAAAATTGTATGGCGGCCATGTTTTTTTGTATGGGAGGCCTCTTTTTTTTCATGTCTCCAAAAAGGTCCGAGGTTTTGAGGAACTTTTTGTTAAACCGCTTTGGTAAAAATGTTTACCGTTTCCGAGATCCCTGGGGGGTCTACCATCAGGTCATGGTCTTTTGAAGATCACGTATTTTTCCCTTTGCCTCTGAACATCCCCCTACAAGACCTCATACTCACATTTTCTCCCCAACCCCCCCAAGTCTCCAAACAACTATGTCAGTGAGTGAGTGAGTCAGTGAGTCAGTGGTAATTAAGCTTTATATAGTATAACTAGTGTTTTGCGTGGCTGCGCGGGCCGCAAGCGGCCCGCGGGGATTTCCTATAGTCGGGTGGGGGCAAGTCTTTTAGTTGCGACTTTAAAAACTTTAAAAAAACTGAAGGATCAGGTTGAAAATGGCTAAGAAAAGGTTATACATGAGAAAATGGGTTGATGATGATGTTTGATTTCCATGACCGAAACTGAACATGGAAGAGGGCTGGGTACAAATCTCCTCATGCCTGTGAAAACGCTGAAGAAATATCATATTCAGTCGTGGAAATAATATAAGAACAGAAATCCAGTTTGTTTCGACCGTAGAGGGAGGGAGCAGCTCGGCCTCCGGCCTCGCGCTGAGTTCGTGTTGAAACTCGGCCTCTCGCGAGCTCGCAAGTACCGTGGCTCGGCCTGACGGCCTCACCACGGTACTTGCTCGGGGTCGTGGTTCGGCCTGGCGGCCTCACCACGCCCCTGGCTCGGCCTTCGGCCTCGCCCAAAGTTAGGCCTCCGAGTCTCAAGGTCGGCCTGCGGCCTCCCTTGAGACATTTGCTCGGCCTGCGGCCTCGCTTGTGACTCTCGCGACCTCTCAAGTACCGTGGCTCGGCCTATCGGCCTCACCACGGTACTTGCTCGGGTCGTGGTTCGGCCTGGCGGCCTCACCACGCCTCTTGCTCGGCCTCCGGCCTCGCCAGGAACACTCGCGCTCGGCCTGCGGCCTCGCTCGAGTGATTTGCTACCTCGCGAGTGCCGTGGTTCGGCCTGACGGCCTCACCACGGCACTCGCTCGGTCCGTCTGAAAATCACTTGTATGGCGACCATGGTCAAAAATTAAAAAAAAAAAAAAAAAACTTCAAAAATGAAATCAGAGGCCCCGAAAACCCCCGTATGCAAAAAATCAGACCTCTCAGACCATTTTGAAATTTAAAAAAAAAAAAAGTTGAAAATTAAAAAAAAAAAAACATTTTTCCAAAAAGATCTCCCGATTCCCTATGACATTTGGTCAAACACCCCCCATAAAAGTCTAACCGTTTCCGAGTTATGACAGGTTCAAAATTGTATGGCGGCCATGTTTTTTTGTATGGGAGGCCTCTTTTTTTTCATGTCTCCAAAAAGGTCCGAGGTTTTGAGGAACTTTTTGTTAAACCGCTTTAGTAAAAATGTTTACCGTTTCCGAGATCCCTGGGGGGTCTACTACCAGGAGCTGGTCTTCTGAAGATCACGTATTTTTCCCTTTGCCTCTGAACATCCCCCTACAAGACCTCATACTCACATTTTCTCCCCAACCCCCCCAGTTCTCCAAACAACTATGTCAGTCAGTCAGTGAGTGAGTGAGTGAGTCAGTGGTAATTGAGCTTTATATAGTATAACTAGTGTTTTGCGTGGCTGCGCGGGCCGCAAGCGGCCCGCGGGGATTTCCTATAGTCGGGTGGGGGCAAATCATTTAGATCGACTTGTAAAACTTTAAAAAAACTGAAGGATCAGGTTGAAAATGGCTAAGAAAAGGTTATACATGAGAAAATGGGTTGATGATGATGATGATGTTTGATTTCCATGAACGAAAATGAACATGGAGGAGGTCCTGGGTACAAATCTCCTCATGGCGGTCAAAACGCTGAAGAAAATCCATATTCAGTCGTTGAAACAATACAAGAGCTGATATCCAATTTGTTTCGACCGTAGAGGGAGGGAGCAGCTCGGCCTTCGGCCTCGCGTTGTGTTTGGGTTGAAGCTCGGCCTGTTGCGAGCTCGCAAGTACCGTGGCTCGGCCTGACGGCCTCACCACGGTACTTGCTCGGGGTCGTGGTTCGGCCTGGCGGCCTCGCCCAAAGTTAGGCCTCCGAGTCTCAAGGTCGGCCTGCGGCCTCCCTTGAGACATTTGCTCGGCCTGCGGCCTCGCTTGAGACTCTCGCGACCTCGCAAGTACCGTGGCTCGGCCTGACGGCCTCACCACGGTACTTGCTCGGTGCGTGGTTCGGCCTGGCGGCCTCACCACGCCTCTTGCTAGGCCTCCGGCCACTCGCAAAACACTCGAGCTCGGCCTGCGGCCTCGCTCGAGTGATTTGCGACCTCGCGAGTGCCGTGGTTCGGCCTGGCGGCCTCACCACGGCCCTCGCTCGGTCCGTCTGAAAATCACTTGTATGGCGACCATGGTCAAAAATTAAAAAAAAAAAAAAAAAACTTCAAAAATGAAATCAGAGGCCCCAAAAACCCCCGTATGCAAAAAATCAGACCTCTCGGACCATTTTGAAATTTTTGAAAAAAAAAAGTTTAAAATTAAAAAAAAAAAAACATTTTTCCAAAAAGATCTCCCGATTCCCTATGACATTTGGTCAAACACCCCCCATGAAAGTCAAACCGTTTCCGAGTTATGACAGGTTCAAAATTGTATGGCGGCCATGTTTTTTTGTATGGGAGGCCTCTTTTTTTTCATGTCTCCAAAAAGGTCCGAGGTTTTGAGGAACTTTTTGTTAAACCGCTTTAGTAAAAATGTTTACCGTTTCCGAGATCCCTGGGGGGTCTACTACCAGGAGCTGGTCTTCTGGAGATCACGTATTTTTCCCTTTGCCTCTGAACATCCCCCTACAAGACCTCATACTCACATTTTCTCCCCATGCTCCCCAGTTCTCCAAACAACTATGTCAGTGAGTCAGTGAGTCAGTCAGTCAGTCAGTCAGTGAGTCAGTGAGTCAGTGGTAATTCAGCTTTATATAGTATAATAACTAGTGTTTTGCGTGGCTGCGCGGGCCGCAAGCGGCCCGCGGGGATTTCCTATAGTCGGCTGGGGGCAAATCATTTAGATCGACTTGTAAAACTTAAAAAAAACTGAAGGATCAGGTTGAAAATGGCTAAGAAAAGGTTATACATGAGAAAATGGGTTGATGATGATGATGATGTTTGATTTCCATGACCGAAACTGAACATGGAAGAGGGCTGGGTACAAATCTCCTCATGGCGGTCAAAACGCTGAAGAAAATCCATATTCAGTCGTTGAAACAATACAAGAGCTGATATCCAGTTTGTTTCGACCGTAGAGGGAGGGAGCAGCTCGGCCTTCGGCCTCGCGTTGAGTTTGGGTTGAAGCTCGGCCTGTCGCGAGCTCGCAAGTACCGTGGCTCGGCCTGACGGCCTCACCACGGTACTTGCTCGGGGTCGTGGTTCGGCCTGGCGGCCTCACCACGCCCCTGGCTCGGCCTTCTTTGGGCCTAACTTTGGGCGAGGCCTCCGAGTCTCAAGGTCGGCCTGCGGCCTCCCTTGAGACATTTGCTCGGCCTGCGGCCTCGCTTGAGACTCTCGTGACCTCTCAAGTACCGTGGCTCGGCCTATCGGCCTCACCACGGTACTTGCTCGGGTCGTGGTTCGGCCTTGCGGCCTCACCACGCCTCTTTCTCGGCCTCCGGCCTCGCGCAAAACACTCGAGCTCGGCCTGCGGCCTCGCTCGAGTGATTTGCGACCTCGCGAGCGCCATGGTTCGGCCTGGCGGCCTCACCACGGCACTCGCTCGGTCCGTCTGGAAATCACTTGTATGGCGACCATGGTCAAAAATTAAAAAAAAAAAAAAAACTTGAAAAATGAAATCAGAGGCCCCAAAAACCCCCGTATGCAAAAAATCAGACCTCTCGGACCATTTTGAAATTTTTGAAAAAAAAAAGTTGAAAATTAAAAAAAAAAAAACATTTTTCCAAAAAGATCTCCCGATTCCCTATGACATTTGGTCAAACACCCCCCATAAAAGTCTAACCGTTTCCGAGTTATGACAGGTTCAAAATTGTATGGCGGCCATGTTTTTTTGTATGGGAGGCCTCTTTTTTTTCATGTCTCCAAAAAGGTCCGAGGTTTTGAGGAACTTTTTGTTAAACCGCTTTAGTAAAAATGTTTACCGTTTCCGAGATCCCTGGGGGGTCTACCATCAGGTCATGGTCTTTTGAAGATCACGTATTTTTCCCTTTGCCTCTGAACATCCCCCTACAAGACCTCATACTCACATTTTCTCCCCAACCCCCCCAGTTCTCCAAACAACTATGTCAGTGAGTGAGTGAGTCAGTCAGTCAGTGAGTCAGTGGTAATTCAGCTTTATATAGTATAACTAGTGTTTTGCGTGGCTGCGCGGGCCGCAAGCGGCCCGCGGGGATTTCCTATAGTCGGGTTGGGGCGGTTCTCTTAGTTCGACTTTTAAAAACTTAAAAAAAACTGAAGGATCAGGTTGAAAATGGCTAAGAAAAGGTTATACATGAGAAAATGGGTTGATGATGATGATGATGTTTGATTTCCATGACCGAAACTGAACATGGAAGAGGGCTGGGTACAAATCTCCTCATGGCGGTCAAAACGCTGAAGAAAATCCATATTCAGTCGTTGAAACAATACAAGAGCTGATATCCAGTTTGTTTCGACCGTAGAGGGAGGGAGCAGCTCGGCCTTCGGCCTCGCGTTGAGTTTGGGTTGAAGCTCGGCCTGTCGCGAGCTCGCAAGTACCGTGGCTCGGCCTGACGGCCTCACCACGGTACTTGCTCGGGGTCGTGGTTCGGCCTGGCGGCCTCACCACGCCCCTGGCTCGGCCTTCGGCCTCGCCCAAAGTTAGGCCTCCGAGTCTCAAGGTCGGCCTGCGGCCTCCCTCGAGACATTTGCTCGGCCTGCGGCCTCGCTTGAGACTCTCGCGACCTCGCAAGTACCGTGGCTCGGCCTATCGGCCTCACCACGGTACTTGCTCGCGTCGTGGTTCGGCCTGGCGGCCTCACCACGCCTCCTGCTCGGCCTCCGGCCTCGCCAGGAACACTCGCGCTCGGCCTGCGGCCTCGCTCGAGTGATTTGCGACCTCGCGAGTGCCGTGGTTCGGCCTGGCGGCCTCACCACGGCACTCGCTCGGTCCGTCTGAAAATCACTTGTATGGCGACCATGGTCAAAAATTAAAAAAAAAAAAAAAAAAACTTCAAAAATGAAATCAGAGGCCCCAAAAACCCCCGTATGCAAAAAATCAGACCTCTCGGACAATTTTGAAATTTAAAAAAAAAAAAAGTTGAAAAAAAAAAAAAAAAAAACATTTTTCCAAAAAGATCTCCCGATTCCCTATGACATTTGGTCAAACACCCCCCATGAAAGTCTAACCGTTTCCGAGTTATGACAGGTTCAAATTTGTATGGCGGCCATGTTTTTTTGTATGGGAGGCCTCTTTTTTTTCATGTCTCCAAAAAGGTCCGAGGTTTTGAGGAACTTTTTGTTAAACCGCTTTAGTAAAAATGTTTACCGTTTCCGAGATCCTTGGGGGGTCTACTACCAGGAGCTGGTCTTCTGAAGATCACGTATTTTTCCCTTTGCCTCTGAACATCCCCCTACAAGACCTCATACTCACATTTTCTCCCCGACCCCCCCAGTTCTCCAAACAACTATGTCAGTGAGTCAGTGAGTGAGTGAGTCAGTGGTAATTAAGCTTTATATAATATACTAGTGTTTTGCGTGGCTGCGCGGGCCGCAAGCGGCCCGCGGGGATTTCCTATAGTCGGGTGGGGGCAAGTCTTTACATTCGACTTGAAAAAACTTTAAAAAAACTGAAGGATCAGGTTGAAAATGGCTAAGAAAAGGTTATACATGAGAAAATGGGTTGATGATGATGATGATGTTTGATTTCCATGACCGGAAATTAACATGGAGGTGGTCCTGGGTACAAATCTCCTCATGGCAGTGAAAATGCGAAATAAATTTCATATTCAGTCGTGGAAATAATATAAGAACAGAAATCCAGTTTATTTTAACCGTAGGGGGAGGGAGCAGCTCGTGTTTTGCGTGGCTGCGCGGGCCGCAAGCGGCCCGCGGGGATTTCCCATAGTCGGGTTGGGGCGGTTCTCTTAGTTCGAGTTTTAAAAACTTGAAAAAAAACAGAAGGATCAGGTTGAAAATGGCTAAGAAAAGGTTATACATGAGAAAATGGGTTGATGATGATGATGATGTTTGATTTCCATGACCGAAACTGAACATTGAAGAGGGCTGGGTACAAATCTCCTCATGGCGGTCAAAACGCTGAAGAAATTTCATATTCAGTCGTGGAAATAATATATGAACAGAAATCCAGTATGTTTCGACCGTAGGGGGAGGGAGCAGCTCGGCCTCCGGCCTCGCGTTGAGTTTGGGTTGAAGCTTGGCCTCTCGCGAGCTCGCAAGTACCGTGGCTCGGCCTGACGGCCTCACCACGGTACTTGCTCGGGTCGTGGTTCGGCCTGGCGGCCTCACCACGCCCCTGGCCTCGCCTTCGGCCTCGCCCAAAGTTAGGCCTCCGAGTCTCAAGGTCGGCCTGCGGCCTCCCTTGAGACATTTGCTCGGCCTGCGGCCTCGCTTGAGACTCTCGCGACCTCTCAAGTACCGTGGCTCGGCCTATCGGCCTCACCACGGTACTTGCTCGGGTCGTGGTTCGGCCTCGCGGCCTCACCACGCCTCTTGCTCGGCCTCCGGCCTCGCCAGGAACACTCGCGCTCGGCCTGCGGCCTCGCTCGAGTGATTTGCGACCTCGCGAGTGCCGTGGTTCGGCCTGGCGGCCTCACCACGGCACTCGCTCGGTCCGTCTGAAAATCACTTGTATGGCGACCATGGTCAAAAATTTAAAAAAAAAAAAAAAACTTCAAAAATGAAATCAGAGGCCCCAAAAACCCCCGTATGCAAAAAATCAGACCTCTCGGACCATTTTGAAATTTTTGAAAAAAAAAAGTTGAAAATTAAAAAAAAAAAAACATTTTTCCAAAAAGATCTCCCGATTCCCTATGACATTTGGTCAAACACCCCCCATGAAAGTCAAACCGTTTCCGAGTTATGACAGGTTCAAAATTGTATGGCGGCCATGTTTTTTTGTATGGGAGGCCTCTTTTTTTTCATGTCTCCAAAAAGGTCCGAGGTTTTGAGGAACTTTTTGTTAAACCGCTTTAGTAAAAATGTTTACCGTTTCCGAGATCCCTGGGGGGTCTACTACCAGGAGCTGGTCTTCTGAAGATCACGTATTTTTCCCTTTGCCTCTGAACATCCCCCTACAAGACCTCATACTCACATTTTCTCCCCAACCCCCCCAAGTCTCCAAACAACTATGTCAGTGAGTGAGTGAGTCAGTCAGTGGTAATTAAGCTTTATATAGTATAACTAGTGTTTTGCGTGGCTGCGCGGGCCGCAAGCGGCCCGCGGGGATTTCCTATAGTCGAGTGGGGGCAAATCATTTAGATCGACTTGTAAAACTTAAAAAAAACTGAAGGATCAGGTTGAAAATGGCTAAAAAACCGAAATACATTAGAAAATGGGTTGATGATGATGATGATGTTTCATTTCCATGACCGAAACTGAACATGGAGGTGGGCCGGGTACAAATCTCCTCATGGCGGTCAAAACGCTGAAGAAATTTCATATTCAGTCATGGAAATAATATATGAACAGAAATCCAGTATGTTTCGACCGTAGGGGGAGGGAGCAGCTCGGCCTTCGGCCTCGCACTGAGTTTGGGTTGAAGCTCGGCTTCTCGCGAGCTCGCAAGTACCGTGGCTCGGCCTGACGGCCTCACCACGGTACTTGCTCGTTGCGTGGTTCAGCCTTGCGGCCTCACCACGCCCCTGGCTCGGCCTTCGGCCTCGCCCAAAGTTAGGCCTCCGAGTCTGAGACATTTGCTCGGCCTGCGGCCTCGCTTGAGACTCTCGCGACCTACTTGCTCGGGTCGTGGTTCGGCCTGGCGGCCTCACCACGCCTCTTGCTCGGCCTCCGGCCTCGCCAGGAACACTCGCGCTCGGCCTGCGGCCTCGCTCGAGTGATTTGCGACCTCGCGAGCGCCGTGGTTCGGCCTGGCGGCCTCACCACGGCACTCGCTCGGTCCGTCTGAAAATCACTTGTATGGCGACCATTGTCAAAAATTAAAAAAAAAAAAAAAAACTTCAAAAATGAAATCAGAGGCCCCAAAAACCCCCGTATGCAAAAAATCAGACCTCTCGGACCATTTTGAAATTTTTGAAAAAAAAAAGTTGAAAATTAAAAAAAAAAAAACATTTTTCCAAAAAGATCTCCCGATTCCCTATGACATTTGGTCAAACACCCCCCATGAAAGTCTAACCGTTTCCGAGTTATGACAGGTTCAAAATTGTATGGCGGCCATGTTTTTTTGTATGGGAGGCCTCTTTTTTTTCATGTCTCCAAAAAGGTCCGAGGTTTTGAGGAACTTTTTGTTAAACCGCTTTAGTAAAAATGTTTACCGTTTCCGAGATCCCTGGGGGGTCTACTACCAGGAGCTGGTCTTCTGAAGATCCCGTATTTTTCCCTTTGCCTCTGAACATACCCCTACAAGACCTCATACTCACATTTTCTCCCCATGCTCCCCAGTTCTCCAAACAACTATCTAAATCAGTGAGTCAGTGAATGGTAATTAAGCTTTATATAGTATAACTAGTGTTTTGCGTGGCTGCGCGGGCCGCAAGCGGCCCGCGGGGATTTCCTATAGTCGGGTGGGGGCAAGTCTTTATATTCGACTTGAAAAAACTTTAAAAAAACTGAAGGATCAGGTTGAAAATGGCTAAGAAAGTGAAATACATTAGAAAATGGGTTGATGATGATGATGATGTTTGATTTCCATGACCGGAAATTAACATGGAGGTGGTCCTGGGTACAAATCTCCTCATGGCAGTGAAAATGCGAAATAAATTTCATATTCAGTCGTGGAAATAATATAAGAACAGAAATCCAGTTTGTTTCGACCGTAGAGGGAGGGAGCAGCTCGGCCTCCGGCCTCGCGCTGAGTTCGTGTTGAAACTCGGCCTCTCGCGAGCTCGCAAGTACCGTGGTTCGGCCTGACGGCCTCACCACGGTACTTGCTCGGGGTCGTGGTTCGGCCTGGCGGCCTCACCACGGCCCTGGCTCGGCCTTCGGCCTCGCCCAAAGTTAGGCCTCCGAGTCTCAAGGTCGGCCTGCGGCCTCCCTTGAGACATTTGCTCGGCCTGCGGCCTCGCTTGAGACTCTCGCGACCTCTCAAGTACCGTGGCTCGGCCTATCGGCCTCACCACGGTACTTGCTCGGGTCGTGGTTCGGCCTGGCGGCCTCACCACGCCTCTTGCTCGGCCTCCGGCCTCGCGCAAAACACTCGAGCTCGGCCTGCGGCCTCGCTCGAGTGATTTGCGACCTCGCGAGTGCCGTGGTTCGGCCTGGCGGCCTCACCACGGCACTCGCTCGGTCCGTCTGAAAATCACTTGTATGGCGACCATGGTCAAAAATTAAAAAAAAAAAAAAAAAACTTCAAAAATGAAATCAGAGGCCCCAAAAACCCCCGTATGCAAAAAATCAGACCTCTGGGACCATTTTGAAATTTTTGAAAAAAAAAAGTTTAAAATTAAAAAAAAAAAAACATTTTTCCAAAAAGATCTCCCGATTCCCTATGACATTTGGTCAAACACCCCCCATGAAAGTCGAACCGTTTCCGAGTTATGACAGGTTCAAAATTGTATGGCGGCCATGTTTTTTTGTATGGGAGGCCTCTTTTTTTTCATGTCTCCAAAAAGGTCCGAGGTTTTGAGGAACTTTTTATTAAACCGCTTTAGTAAAAATGTTTACCGTTTCCGAGATCCCTGGGGGGTCTACTACCAGGAGCTGGTCTTCTGAAGATTCCGTATTTTTCCCTTTGCCTCTGAACATACCCCTACAAGACCTCATACTCACATTTTCTCCCCAACCCCCCCAGTTCTCCAAACAACTATGTCAGTGAGTCAGTCAGTGAGTCAGTGAGTCAGTGAGTCAGTGAGTCAGTGGTAATTAAGCTTTATATAGTATAATAACTAGTGTTTTGCGTGGCTGCGCGGGCCGCAAGCGGCCCGCGGGGATTTCCTATAGTCGGGTGGGGGCAAGTCTTTTAGTTGCGACTTTAAAAACTTTAAAAAAACTGAAGGATCAGGTTGAAAATGGCTAAGAAAAGGTTATACATGAGAAAATGGGTTGATGATGATGATGATGTTTGATTTCCATGACCGAAACTGAACATGGAAGAGGGCTGGGTACAAATCTCCTCATGGCGGTCAAAACGCTGCAGAAAATCCATATTCAGTCGTGGAAACAATACAAGAGCTTATATCCAGTTTGTTTCGACCGTAGGGGGAGGGAGCAGCTCGTGTTTTGCGTGGCTGCGCGGGCCGCAAGCGGCCCGCGGGGATTTCCTATAGTCGGGTGGGGGCAAGTCTTTATATTCGACTTTTAAAAACTTAAAAAAAACTGAAGGATCAGGTTGAAAATGGCTAAGAAAAGGTTATACATGAGAAAATGGGTTTATGATGATGATGATGTTTGATTTCCATGACCGAAACTGAACACGGAAGTGGGCAGGGGTACAAATCTCCTCATGGCGGTCAAAACGCTGAAGAAAATCCATATTCAGTCGTTGAAACAATACAAGAGCTGATATCCAGTTTGTTTCGACCGTAGAGGGAGGGAGCAGCTCGGCCTTCGGCCTCGCGTTGAGTTTGGGTTGAAGCTCGGCCTCTCGCGAGCTCGCAAGTACCGTGGTTCGGCCTGACGGCCTCACCACGGTACTTGCTCGGGGTCGTGGTTCGGCCTGGCGACCTCACCACGCCCCTGGCTCGGCCTTCGGCCTCGCCCAAAGTTAGGCCTCCGAGTCTCAAGGTCGGCCTGCGGCCTCCCTTGAGACATTTGCTCGGCCTGCGGCCTCGCTTGAATATCTCGCGACCTCTCAAGTACCGTGGCTCGGCCTATCGGCCTCACCACGGTACTTGCTCGGGTCGTGGTTCGGCCTGGCGGCCTCACCACGCCTCTTGCTCGGCCTCCGGCCTCACCAGGAACACTCGCGCTCGGCCTGCGGCCTCGCTCGAGTGATTTGCGACCTCGCGAATGCCGTGGTTCGGCCTGGCGGCCTCACCACGACACTCGCTCGGTCCGTCTCAAAATCACTTGTATGGCGACCATGGTCAAAAAAAAAAAAAAAAAAAAAAAAACTTCAAAAATGAAATTAGAGGCCCCAAAAACCCCCGTATGCAAAAAATCAGACCTCTCGGACCATTTTGAAATTTTTGACAAAAAAAAAGTTTAAAATTAAAAAAAAAAAAAAAAAAAACGAAAAGATCTCCCGATTCCCTATGACATTTGGTCAAACACCCCCCATGAAAGTCAAACCGTTTCCGAGTTATGACAGGTTCAAAATTGTATGGCGGCCATGTTTTTTTGTATGGGAGGCCTCTTTTTTTTCATGTCTCCAAAAAGGTCCGAGGTTTTGAGGAACTTTTTGTTAAACCGCTTTGGAAAAAATGTTTACCGTTTCCGAGATCCCTGGGGGGTCTACTACCAGGAGCTGGTCTTTTGAAGATCACGTATTTTTCCCTTTGCCTCTGAACATCCCCCTACAAGACCTCATACTCACATTTTCTCCCCGACCCCCCCAGTTCTCCAAACAACTATGTCAGTGAGTGAGTCAGTCAGTCAGTCAGTCAGTCAGTGAGTCAGTGGTAATTCAGCTTTATATAGTATAATAACTAGTGTTTTGCGTGGCTGCGCGGGCCGCAAGCGGCCCGCGGGGATTTCCTATAGTCGGGTGGGGGCAAGTCTTTTAGTTGCGACTTTTAAAAACTTAAAAAAAACTGAAGGATCAGGTTGAAAATGGCTAAGAAAAGGTTATACATGAGAAAATGGGTTGATGATGATGATGATGTTTGATTTCCATGACCGGAAATTAACATGGAGGTGGTCCTGGGTACAAATCTCCTCATGGCAGTGAAAATGCGAAAGAAATTTCATATTCAGTCGTGGAAATAATATAAGAACAGAAATCCAGTTTGTTTCGACCGTAGGGGGAGGGAGCAGCTCGGCCTTCGGCCTCGCGTTGAGTTTGGGTTGAATCTTGGCCTCTCGCGAGCTCGCAAGTACCGTGGCTCGGCCTGACGGCCTCACCACGGTACTTGCTCGGGTCGTGGTTCGGCCTGGCGGCCTCACCACGCCCCTGGCTCGGCCTTCGGCCTCGCCCAAAGTTAGGCCTCCGAGTCTCAAGGTCGGCCTGCGGCCTCCCTTGAGACATTTGCTCGGCCTACGGCCTCGCTTGAGACTCTCGCGACCTCTCAAGTACCGTGGCTCGGCCTATCGGCCTCACCACGGTACTTGCTCGGGTCGTGGTTCGGCCTGGCGGCCTCACCACGCCTCTTGCTCGGCCTCCGGCCTCGCCAGGAACACTCGCGCTCGGCCTGCGGCCTCGCTCGAGTGATTTGCGACCTCGCGAGCGCCGTGGTTCGGCCTCGCGGCCTCACCACGGCACTCGCTCGGTCCGTCTGAAAATCACTTGTATGGCGACCATGGTCAAAAATTAAAAAAAAAAAAAAAAAACTTCAAAAATGAAATCAGAGGCCCCAAAAACCCCCGTATGCAAAAAATCAGACCTCTCAGACCATTTTGAAATTTTTGAAAAAAAAAAAGTTTAAAATTAAAAAAAAAAAAAAAAAAAACGAAAAGATCTCACGATTCCCTATGACATTTGGTCAAACACCCCCCATGAAAGTCAAACCGTTTCCGAGTTATGACAGGTTCAAAATTGTATGGCGGCCATGTTTTTTTGTATGGGAGGCCTCTTTTTTTTCATGTCTCCAAAAAGGTCCGAGGTTTTGATGCATTTTTAGTTAAAACGGTTCCCCCCTACCTCCTACCGTTTCCGAGATCCCTGGGGGGTCTACCATCAGGTCATGGTCTTTTGAAGATCACGTATTTTTCCCTTTGCCTCTGAACGTCCCCCTACAAGACCTCATACTCACATTTTCTCCCCAACCCCCCCAGTTCTCCAAACAACTATGTCAGTGAGTCAGTGAGTGAGTCAGTCAGTGGTAATTCAGCTTTATATAGTATAACTAGTGTTTTGCGTGGCTGCGCGGGCCGCAAGCGGCCCGCGGGGATTTCCTATAGTCGGGTGGGGGCAAGTCTTTTAGTTGCGACTTTAAAAACTTTAAAAAAACTGAAGGATCAGGTTGAAAATGGCTAAGAAAAGGTTATACATGAGAAAATGGGTTGATGATGATGATGATGTTTGATTTCCATGACCGGAAATTAACATGGAGGTGGTCCTGGGTATAAATCTCCTCATGGCAGTGAAAATGCGAAAGAAATTTCATATTCAGTCGTGAAAACAATACAAAAGCTGATATTCAGTTTGTTTCGACCGTAGAGGGAGGGAGCAGCTCGGCCTCCGGCCTCGCGCTGAGTTTGGGTTGAAGCTCGGCCTCTCGCGAGCTCGCAAGTACCGTGGCTCGGCCTGACGGCCTCACCACGGTACTTGCTCGTTGCGTGGTTCGGCCTTGCGGCCTCACCACGCCCCTGGCTCGGCCTTCGGCCTCGCCCAAAGTTAGGCCTCCGAGTCTCAAGGTCGGCCTGCGGCCTCCCTTGAGACATTTGCTCGGCCTGCGGCCTCGCTTGAGACTCTCGCGACCTCTCAAGTACCGTGGCTCGGCCTATCGGCCTCGCCACGGTACTTGCTCGGGTCGTGGTTCGGCCTAGCGGCCTCACCACGCCTCTTGCTCGGCCTCCGGCCTCGCCAGGAACACTCGCGCTTGGCCTGCGGCCTCGCTCGAGTGATTTGCGACCTCGCGAGCGCCGTGGTTCGGCCTGGCGGCCTCACCACGGCACTCGCTCGGTCCGTCTGAAAATCACTTGTATGGCGACCATGGTCAAAAATTAAAAAAAAAAAAAAAAAACTTCAAAAATGAAATCAGAGGCCCCAAAAACCCCCGTATGCAAAAAATCAGACCTCTCAGACCATTTTGAAATTTTTGGAAAAAAAATAATTGAAAATTAAAAAAAAAAAAACATTTTTCCAAAAAGATCTCCCGATTCCCTATGACATTTGGTCAAACACCCCCCATAAAAGTCTAACCGTTTCCGAGTTATGACAGGTTCAAAATTGTATGGCGGCCATGTTTTTTTGTATGGGAGGCCTCTTTTTTTTCATGTCTCCAAAAAGGTCCGAGGTTTTAGTGCATTTTTAGTTAAAACGGTTCCCCCCTACCTCCTACCGTTTCCGAGATCCCTGGGGGGTCTACCATCAGGTCATGGTCTTTTGAAGATCACGTATTTTTCCCTTTGCCTCTGAACATCCCCCTACAAGACCTCATACTCACATTTTCTCCCCAACCCCCCCAAGTCTCAAAACAACTATGTCAGTGAGTCAGTGAGTGAGTCAGTGAGTGAGTCAGTGAGTCAGTGAGTCAGTGGTAATTAAGCTTTATATAGTATAACTAGTGTTTTGCGTGGCTGCGCGGGCCGCAAGCGGCCCGCGGGGATTTCCTATAGTCGGGTTGGGGCGGTTCTCTTAGTTCGACTTTTAAAAACTTTAAAAAAACTGAAGGATCAGGTTGAAAATGGCTAAGAAAAGGTTATACATGAGAAAATGGGTTGATGATGATGATGATGTTTGATTTCCATGACCGGAAATTAACATGGAGGTGGTCCTGGGTACAAATCTCCTCATGGCAGTGAAAATGCGAAATAAATTTCATATTCAGTCGTGGAAATAATATAAGAACAGAAATCCAGTTTGTTTCGACCGTAGAGGGAGGGAGCAGCTCGGCCTCCGGCCTCGCGCTGAGTTCGTGTTGAAACTCGGCCTCTCGCGAGCTCGCAAGTACCGTGGCTCGGCCTGACGGCCTCACCACGGTACTTGCTCGGGGTCGTGGTTCGGCCTGGCGGCCTCACCACGCCCCTGGCTCGGCCTTCGGCCTCGCCCAAAGTTAGGCCTCCGAGTCTCAAGGTCGGCCTGCGGCCTCCCTTGAGACATTTGCTCGGCCTGCGGCCTCGCTTGAGACTCTCGCGACCTCGCAAGTACCGTGGCTCGGCCTATCGGCCTCACCACGGTACTTGCTCGGGTCGTGGTTCGGCCTGGCGGCCTCACCACGCCTCTTGCTCGGCCTCCGGCCTCGCCAGGAACACTCGCGCTCGGCCTGCGGCCTCGCTCGAGTGATTTGCGATCTCGCGAGCGCCGTGGTTCGGCCTGGCGGCCTCACCACGGCACTCGCTCGGTCCGTCTGAAAATCACTTGTATGGCGACCATGGTCAAAAATTAAAAAAAAAAAAAAAAAACTTCAAAAATGAAATCAGAGGCCCCAAAAACCCCCGTATGCAAAAAATCAGACCTCTCGGACCATTTTGAAATTTTTGAAAAAAAAAAGTTGAAAATTAAAAAAAAAAAAACATTTTTCCAAAAAGATCTCCCGATTCCCTATGACATTTGGTCAAACACCCCCCATTAAAGTCAAACCGTTTCCGAGTTATGACAGGTTCAAAATTGTATGGCGGCCATGTTTTTTTGTATGGGAGGCCTCTTTTTTTTCATGTCTCCAAAAAGGTCCGAGGATTTAGTGCATTTTTAGTTAAAACGGTTCCCCCCTACCTCCTACCGTTTCCGAGATCCCTGGGGGGTCTACTACCAGGAGCTGGTCTTTTGAAGATCACGTATTTTTCCCTTTGCCTCTGAACATCCCCCTACAAGACCTCATACTCACATTTTCTCCCCAACCTCCCCAGTTCTCCAAACAACTATGTCAGTGAGTCAGTCAGTCAGTCAGTCAGTGAGTCAGTGAGTCAGTGGTAATTCAGCTTTATATAGTATAATAACTAGTGTTTTGCGTGGCTGCGCGGGCCGCAAGCGGCCCGCGGGGATTTCCTATAGTCGGGTGGGGGCAAGTCTTTTAGTTGCGACTTTAAAAACTTTAAAAAAACTGAAGTATCAGGTTGAAAATGGCTAAGAAAAGGTTATACATGAGAAAATGGGTTGATGATGATGATGATGTTTGATTTCCATGACCGAAACTGAACATGCAGGCGGTCCTGGGTACAAATCTCCTCATGGCGGTCAAAACGCTGAAGAAATTTCATATTCAGTCGTGGAAATAATATATGAACAGAAATCCAGTATGTTTCGACCGTAGAGGGAGGGAGCAGCTCGGCCTCCGGCCTCGCACTGAGTTCGTGTTGAAACTCGGCCTCTCGCGAGCTCGCAAGTACCGTGGCTCGGCCTGACGGCCTCACCACGGTACTTGCTCGGGGTCGTGGTTCGGCCTGGCGGCCTCACCACGCCCCTGGCTCGGCCTTCGGCCTCGCCCAAAGTTAGGCCTCCGAGTCTCAAGGTCGGCCTGCGGCCTCCCTTGAGACATTTGCTCGGCCTGCGGCCTCGCTTGAGACTCTCGCGACCTCTCAAGTACCGTGGCTCGGCCTATCGGCCTCACCACGGTACTTGCTCGGGTCGTGGTTCGGCCTGGCGGCCTCACCACGCCTCTTGCTCGGCCTCCGGCCTCGCGCAAAACACTCGAGCTCGGCCTGCGGCCTCGCTCGAGTGATTTGCGACCTCGCGAGTGCCGTGGTTCGGCCTGGCGGCCTCACCACGGCACTCGCTCGGTCCGTTTGAAAATCACTTGTATGGCGACCATGGTCAAAAATTAAAAAAAAAAAAAAAAAACTTCAAAAATGAAATCAGAGGCCCCAAAAACCCCCGTATGCAAAAAATCAGACCTCTCGGACCATTTTGAAATTTTTGAAAAAAAAAAGTTGAAAATTAAAAAAAAAAAAACATTTTTCCAAAAAGATCTCCCGATTCCCTATGACATTTGGTCAAACACCCCCCATGAAAGTCTAACCGTTTCCGAGTTATGACAGGTTCAAATTTGTATGGCGGCCATGTTTTTTTGTATGGGAGGCCTCTTTTTTTTCATGTCTCCAAAAAGGTCCGAGGTTTTGAGGAACTTTTTGTTAAACCGCTTTACTAAAAATGTTTACCGTTTCCGAGATCCCTGGGGGGTCTACTACCAGGAGCTGGTCTTCTGGAGATCACGTATTTTTTCCTTTGCCTCTGAACATACCCCTACAAGACCTCATACTCACATTTTCTCCCCAACCCCCCCAGTTCTCCAAACAACTATGTCAGTCAGTCAGTCAGTCAGTCAGTCAGTCAGTCAGTGAGTCAGTGGTAATTGAGCTTTATATAGTATAACTAGTGTTTTGCGTGGCTGCGCGGGCCGCAAGCGGCCCGCGGGGATTTCCTATAGTCGGGTGGGGGCAAGTCTTTTAGTTGCGACTTTAATAACTTAAAAAAAACTGAAGGATCAGGTTGAAAATGGCTAAGAAAGTGAAATACATTAGAAAATGGGTTGATGATGATGATGATGTTTGATTTCCATGACCGAAACTGAACATGGAAGAGGGCTGGGTACAAATCTCCTCATGGGAGTGAAAACGCTGAAGAAATTTCATATTCAGTCGTTGAAACAATACAACAGCTGATATCCAGTTTGTTTCGACCGTAGAGGGAGGGAGCAGCTCGGCCTTCGGCCTCGCGTTGAGTTTGGGTTGAAACTCGGCCTGTCGCGAGCTCGCAAGTACCGTGGCTCGGCCTGACGGCCTCACCACGGTACTTGCTCGGGGTCGTGGTTCGGCCTGGCGGCCTCACCACGCCCCTGGCTCGGCCTTCGGCCTCGCTCAAAGTTAGGCCTCCGAGTCTCAAGGTCGGCCTGCGGCCTCCCTTGAGATATTTGCTCGGCCTGCGGCCTCGCTTGAGACTCTCGCGACCTCTCAAGTACCGTGGCTCGGCCTATCGGCCTCACCACGGTACTTGCTCGGGTCGTGGTTCGGCCTGGCGGCCTCACCACGCCTCTTGCTCGGCCTCCGGCCTCGCGCAAAACACTCGAGCTCGGCCTGCGGCCTCGCTCGAGTGATTTGCGACCTCGCGAGTGCCGTGGTCAAAACTTAATAAGCAAGCTAAATAGTGAATTGTTGTCACAACAAAATGTTGTACTCACCTACGAATTACAGAAGAGAAACGCGACTATTGAATCTCAACAACAGCTAAACAATAAACTAATAGAGACCCTGGAATACTTCAGAACAGGTTTAAAAGAAAAGAAGGACTGTTTAGGCACACTTAACTTTGTTGAAAGAAAATTACATGCTATTGAGAAATTCTTAGAAAACAATATTGAAAAAAGTATTGAAGCAGTGGCAGATGAAGAGGAACAGCCAATAAACGTGGAGAAAAATGAATGCAGTGATATTGAAAATGTAATATTACCGTTTGTGCCAGTAAATTACAAAGAAACACATACATTCCAAAATGTTTTGTCGCCATCACCGACTGAAGTAACTCAAAAGGAAGAGGATCAAATTCATATTTTTTCAGACAAATGTGGCGTCGGACTGGGAAATAAACTTCGAATTAGGACATCCAAAAAAATACACAATCACTGCACACCGGGATTATCTTTTGCAAATATTGTTAAGTCCTTAAGAAATGCAGTAAACACAGCACCGAACCATACTTATGTAGTAGTTGTAGGCGAAAAAAACTACTTGAAACGTAAAGACATCAATGAAAGTCTAATAACTTTAGATACTTTAAGTATGATATCGAACATAATTATTTTTGCCTTACCGTATCTTCAAATGTGTTCTTTTAATTACAATCAATTCCTCTACAAATTGAATTGTGATCTCTATAATTTAGCTTCGGCTAAAGAAAAACTGCATGTAATTGACATTAACAATAATTTTGACATAAATGAAGTCAATGTATTAAATTTTGAAAAACAATTAAGGAAACGGTATTGTGATTTATTAATATGGAATATTGACTCGCCCAGTAGTGGGAATAGGACTAAGACCGTCATTGAAATTGTATGTAGTTGTAACACTGACTGCTGTACTACCCAAAACTCAGCTCCAAAAAGCCAAATCATGGAGCAATGCTTGCCATTGCGCTCATCAAATATTTTTTTATACCACACAGAGGTGCCGATAGCCTCTCTATAGTACATCAGAATATTCGTGGAGGTCTAAAGGACAAGGAATTGGAAATCTGTTTATTTCTGGAACGGTTCAATATTGATTTACTATGCCTAACAGAAACTTTTCTGAAAGAGCATCAACTATTATTTAATTTTGAAAACTTTCATATAGTAAGTAGTTTTTGTAGAAAGTTTGCAAATCAAGGTGGATCTATTATCGTGGTAAAAAAATCTTTGAAAGTAAAAAATAGGGATGATATCACACGCCTTTCTTCGGAACGGCATGCGGAAATATCGTGTGTTGAGTTAAATAAGTATATTATAGTTAACATATATAGACCACCTACGGGTACCTACAATATATTTGAATCGGCGATGGATGAGGTTCTAAGAAAAATATGCGATAAGAGTAAACAAGTGATTGTTCTAGGCGATTTCAATATTAATTTGTTGGAAAAATCAAATAAAAAAGATAATCTACTTGCTCTATTTCAAAGTTACAACTTGTTTCCCCAATTTAATGAACCCACGCGCATTACAGATTCAACCGCCACTTGTATCGACAATATTTTTTGCGAATGTAATGTGCTGTATAAGTGTATTTTTAAATGTTTACCTTCTGACCATACTGGCCAATGTATAACCGTACCTTTGGCGAAACAAAATTCAAGACTGACAATTTATAAAAGACAGTTGTCAGAACATAAATTGGACCAATTTAAGCACAACATGGAATGTGATTTTGAATCTTACTTAAACATAACTGACAATCCAGATGAATGTTATAATAATCTCTTCCAAATTTTAATGCGTAACTTTAATTCTACTTTTCCCAAAATTTGTAAAAAAATTAACATTAAACTTGCATTTAACCAGTGGGCAACTCTTGGTATAAGGATTAGCCGTGACAGAATGTATGAGTTGTATAGTGAAAAATCAGGAAGCAATGACGAAAAACTAATAGAGTATGTACGTAGATATAGCAAAACATTTAAAAGAGTTTGCAAATATGCGAAAGCTCTGTATATCCTAAACAAGATAAAACAATCAAAAAACACATCTAAGACAGTTTGGACCATCATAAAAACAGAAACGGGTAAAGTAAGTAGTCGAGATACTGAGTATAAGCTTACTAAAGATAGTAAATTAATCACAAACAAGAAAGAAATTGCCAACGAGTTTGTTGACTTCTTTGGTGACATTCCGTATAAAACTACGGCATCCTTGCCCACCAGCTGCTCAGAGGCTGCGCAGTTGCTGAAAGACAATGTTAGTACCCGTCCAAAATCATTCAAATTTCACAAAGTCACTAGCAGTGTCATTGTCAAAACTTTTAAATCGTTGAAAGTAAAAAAATCGGAAGACCTCTGGGGCATGTCCGTCTATTTTATTGGGAAAATTATTGAAACATTGGCACCCTATTTGTCCCACATTTTTAACTGCTGTATTGAAAGCAATGAATTTCCTAATCTTATGAAATGCAGCAAAATAATTCCATTATTTAAAGCTGGAATTAAAACTGATCCCAGTAATTTTAGACCAATTTCAATTCTTCCTTGCCTCAGTAAAATATTTGAAAAAATAATGGTGGATCAGCTAAGTTCTTACTTTAATGTCAACAATCTGTTCTATAGTAAACAATTTGGATTTTCGAAAGGTTGCTCTACCATTGATGCGGCGTGCAACCTCGTAGAAAACGTCTATGAGGCCTGGGAGTCTCATCAGGATTCTTTGGGCATCTTTTGTGACTTATCGAAGGCCTTTGATTGTGTCAATCACGATATCCTGATGTACAAATTATCGCACTACGGATTAACTGATGATGCGTTGCTGTTAATAAAATCGTACCTTTGTGACAGAACCCAAAGTGTCGATATTGATGGCACACTTTCAATCGCATCTAAAGTCTCAATTGGAGTCCCACAGGGATCAATTTCTGGCCCATTCTATTTTAAAGTTTATGTAAACGACCTACCTTTTCTAGCGAGTAAGCATTGCGAAATTATTTTGTTCGCCGACGACACTTCGTTGTTATTTAAAATAAATAGAAAAAATATTGAAATATCTCAAGTCAATAAAACACTCAACTCTATCGAAAGGTGGTTTGGCGTAAACAGCTTAATGTTAAACGCAAAGAAGACTCAGTGTGTAAAATTTACTTTGACGAATAATCCCTTCTTGTCTAATATATGTATAAATAATGAGCAACTTAATTTATCCGCTACCGCAAAGTTTCTAGGGCTCACTTTGGACAGCAAGCTCCAATGGGGAGCTCATATCAAAGAGTTAACAGGTAAACTGAGTTCTGCAGCATATGCGGTGCGGAAGATTAGAGAACTCTCAGATGAGAAAACTGCAAGAATCGTATATTTTAGTTATTTTCACTCGGTGATGTCGTATGGGATATTGCTCTGGGGTAGTGCAGCAGATGTACACAGTGTTTTTGTTCTGCAAAAACGTGCTGTTAGGGCTATTTATAGATTAGGCTATAGAGATTCCCTCAGAGAAGTCTTTGCACAGGTAAAAATCATAACATTGCCAAGCTTATACATTTACGAGAATATTATGTATGCACGTAAGAACCTTTACAGGTTAAAACAACAAAGTGACATACATAACTACTCGACAAGAAACAAATCTAAACTTGTTTTGCCTACTACTAGACTTGCTAAAACTGCCAAATCTTTTGTTAAGAATAGTATATCCTTTTATAATGTATTACCTGATAAGTTGAAAAACAAAAATGACACAAAGTTTAAAAAAATTATTAAAGATTTTTTAACTCAAAAAGCTTATTATGAAATTGGCCATTTTATCAGTGACAATGACTCTCTTCGCCAATTATGTTCTACTTTTACAAATGACTAGAATTGATATTGTATTTTTAACTTCTATTCAATTTGATAAATTTACCAATGTATTCTGTTTTGTTCTATTTTATTGTTGTTGACATTTTGCATTATTTTTACATTCAAATTATTTTTATGCTCTATTTATTGACTTTGTTAATGTTATAACTACCGAATGTTGAACCTATGACTAATATTATTGTCAGTGTTGATTTGTACCTAATGTTGTTCTGACGTTCAAAAGTGTACAGTGGTGTACCAATTTGAGGAATAAATGAATATGAATATGAATATGTGGTTCGGCCTGGCGGCCTCACCACGGCACTCGCTCGGTCCGTCTGAAAATCACTTGTATGGCGACCATGGTCAAAAATTTAAAAAAAAAAAAAAAAAACTTCAAAAATGAAATCAGAGGCCCCGAAAACCCCCGTATGCAAAAAATCAGACCTCTCGGACCATTTTGAAATTTTTGAAAAAAAAAAAGTTTAAAATTAAAAAAAAAAAACAAAAAAACAAAAAGATCTCCCGATTCCCTATGACATTTGGTCAAACACCCCCCATGAAAGTCTAACCGTTTCCGAGTTATGACAGGTTCAAATTTGTATGGCGGCCATGTTTTTTTGTATGGGAGGCCTCTTTTTTTTCATGTCTCCAAAAAGGTCCGAGGTTTTGAGGAACTTTTTGTTAAACCGCTTTAGTAAAAATGTTTACCGTTTCCGAGATCCCTGGGGGGTCTACTACCAGGAGCTGGTCTTCTGGAGATCACGTATTTTTTCCTTTGCTTCTGAACATACCCCTACAAGACCTCATACTCACATTTTCTCCCCAACCCCCCCAGTTCTCCAAACAACTATGTCAGTCAGTCAGTGAGTCAGTGAGTCAGTGAGTCAGTGAGTCAGTGGTAATTGAGCTTTATATAGTATAATTTGGTTTTGTAAACAACTGAAATAGTAAAAAAAAACAAAAATATTCCGCTGTCCTTATTTATTTATTTTACTTATCATATTAAGGCATCAGATCCTTAATTAGCTCAACAGGATTTTGATATCTACGAGATCCATAAAATTACTCGTATGAGTGATTTATTCGTTTTTTTAGTTAATGTTTTTAGAGCTCAGCTCAACGGTTTGTATCGCTTCCTTTGTTACCATTACGTCCCTAAATCACCCATGTGAACTTTCCCTTACTATTTCCAAATAGTAATCCTAGCTTTATAAATATCTACGTGTGTTGAACCAATATTCCGAGCTACCTTTTATTTGCAGGTTTAGAATATTTTTTTGGGAAATTGAATCAAATTCCAGCAACATTTCGCCTTCTCGCCTAATTACATACTATTATCTTTTACGATACAGTTATTAAGGGCGCCCCACACCGCGGCGGGAATCATCGGTGTTTGGACGAAAGGTTACGAAAACAATTATGTAATTAAGTAATAATACGCTTTAAACTATTTATTTTTTTGAAACGGTTTTAAGTATCGGTTTTAATTGAATCAAACAAAATCAATCAACAATCTTGAAATCTATAACTTCCTAGAATACTGAGATTTTCACACTTACTGAATAGAAGTAATTATAGTATACCACAAAACATAATGAAAATTCATGGAAAAAATACCTAATAGAAAAGATTTAGAAATACATTTATGTTATATCACTATTGAGCAATTATACACAAGTACACATACTTACTGGTCCATCCACACGGTCCGGCGAGTGCGTCCACCGTCAGTGTCCGCCGGCCGACCGGGTGACAGGCAATCATGTAAGGCCGTGTTAATCCATCAGTGGACGGCGCCGTGTGCCGTGTGCGGGACGCTGGGACTCAGGATTAGTAGCAGCGTGTCGTGCTACTTAATTGCAAATGTCAAAGACGATTCCCTACAACATGTAGATAACGATGCATGCATGTACTGGGCTGGGTTGTGTAAGACTGACGTACATTAGAGAATCGCGCATTATAATTACTTTTTTACCTCATCATCGTCATCATTGACATGCAGCTCATTAAGCCCACTAGAGGACAAAGCTTCCACCCTCTTACAACAATGTTCTCTGTTAAAAGTCGGCCTCGTCCATGTTTTACAGCAAAATCTGGTTATGTCATCCCCCCTCCCCCCACCAACGCTGGACTAGTCTCTCGGGGCTGTGGTTGCCCTCTCGTGGTCACCATCCCACCAGATACCTACTCCAACTGCCGAGACCGCACCTGGCCAAGTGTCCTGCACATCGCCACTTAAGTTTAATTTATACGGAATCCGATATCTTCCACTTTGATTATTCTTCGGAAATCTTTTACCTAATGCAAAAAGTCACTGAGTTTAACGTTTTGAAATTACTAATTTTTTTTCGCGCAAAAAAAAAACGCACAACTAGAATCACGTGTCATTGTCTATTCATCATTCTTGACATTATCAATAGCACAGAGCTTGCAAGCAAAGCGCTTATATAATGCACCACGTAGCGAAGCAAAGTGACATGAGCTGACTCCAAAAATGAGCTTGCCTCATTTAAACGAACAACTTTGTTTATTATGTGACATATATTTTCAAATGCAATCAACACTTCCAATTGGTCGTTTGTTACTTACAAGCCGTATTATATTACACTTACAGCCACATCCCTCTCTGTTGGTTTACTTCGTGTGCGAGCCGTCCCTGCGCGTGTGCAGTCAGTTTAGTGTAGCAGTCTAGACTCCACTCTCCAGACCACAGTGACCACCACTACTCTTAGAAGAGCTCACTTACTGTACAAACCCTTCGTCATCAAGGGCCACTTTATGTTGGAGTTGTTTGTATCATTATTTGAGGGCGTGCTGCTATACATGTTATTTAAAACTCTAGTTAGAAGAACAGAATTTAGTTTTGAAGAATCTAAAATTTTTACGTGACTACCAATAACACAAATAAATCAAGAATAGTCTGCTTTTGGCTACCAACTTGGGTTCATGATTAGCCTTACCTCACCTTACCTTAGTCCACAGCTGGACATAATAGGCCTCTCCGACAGATCTTTATCAGGTTTGTCAAGTGGTTTGAAAACCTAGAGTACTCTGCATTTTTGTATCGTGACAATAACACTATAGGGGTAGTTTAACTCCATTCGCCAACTGTTTTAGAAAAGTTTTGTACTCTGGTTCATTTAATATATTTTTTATTGTGTCTGACGTGCTACTGCTAGGAAGACGGAGATTGAATTGAATTAAACTTTGTGCTAGTTGGAACATTAATTCAACTTAGGGCAAGCCACAGCCATGCAAGGCGAGTAAAGGTCTGTGGCCTCTTATACGTCTTCCACTACAGACAGTCCGATCTCCAAGTGTTTACGTCTAGTCACTGGCAACTGCCTCACGTGCACCGCCACTCTACCGCCATAATTATCGGCATTAATTCAGCTAATTATATATTCAGACGTCCACTGTTGGACATAGGCTTCCCCATCGATCTCTAAAAGGCCCAGTTGGAAGCGACCTGCATCAAGCGTTTACCTGTGGTCTGTTTTAGGTCGTCTGTCCATCTTGTGGATGGACTTTCTACGCTGCGCTTACCGGTCCGTGGTTTCCATTTGAGAACTTTTCAGCCACATCAGCCATTTGTTCTGCATGCTGTGTCCTATCCACTGCCATTTCAAGTTGCTAATCCGGTGGGCTGTATCGGTAACTTTAGTTCGTCTACGGATCTCCTCATTACTGATTAGATCTCGTAGAGAAACCCCGAGTATAGTCCTCTCCATGACTGCCTCGGTGGCTCAGTTGGTAGTGATCCTACTTTCTGTGCTTGGGGGCGTGGGTTCGATTCCCATCTAGGACAAACATTTGTGTGATGAACATTTGTGTTTGTTCTATGTCTGGGTGTTAATATCTATTTAAGTATGTATTTAAATATATATATGTATGTATATCAGTCTCTGGCAGCCATATTACAAGCTTTGCTTAGTTTGGGGTCAGATGACCGTGTGTGCAATAATGTCCCAGATATTTATTTATTATTATTATTATTTATTATTCCATAGGTCGTTGTCCACTACGTTAGTGCCTGTTCAATGTAAAACTGTTTGTATTCCCGGAACTTATTTATATTTCCTCATTCTTTTATATTACCAAACAAATATATGTACTCACTTGTTCCCATTTCCCTTGAAGAAAATAAAAATGTAGGATAATGTAGGAAGTAACTTTTATTGCTGCGATATATTCTTCCATTCAGGGCAACTGTTGCTCCCTTGTAATGAAAGGCGTACATTACATTACGGGACGGAGATGTAGCTCTCCAGACTGCCTTCACTAGTTCACGTGACGGCGGTGGAGGACACGTAGACTAAAAAAATTAATGAAACAAGAAACTGCAATCGACTATTGTCGACACAGCTACATAATTAATATATTAAGTACATTTTAATCTATTTTTTTAAATAATTGGTTCATTATACTGACCGTAACATCTTCAGATACGTTTTCTTAAGTAGGCACATTTAAATATGGTAATGTACGACCTCCTAGAAATGAACACTGAATGCACGAGAATGAATATAATAGATATATTATCATTATTTTCAATAGAAACCGACATGTGACCTAATGCGACACTGTTTGATGATATTCCGAACACACAAACCAAGAGCTTTGATTCTTTTATTGTGCGAACCACTAGACTGTGTTGCCTAAATTGTTCTCCGATAGTTACAATCTGGGTTTCTTGAAGTCATGAGTGAATCGGTTTCTTCTAAAGCGTTCTACATCGTAGACCGCATCATTGCTTAATATCAGCCGAGATGATGGGCAAACGCGAGCCTATTTTTCAATAGTAAAAAACAATCTGTCTTTTCCCACAGTTGAGCATATACCTTGATACTATTTTAACCAAAGCTCTTTAACCTCATTTAAGTAAACAATATATATTCGTAGATCACACAAATACTTAATTAATCATCAATCAAAATGTAGACGCAACACAACAGGTAAAACAACATAATTTTGTCTCCTCATTTCCTTCCAATCAGCTCCTTTGATAAACTTAAGGTTCAGTAGTGTTATAGTTACATCTTGTAATACTACTTCACGACACGTATACAGCCTCGAGCCAGTATTCACAAGGTGCATCAATCCACCGGCGCGGCGTCTTGTATACAGCCTCGAGCCAGTATTCACAAGGTGCATCAATCCACCGGCGCGGCGTCTTGCTTGTCTTACGGCCAGGGACCGACTATTAGCGGAACATGTTTATACCGAGAGGCGTATAATTCATTACCGGTAATTACTGCGTATTACATCTTGTAATACTACTTCACGACACGTATACAGCCTCGAGCCAGTATTCACAAGGTGCATCAATCCACCGGCGCGGCGTCTTGTATACAGCCTCGAGCCAGTATTCACAAGGTGCATCAATCCACCGGCGCGGCGTCTTGTATACAGCCTCGAGCCAGTATTCACAAGGTGCATCAATCCACCGGCGCGGCGTCTTGTATACAGCCTCGAGCCAGTATTCACAAGGTGCATCAATCCACCGGCGCGGCGTCTTGCTTGTCTTACGGCCAGGGACCGACTATTAGCGGAACATGTTTATACCGAGAGGCGTATAATTCATTACCGGTAATTACTGCGTATTACATCTTGTAATACTACTTCACGACACGTATACAGCCTCGAGCCAGTATTCACAAGGTGCATCAATCCACCGGCGCGGCGTCTTGTATACAGCCTCGAGCCAGTATTCACAAGGTGCATCAATCCACCGGCGCGGCGTCTTGTATACAGCCTCGAGCCAGTATTCACAAGGTGCATCAATCCACCGGCGCGGCGTCTTGTATACAGCCTCGAGCCAGTATTCACAAGGTGCATCAATCCACCGGCGCGGCGTCTTGCTTGTCTTACGGCCAGGGACCGACTATTAGCGGAACATGTTTATACCGAGAGGCGTATAATTCATTACCGGTAATTACTGCGTATTACATCTTGTAATACTACTTCACGACACGTATACAGCCTCGAGCCAGTATTCACAAGGTGCATCAATCCACCGGCGCGGCGTCTTGCTTGTCTTACGGCCAGGGACCGACTATTAGCGGAACATGTTTATACCGAGAGGCGTATAATTCATTACCGGTAATTACTGCGTATTACATCTTGTAATACTACTTCACGACACGTATACAGCCTCGAGCCAGTATTCACAAGGTGCATCAATCCACCGGCGCGGCGTCTTGTATACAGCCTCGAGCCAGTATTCACAAGGTGCATCAATCCACCGGCGCGGCGTCTTGTATACAGCCTCGAGCCAGTATTCACAAGGTGCATCAATCCACCGGCGCGGCGTCTTGTATACAGCCTCGAGCCAGTATTCACAAGGTGCATCAATCCACCGGCGCGGCGTCTTGCTTGTCTTACGGCCAGGGACCGACTATTAGCGGAACATGTTTATACCGAGAGGCGTATAATTCATTACCGGTAATTACCGCGTATTACCGAGCCGCGGTATTACTAACCGCATTACCGCGACCGGTGTGGTCTCCGATCAGATATTGTAATGTAAGAAGCAGGCTCCGATTCAAAATTATTATCTTTAAATAACTTGCTCATAGAACTTGAATTACAAGCGACCTTTTTTTGCATGATTATTATTAAAAAAAGGTTGCGAACTTAATTTTCATCATCATCAGCCAGAAGACGTCCACTGCTGAACATAGGCCTCCCCCTTTAACCTCCACACTGAACGACATCCTGCCATCTGCATCCACTAGATGCCCGCGACTCTCACAATGTCGTCAATGTAATTATCATACATTGTTCGAATATGTTACACGTATGCATACAGTTAGTTTGATATAAAACGGAGATGGAATAACAAGTGCATTATAAATATTCACCTTCCAAATAAAAATACTAAAACGTCAAAAGGTTATTAAGTAACCAATACAATTAATTGCCTCAAAGGTAACCTGAGCAAACAATTATGTGACTCGAGCAAACAGATACTGAACTTTAACATTCATTGCCGAAGTTTGCTTTTGAATCGACAATTAACTTTAAAATGCACCGAAATTGTGAGAGATAATAGTCAGAGTTCGTAGGAGAGTGTGTAGGCGGCCTTATCTATTAAGAGGTGATCACACGCGCGCATACAAATTGTCCCATTAAAGTAGCGAGCGCGCTATCGCGGTCTTATAGCGCTCTCGGATGAAGCTGTATTGAATATTTATCGGCGGTGCGACTCTTCGGTTATTAAGAACATTCCGAAAGCTATTTTAATTGCTGATTATCTTAATTATCGAATAGATAAAATCACGGGCCACGGCCCACTCAAAACAGTAATCAAAAGAGATAAAACGGTGAGTATAACCTATGTAGAGGTATAAAAAGCTGAATGTTTTGCAGTAAGTGAAAGTTTAAAATGCTTTTAGCAGATCAAATAGCGGCGGGAACCGATACCTACCGTGTAGGTGTGGGCGCGGGATGTTTGGAAACTAATTTAATTCTGTGTGTATAAGTGGATTGAGTCGGACGACCGCGGCGTGCAGAGTGTGGAGGGACGCCGCGTACTGCCGCTCACCCCGCCCCGCCCCACCCCGCGCCGGTCAGCTAATTGAAAAACTTTATGTCGCATGATGAGGGTCGCGCCGCGCGCCGTCGCGCGATCCCGAACGCTTTGTGTAGCCGCGCCTTTATTTAACGTTTTCAATGAAACTCCGACTGATTGATAACTTTTATGTGAATTGATTTCATCGCTTTAATTTAACTAAAACTATACTGCAGAATGCTTAATATTCATAACATGAACTGGTTAAGTTTTTTTATATATTTTTTATCCTCTCTTATGAATTAAAAACACACAATGTGAGCACTACCGTAGTTTAAATAACACGTTTAATTATACGTTGTTTTTTTGTCTCGTAACCGCTTCGTAACGTCTCGTGATACTTTGCAGACCTTTGGGCTGTATCATCACTTAACATCAGGGGAGATGATGATCAAACGCAAGCCTTCTATTCAATAACAAAAAAAAACATACCGCGTACAGACAGACTGCACAGAACCCGGCAGTAAGTTATCTTTATTCAAACCGGCGCTGGATCTGACCGTATCCAATTATGCGACGCGCACGGTTCCAATAAAATACGGTTTAAAAAAGCCCGGATTTAAAGATTTAAACTGGGGTTTTACATCGGGTCCTTTATTCGCATTCGCGGATCAATCACGACCTACGTACACTACATTAACTCAACATCGCCTCGACGGAGGAAAAACAATATAATGTAAAGTTATATCGTGACATCTTAATAATATTTTTATTTTTATTCAGAAATAGGATGTATGATAGCTACAAAGTGTTATAAATGTGCATGTATTCATTTTCATTAAGCTATTAGCTATGAAAATATGTTTAAGCGATTTTTGCCTCACAACTGAAATATGGTGAATGAGCTCCTACACGCTACCCACCCGCGGCATTGCCGAGTAACTATAACATGCGGTTTTCAAAAGGGTTCTTAATGGAGTATTCAAGAGGTGGCAACGTCTCTGTGATGACCTTGGTGTTATAAATATCCATAGGTGATGGTGATCACTTGCCATCAGGCGGCCCGTTAGCTTGTTTGCCTCTGTATGAAATTATCTTATATTCTGGGTTCTTATTTATAGACCATATTTAATCAAAAAACTACATTTCCTTTTGTCTAGCTATGTAAGTAAAACAGCGTTGCGCTTTTTGTGTAGAGTTTGAACATACTGTAGAACATACATTTTAAGTGTAAAGCACGCATGTCCCACAAATCTAACGCTCGTGAATTGATTGCTCAAAATTTATCAGAAAATAAATGACCATTACTTTTGAATAGTGACGGTGTTGAGGAGATATAGTATGCAGACTGCTTTACCCGCGAGTATAATCCGCGGCGGTGCGGCGCGGTGTGTCGTGTGGTTCAGTCGCTCGTATCGGCCGCTCCAGTGTAAATCATGCTTTATCGCGGCTGTTTGCTACATTTGATTATTGGAGTTAATTACTCGCGGATGTGAAAATATTTTTCATGCGTCAGCGTGGCAGATGGGGGTTCGCTATTTTTCATGTAAAATCATAACGGGAGCCATGGGCGTGTTTATCAATGGCCAGTTAATTTAATTTTCGTTACCGAAAATTACTTTTGTTGTGATTTTTACAGACCCGCTCATGTTGTTATTATTATTACTTGCTGTGCCTCGCGATTTCGCCCGCTTAGATTCCTTCGAAACTGATAATGTGTTCGTGTATAAAACTATCATAATTGTTGCATTCTGACTTTCGAATATATTTATACAAAAGATCACTCCCATCCGTCCGTTTATAACAACAAATGGACTCGTAGACGTGATAGAAGGCCAAAAAATAAACCATCGAAGACACTTTCATATTAATTATAATATTAGTAGGATCTAGTATTAGTTTTTAAACATATTATTCGAAGCTATTTTGCTAGTAGTATTTAGTTATCGTATAACAAACTGTCGAGGACGACTACGTTCAGATATATGTATGTAGTATAACGCGCGCTTACCTCCTCGGTATAATGGTGCAATCAGCCGAGCAGCGGCAGCGGTAGCGGCAGCGGCCGGCACAACATTCGTGAGGACCGAATAACTGAATATTCCGATACTATTTCACTTTATTCTCACGACTTTTACATCGAGTAAAGGTTGACGTTGTACAGATTTTACGGTTTCTTGGTTATTTAACTGTTACGGATTGAAAGGTACTTACAAGGACATTGCAGACTTACATAATTACGTATCATATTGAGAATATCTAGTTATTATAATAGCAGTATAATACGTACACATTTTATTCAAGTGTTGAAAAAAAGTATTGAAATATACAAGGAAATAACAAACAACCCCTTAACCTAACTAAATAACTACGTTACCGAACCATAACCTTAAAAACAAATAATATTGCAGATCTTATAAAGCATCAGTTAAAATAAAATGATGCATCTCAATCATTGCAGGGCAGAATGACATATTCATTGCAAGGTAAAAATGTAAAAAAATCAACCGCTATAAACTATGTGTAGGTCGTTACCAAAGTTTTGTATCAACTATTCGGTCCTACGCGTAAAGCAAGGTCCAACAAAACATCGCAAGAAAATACGTCCGTTCAGTCGACTCCACCGCCATCCCTGCGTCCCGTACGTCCAGGGGGAGTATATTAAATTCCACGCGGACAACAATTTACTCATTACTGCACGAAAGAACTCAACCAGGGGAGAAGGAGTGGAGAGATTAGAGGCATTTGTCGGCTGATGCAGATAGATGGCGGGAAGCTCTGAGGGATGACGACTGAGCTTTCTCGAGAGAAAGCTTCTAGGATCTGTGTCACGCAGACTACTTACACGGTTTTATTTATAGATATAAATGTCATTGAACTGGAACATTGAAATAATGCTGGAAGTTCAAAACTGTTTTACTGATGAATTTCTAGTGTAATTCCGTTTCTACGTCGCTTCAAGTACAATAAGGAATTTGTGATAAATTTACCTGGTAAATATTTGTTGATAATGTTAATTTTATTGAGTTTAATTTTGCCTAACCTGATATAAAATATTAATTACATAAATTGAAAATTAACGTAACCTGAAACAAAAATTAATTAATTCTGAATTATTTTTAATTATAAAATTATTAAAGTAATCTGAAACAAAAATTTATTAATTCTGACACATGAAATATGATAATACTAAATCTGAAAACAAAAATGTATTAATTCTGAAACATAAAATATTCATTAATTGAAATGACATGTATTTTAATTGAATTTAAAAAGTAATAAATGATACCCGTTTCCTTAGTGCACTTTGTCGACACGTGTTTCGCCTCTTCACGAGGCATCCTCAGGACGTGTTGACTCGTCGAGCGCTTGGCCAAGAACGACGAGAGATATAAATATAAATAAACCATTGAACGTCTTAAGATAATCCAAATGCTGAGGAATTGATGCTCAATACCGGCACGGTAGGCAGCGTACCCAGTATAGCGATCAATCATTACTGAATCATTCGTTTTGAAAATAACCTTCCTATTAGTACACGGTGAACGTATTGTGGTCCACAAGCCGCCTGCCAAGCCTGGGGATTATGGCAACACCCCTTTCTAAGAGAGAGAGGACTATGTTCAACAGTAGACTTTTACTGGGTGTTGATGTGTGTGTGTGTGTGTCACAATAATTACTACCTACTTACAAAGAATCGAATAAACTAAACGAACATTGTAAGTCAAAAACTGAATGTTGTTTCAGTAGCACATCCCGAACAATGTTTTACCAGAATTCCGACATTACTCTCCAGTCTTCTGTACAGATCGTGAAAAAAGGATTTGTTCGTGAAGTCGGCGAGTGAGTAGCGCGACCGGGCGACAGTCGCGCGACATGTCGCGACCCGGCGACGATAAATACACTGACAATGGCGACAGAACGTACTTATTCAACCGTACGAATATTTTCCCAGGTTATGAAGTACGAGCTATATATTAAAGGCCGGATTGTTTACGTAGGCGAATGTTCTGGAGTTCCATTCTAATTATTATAACAATATTGCTCATGGAGTTGTTCTACCGCGATGGGTTAAAATAAACAAGAGGCGTATAATTTATGCTAAAAGATTATAGACAATTAGATTTACTGTAATGTATGGCATACATATTCATTTATGTTACAATTAATCGATGAAGGTGTCTTGAATAAATTATATGAAAAAAATAACATATCTTTTCGTATTTATATGTAATTTTTTTAATCAAAACTAAGCAATTTATTTAGTGTCAAAAACCTTTGTAGAGTTAATAAACTTGTTTGGAGCCGTATTTAAGAGCGTGGAGGCGTAAAGGTCTTCTTAAACATCGACGCAAAATTGCTAGTTTTGGTCCGATAAGGATACATTTCGGAGAATGTGAATCAGATTTGTGTTGTCTAATTCCCACCTGCTCATTTTCTGCCAGAGTGGGCACAAAAAGGCGACATTGCTTTATGGTTGATATTCATGAAACTGCTAGACTGTGGAATGCGCTGCCTGAATGGATGTTTCCCGTTAGTTGAAATATGGGTGTCTTCAAGTCCCAAGTCCATACGTTTCTTTTTGGCAAGCGTGCTCTATCATTAAGTTAGACATAGCCCACAGGAATAGCAAATTGAATTGGCAGTGATCAGGGCACATAGTACGCAGAACAGATGGCCGAAGGGTTCTCGAATGGAGACCACGGACCGGTAAGCGCAGCGTAGGACGTCCACCCACAAGATGGACAGATGACCTAAAAGAGACCGCAGGAAAACGCTGGATGTAGGCCGCTTCCAACCGGCCCTTTTGGTGAAGATGTGCTCTATCGTAGACAGCATCACTGGTTCACATCAGACGAGCCTTTTATTAATAAAAAAATAATTCTTCCAGGAATGACTTGTTCCTGCAGACTGCATGATTAGAAGGCATGCATGTGAATATTAAAATCACACTGATACTATAAATGCAAAAGTTTGTGTGTATGTTTGTTCGCACTCAACTCCGTTACGGTTGAACGGATTTGAATGAAATTTGATGTGGATACCTCCACATCAACATCAGCTTATAATCTGGATAAACACTGACTACTTATTATCCCGGAAAGCTCCGAGGTTACGTGTTGGATAGCGGGTGAAGCCGCAAGGCACTGCTAGTATGCTTTAAATTATTGTTTTTATATGTATAGAACGCATGTATAGGAGGCATTTCTATTGGCAATAGCTATTACGTTCTCGTTCAGAGTATGTACCTACCTACATTATGAGTTGTATAGCGAGCGACCTGCCACTGTACTGGACTCACTGGAACTTTGTAAATGATTGTCTACACTTAGTGAGAACACCTTTGTAAACACTTGTATACTTAATTACTAAATGTTTACAGTATCAAGTTACGATTATTTCGGTGCAGTAGAAATAAATAAAATATCTTTATTTCAGGCATTAAAAACCCATAATTATGTTACACATGAAACAAAAAATTAATAAAACATTATTAAAATAAAATAGAAATCTCGAAAAGTAGAAGTAAATCATAATTATAATATAATTTTTGAGAGTAAGTAATATATTTCTGCAGAATTTAAATCGTTGTATTAGCATAATGTTCCGGGTAAGAAGGAAAACAATACAAAACATTCAGTTTATTGATGTCATTTCGTGAGAAATAGGCGTTAACAAAAACTAGTCGACTTGTCCCTGTCAAAAATTACGAACTGGAATTCTCAGATTAGTGGAATGTATGCTCATAATAAGGAGATTTAACAATGTATTATTATTAGCGAGTGTCAGTCTGTCCAGATGTCTCTCGCATGTATGATTACTGTCTATTAAATACATGTCATTTAACGAACCCTCCATCCAGGGCCTGCTCCCAGAGGAATTGAAGATGACCATTAGGGGGGGGCGGAAATACGAATACTATCTAAAAGTTTTTCAAGCAACAGACTAAAAAAAAAACACAGAATAATTGTATAGTTTGACATATATATTTGAGTAACTATATTAATTTACTAAACAACAAACAATAATAACAATATTGTTATAATTTATAAGAACAAATTGGCATGCTGGTAACGGCAAAATCATAGACGAAATATAAAATCATTTTAGGGAATAAAATTCGTTTCGTTTCATATTATTACACCAACTTAAAAAAGGAGGTTATCGGAGGTATTTTTTTATATTTTCGTTACGATATCTTCTTTTATTGAACAGTCTAGTTATATTTCGAGAATGGTACCATTTAAATTCGAAGAAATATCCCACCTGAAAATTAGGTTATGAAACCCTTTTACAGAACTTACTATGAGGCTTTTTAATATATTAATTATCTAATATATGAACAGCAAACGTTATCGGACGTATCTTCGTTATCTTTGGAACTAATACTCTTTTAAATAAAATGCGTTACGTTACGTATACTTTTTCGATAGGTTTCGTACGCTGACCTTAGGTCTTCGTTATTGACCGATGGAGATGGTGAGAAGTAAAGGCGCAGTCTGTCTGGAAACTTGTGTCGAGTAAATGTTAGTTTTGACAAGTTTGTTGAAGCTTTTTTAGCGAACCAAAATAAATAAAGCTGCTGATGTTATCTTGATGAAAAGAAAACTACTAAAGAATTAAACTTAAATGTGAGATATAACATTGTTAAATTATCTACATTATGTTACATTAAGGGTGTTTACAACTAATTCCTCGGGCTGGCAAAGCAGGAAACACCGCTAGTGTTGCACCGCTAGTGGTGTCATCATACGAGTACAGGCGGACAGAATGCCTGTTCGCCGATCTTTTAGTTAAATAAAAAAAGATTTGTATTCATAAAAAACACACAAGTTTAGTAGAGTCCGGGTGATCATGGCCGGTCCATTTAGCCCACTGAAGTGAGTTATTTTCTGTGTTGTAGTGTGTAACACCACATCTTTCACATATCGGTGGTCAGTTTGAGACATCGTTCCTCGATGTTTTGTCGCTATGCTCTCTTAATTTTTTTAGGCAGTTTTTTTTGTAGGCTTTTTGACGTTTCAGTAATAGCTATTCTCACGAGTGATGTCTTATCCTATGTCAATAACTATAATGTAATTATTAAGATTAGTTCTTTAAAATTGTTCTCAAAGAACAATTTTATTGAGAATTACAAAATGCTCTCTGCTCAGTAACTCTGTCTGACTCTCTGGTTGTTATGTTTCCAAGATGAAGCAGCTGAAATAATTCTAATGAAGTTTGACATTAGTATGATCATCAGAAGGATATAATGGGACCTACATTACACATTGAACATATGAGAAGATCCGCAGGATCACCAAAAAAATTATGAAAACGAAACGAAATTGTATGAATTTATTTCTTTACAATATCTCGAATGAATTTGTGCAAAGTTTGACATCGTAGTTGTTTCATCGCGCAAAAATAAATAGTTCCTGTAACAAAGCAGAAAAAACCGTAAAACGTAGTTAGGTGTGAATAAAAGTTTAGATAAGTGTCACATATGAAGTTCTTCTCAGTCGTTGTAGATATCAGTTTAAATATAATCTATGTACTAGTGCCGCTCTCAGAGCTGTCACGGAGTGAGAGCGTGCGGTGTTCTCACAGAGCTGTCACGGAGTGGGAGCGTGCGGTGTTCTCTCAGAGCTGTCACGGAGTGGGAGCGTGCGGTGTTCTCTCAGAGCTGTCACGGAGTGAGAGCGTGCGGTGTTCTCACAGAGCTGTCACGGAGTGGGAGCGTGCGGTGTTCTCTCAGAGCTGTCACGGAGTGGGAGCGTGCGGTGTTCTCTCAGAGCTGTCACGGAGTGGGAGCGTGCGGTGTTCTCTCAGAGCTGTCACGGAGTGGGAGCGTGCGGTGTTCTCTCAGAGCTGTCACGGAGTGGGAGCGTGCGGTGTTCTCTCAGAGCTGTCACGGAGTGAGAGCGTGCGGTGTTCTCTCAGAGCTGTCACGGAGTGGGAGCGTGCGGTGTTCTCTCAGAGCTGTCACGGAGTGGGAGCGTGCGGTGTTCTCTCATGTTTAATGTTGTTTATGTATGCTACAGGAATATCATTATATTTTAACACGTCTCGTTCACAATTTGGAATACTTAATAACATTTTACAATTGTGTATGGAAGTCTGCGCGCATTGCATTGCTGCAACAACCACCCTACACAGGAACATACATTCAAATCTTCTGCGACCTAGAGTGTAAGTGAGAAGCAATCACTCATCACAATTCAAGCTAACACTAACACTACATAAACAGTTAAGACTGTGTCCATAGACCGTTGAAGGTCTAAATACAATACAAATGCTCAAGCCCACTATCAGTTGGCAGCGTACCCAGCATGCTGGTGGTATTACCACTTTGAATGGTAATGCTTATGCTTATTTTGCTTATCACTCACCATTAAGAGAAGTACTTGCTCGATTCATCGCTCAGTTATATCAAACTTTTAATGTTATTTTATTTAATAGGTTTTTAAACTAGTTTTTATTTTAGTTAATTAACTCATCATGTAAGCAGCAATCTTTATAGTTTTATTGTAACTAGTCCAGTCAACTCTGTTAGTCTCCGCACGCTTCACTTTCAATGTCCTTTAATCGCGCACGCGCAGCATGTAGGTATGTTTATAATTCTCGGTATAACGTCATAAAGTGTTGCACACTGGGCGGGCTCGTCTTCACTATACATGAACCCGTGCGCTACATTATAGGTTATGTTTCGCGACTAGTGTCATTCTCACGGTAGCGAATGTCTTTAGCAAACCACTGCAGTTGGTAGCGATCTCACTGCGATTTAGATTAGTTATCTCGCTTTTTCTTGCGTGATCTTGATGCTACGTCCTTGTCGTTTGCCGAAATTCGCACACGTTTGTGAGCTGCGTTAGCATGCTAAGACTGCATGGCCGTCGACTGCCAGAGCTGGCGACGTGCCAGCGCGTCCTCGAGCTTTGTTCACGGTTCAAATATGAATTCACGTTTTCACACCAGCCTCTAATAAGCTATGAAACGCCGCTGCCGGCACTGACTAGCACATTTTATTAGACACTTTATTTCTAAAGCTTCTGACTAGTTTTATCAACCGATTTTAGGTTAGATTAGCTAGATTCTCAATTCTGTCAGTTTTTAAATTATTATTATTAAAAAAATTATGTGTGTACTTACACAAATTTCTCCAACATTTGTAAGCAGATTTACATGATCGTTTCAGGGTTCCATATCCAAAGGGTGTCAAGGGTGTCAAATTTATTATTACCAAGACTACGCTAATGATTTCTCATAGATGTACGATGTCATTTTTTTTTTAGGTCTATGTGATTTCTTGTGTTTCCTTGACTGGTTGGTGAATAATTTTATATTTCTATAAGATCCATCATCTAGTCTACTTGTGACCACGGACACTGCAACATGTTTAAAACGTCATAATTTTCCCAAAACAATGTGTCTACTAAATAATTTTCAACTTTTCTATTTTTTATTATTTGTTAACAAATCCGCCATTATATCAAATTATTTCGTGAAAATTTAAAGCCGGCTTCAATAAAATTTTCTCTTGGTTTATTATAAATCTTCATAAAAAACGTGTATTTTTTTCGATGTTTGTTATTTTATTTTGGCTCTATAGTTAAAAGCGTCAAACTAGGTGTGATTATACTTGTAGTGCTAACTCTACAGTAATGCAACAAATAATAAAAATCGGCCAAGTGTGAGTCGGACTTATTACCTATTGTGTAGTGGTAAGGAACCCTCGGTCCGACTCGCACTTACCTGGTTTTTATTATGTATACAAATAAATAATTTTGTTCGAACATATGTTGATTTGGCAATACATATTAGTAAATTTATGTGAGCACAAGTTAATTTTGAAGTTGTTCTGTTCTAGCATATTCAGCATATTAAAACTCAAATGATACATTCAAATCAGCAGTATTGAACGATTGTGATAGTGACAGGAGTCCGGGTAGTCCGGGTACGTATCCACTGGTATTAACAATTCAATATCGCTTATATGATTAGAACCCTCTGGTTTATGAAAGTGAAGCAAAAATCTAAGTCTCGTCAATAAGGCCCTTTACTGATTTGAGACCTTTAGACTTGACACATATAATTATAGAAGTATGTATGTTGAAATAAAGATCTATCGGTATGTTCCAAAACAGTTTTATAGTATTTCTCTCAAGCAGCATTAGATATTCACGACTTCAAAACCATATATCTGGTAGCAGGCACGATATGACTGCATTACACTAAAATACTTGTTTGTAACCTTGTTGCATTATCGAAATATCGAGTAGCACTAGTCTTGAGGTAGTCTTCATAACTGGCTACACTTATAACTGAGACTTAATGTAACAGTAGGCAGTAAAGTCACACAAGTAAGTAATGCTTTAAATTTGTAAATCTGCTACGTGTGTGTGTGTGTGTGCGCCTGGAAGCAAATAAACGCTGACACAGTCGCAAACGTATCGCGAGAGATCTTTTGCCAGTCGTTATAATATCCACCGACAAGAGGACAGTATTCATCTTCCGCACGCAGATTGAAGCGTTAATCCGCCTGCGTTAGGAACGGTTTAGCTTGTAACTTCTGCACTTCGCTGGTTTATTATTTGATTTGTGTAACACGGCATTAATTACGCGGCACGCTGGTACTTCATCTGATATTAATGCGCCGAACATTCGTATGGAAAGCTTATTAGTGTTCGTGCTATAGTGTTGTTGACGAAACAAAAAATAGGTGAAAGTTTTAGACGTATACTCATATCTCGAGGTGAAGCTTCATCATTATCTGCTTATCATGTTTCCACTGCTGGGACACTGGTATTATCACAAAGAGAGAGGATGGGCCCTCGTAAACCTAACACCCTGTATTATCACAAAGAGAGAGGATGGGCCCTCGTACACCTAACACCCTGTATTATCACAAAGAGAGAGGATGGGCCCTCGTGCACCTGACACCCTGTATTATCACAAAGAGAGAGGATGGGCCCTCGTACACCTAACACCCTGTATTATCACAAAGAGAGAGGATGGGCCCTCGTACACCTAACACCCTGTATTATCACAAAGAGAGAGGATGGGCCCTCGTGCACCTGACACCCTGTATTATCACAAAGAGAGAGGATGGGCCCTCGTGCACCTGACACCCTGTATTTTGGTGAAGAACATATGTGTTTAAACTTTTGAGATCCTCCGACATACCGATGTCGTCACGATGTTTGTTCCAGCGATGGCATACAAAACTGCTAATAATGTTACTAAGTACTAAATAACTGATTGGTGCAAGGCCGAGGATAGAACTGGGTGTCGTCAGGTTGTAAAGCACACAACCACATACAACCGCGTATATATATTTCCATTAAATATTTCCATTAGGTAAGTAACGGAATATTATATCGGTAATATTGTCCGCACTGCTGCCGACTCAACAAATCGTATGCAGTGAGGCAAGTACTCGTATGGCCTCACACGGTACTAGTACAGTATGTTATGGTCTTCTTCTCAGGTAAGGCCGACTACTCCAGGAGCATACTATATAACGTGTTTCAGTCGTATGTATGAGGGCACGTCTGCTTGTCCCTGTTTGGTCTCGTGCGGCTGGACGGATGCAGGAGTGTGGGTGTCGTTAGGGGTGCAGTCTATGATTATTCCTAGTAGTATATTGGTGTTCAAGTATGTTTGACTAACATGAACACCGATCGACAGTATCACACTGCCTTTATGGTAGTTTTCTGTTTTTAATACCAGTTAATAGATACGTAAAAATATATTAAACTCACGTTTGACTTTCAAGCTCAAGAAAGCCAATAAAAACTCAATGTTCTGAGAAAACTCATATATGTTCTGAATATGAAGCCGTAAAGTTTGGAATAAATTGAGTTTGTGAGTCGTCAAATTGTTTTATTAAGGCTCGCATGGAAACACTTCGCTCTAAAGATATTGAGATGGACGACGAACTGGTTTACATTACACGAAGATACAACGAACAACGTTTTAACTCCGACGTACAAGTCCGAATGGAATCATTTAGAGGAAATTCTACTGTAGTACTTATTTCATAGAACTGTGGCAGACTACAGCTCGAAGTGTCTCAGTTTTTTTTCAAGGAAACATCGCTATTCGCTACCCTAGTGGTCAGATTTCCACGATGTCAACACTTCCCACTTCTCATCAATGTCAACACGAGAAAATTACGTTCTAGTAACTGATTGGTAAACGTTCTTTCTAAATAATTATTATGCTATTACAATAAAATCTTCTTAAAGTTATCATCATAATCAGCCAGAAGACGTCCGCTGTTGAGCCTTCCCTTTAGTACTCCACACTGAACGACAACCTGCCATCTGCATCCACTGGATGTTGTATCGCTCAAAACACTGATCCATAGGGAAGAAAAGCTCTCAAAGAACCAGAAGACGCAGCGTACGATAGTAGACCACCCACTAGATGGACCGACGACATTGTGAGAGTCACGGGCATCCAATAGATACGAGTATTCTGACCTCACCTCGGCAGTGGTTTCATATTTGAGTCGTTTGGGATCGAGACATGGTCCCTTGGGGACCAGGAGCTCATCTCAATTTAAAAAATCTTTAAGAGCGCCTGGTTAATACGACGCGTGACCAAAATATTGGCGTGTTTCTGACTCAACGCATAAGCATTGCCATTTAACGTGGTAATGCCGCCAGCACGCTGGGTACGCTGCCAACTGAAAGTAGGCATTGAGCATTTGGATTGTCTTTAGATGTTCAGCGGTGTATGGACAGTGTAACTGTGTTTTTTAGTGTTAGCTTGTATTTTGTTTAGATAATAAAGACATTTGACCTTTTCAATAGACTTAAAGTCATAATAAAGTATATTTCGTAAAGGAAACATACCTACCTACTGATAGAGTCACGACTGAAGGTACTTTTTTCAGGATCAATTCGGATTCTAAGAGTCCGAATCATTTCGAACACAGAATAAAACGCCCTTGATGGAATAAAGCTCAACACAGGCCGCGGCGCGCGACTCCACTCGCTCTCCTCGGGTCGAGGGCCCTCCGGCCGCGGAGCACCCTCGTGTCCCACCTGTACATCACTCTGTAGACAGCTGCGGTGCTCACAGCGTGACGTCACCACTGAAGGTTTTACTTCATCAGTAATAATACAGTTGTAAACAATAGAGTCCGTGCCAGCGCCAGCGACGCGCCCGCGGGCGGGATGTCCTCTCCTCTCTACACATAATAACACGGGCCGAATTTATTTTATGAATACTGTTACTCGGTTATATAATATTTGTAAAGCTATTTAGATACTCCAGTATAGTTACCAACATGCTGGAATTACTATAGGTATGTTTACCGAGCATACCTGCAGGGAGGACATGGAAAACTGTTTGTTTATCAAAACACAATAATATTATTATGTTCATTGATCTCCATAACGGTTGTTTTCACATATTATCACAACAATTTTTTTATTTAACATTATAATATACTAGTGACCTGTTCCGGTCTCGCACGAGTATAACTTATATTATATTATATTATAAACCTTCCGTGAAAAATTATCTAACTGATGGTGAAAACAGTATCAAAATCCGTTTAATGGTTAAGGAGGAGATAACAGATATACATACAGAAACACGAGGAAAACGACTTTATTTTATTCTACATATGTAGATTGCTTTTTTTTTAAATAGGCTTGCGCTTGACTGCCATCTCGCCTGATGTTAAGCTATGATGCGGTTTACGATGGAGCACGCTTGCCTAGAAGGAACCGATTCATTCGTGAGATACCGATACCGATTCACTCAGAGATAGAGATGAAAGTGGTTTACACCCTGTTTCACCCCCGACGCAAAAAGAGGGGTGTTATAAGTTAAACGTGTGTTTTTCTATGGCGTTGTATCTCCAAATGACTTAACCGATTAGGTTTAATTTCTTTTTGTTTAAAAGATGACCTTGATCGAGAGTGCTCTAGGCTATAATTAAAAAAAAAGTTTTTGAAAATTTGTATTATGATAAAGATATTCGGCTCTTTTTTTTTGGGGTTTATTTCAATGTATAGTTCTAAAACATAGTTATTATCGATATCACAACACCGTACTTAAAGTCATCGTATTGTTTATTAGTTAATTGCAGAAGAGTCTGTTCCCTGTTATGCAAAACGAACCACCGCAGGAGGGATCCAAACAAATGCAAACTTCGTCTCATTACAGCGGGGCGGCGCGGGGGCGGCGCGGGGGCGGCACGGGGGCGGCGCGGGGGCGGGGGCGGCGGCGCTGCAACAAACGGATCTTCTATTACCATACATTTACATTTTCTTAAACAGTTGCCAACATCCCTGCGCACCTCCTCACATTACACGATAATACATATTGTGTCAGTTGGTCACGTGCAGCATCAGACTATGATACAGGTACGTCTATATCATGCTCTTAATACAAATAACTCGATTATGTTTCCTAGAAAATTCAAAAATCTCTCCGAGTTATTTGATCCCAGTACTCATACTCACGAGCCAATTCAAGTAGACTGCAGTTACGCACACATACATAAGCATCTACGAGGAGTGCGCTACGTCGCGTCGTAACTCTATCATTATTATTATATTATATTCTGTGATAATACGAAACAAGCGGTGTAGGTTCTCGTAGCGGAAATATTGTTTTCGTAGCTTCGTACGGTCGATTTTTTAAATATTTAATTTTAATGCGAGCTATATGTTAAGGTAGTACCTCGTACATGTCATGTACTGTATGACTTACTACGACTAACCTTCTTGTTTGACGTACTAAGTACCTGTTGGAATCACTACAATCTAGAGCTCACTTCTAGACAATAACTACATTGAATGATCTAATTCTTGTAGAAGTGCATCATAATATTTAAGATACGAGTATTTAAGACATAGTAATGCCCGTTAGCATTCAGGTTGTCTCCTAGAACTTCGCTGGTGTGAGGGCAATCCAACTATTGTTAGCAAGTTTACGTTTTGAGTGTTTGTTTGAATTTAAAGAAGTAAGTAGTGTAGAGCGGGACTCGACAAGTACGTCGTATTCACCACACTGGATTCATTACGACATTATTATATCATTATATATTTTTCACAATTCACTTATTATTTAATATCCTTTGCACTTGAATGTTAACGATCGAATGCCGATCCCGTTCCATGAAAACCTCGTCATATCTCCTCTTTACTTTGTCCCCATCCCTGTCCCCCCACTGTCAACATCATAAATAGTCAAGCTAGCTACTCATTATGATATGCTCAAATTAAACATTGAAAAACAATGAATGATCACAAACATACACCTTACTCTAGAGTAGTGACGACACAGGGTACTGACTGGCAGTGTCAGCACGTCAGTCGGATGATTGTGCCGCGGTTATTGCGCGCACGCCCTTATTTACGACGTCTCAGCTATCTGCGGAGAATCGCAAACAACCAGTTAGAATATTAAACGGAACTCCCCCGTCACGTCTCCCCTCCCTTGTCACGTTACAAGTATTACTTAATCTGTGGCACGAGTCACGCCGCGGCACGGCACGAGTGCTGCTACTGTTATTTATTCTTGCACAAGTGTTGTGACGTCATGGTTTATGGGCCGATTCTCTATCTACACTACATATGGACTTTTCATCAGTTTACGAGATGATGATACATGTTGTCAACAAGGTATTGTTTAACTCTTTATTGTTCACCACAAATTACATAACTAAATAGGACAGAAAGACTTACAAACTATTGTAAAAATCGGCGGCTTTATCGCTGAGAGCGATCACTTCCAGGCAACCTTAGGATTGAAAGAATTCATAGAGGAAGGAAAAAAGTGGAGGGTGTAGTTATCATATGGCAAGATGGGTTGTTATTGATAAAAATATATTTTCAAACCAGTTAGTTCCACTCCTACTGTTAACTTGTTGGGTTGTATTTTCAAACTAGTTCCACAATGACAGCTCCTGTTACAAGCTTGTGAAGTAGTCATACACTTGCTAGTTACCAGTATGTACCTAGTTATACGGAAACCTGCACGAGATACAACAACAGTACAAATGTTGCAGTGAATGAACATGTTTGAATGAATCACTCAGTGGATGGATATATACACAGCATGTGCGCGCGCGCACGCTGACACTGACTTTATTTTTATTTTATTTATTTCTTCCAGAGTTAGTTCTTGTGTTACGATTATTTACTTTTATTCTTAAAGAGCTTAGAACCTTTGTGGCATATCGACCCGTCGCCATTATTATTTTATAAATTTCCGCGTAAAACGAATGTGGTAAGTATATTATAATGTTATTATGTATGTAGTGATACTTGCACAAACAAAAAAATACAAGTAATATGGTACCCTAAACTGTCACATTCCCGAAATATTTGAACGTAAAAATAATCACACGAGAACAATTACAATAATATAAAATAGCATCGAGCGATTTCAAGTACCATCGAGGTCTCATGATGGAGACGAAACGAAACGACGTAACTCTGCCCAGTTTGGTTCGTTGGATTTGTCTTCCCAAGCACTTTAGTCCTAGATGATAAATTCAATATGGCGGACGCACCAAGATGGCGGACAAAATGTTCTGATCCACCATCATGATATGGGTATTCATTGAAAGGGTTTGCAGAAAACAATACAAAAAAGCTTATTTAAAAAACAAAAAACAAAATGGAAGCCGGTGGATATGCCAGCTTGCATAGAAAAATGTTCGAGCTCCATATCGTCAATATAACCTGACACTACTCTACTCCAGCTGGTGTCTGCGTGTCACGCTGCGGTCTTTATGTTAAAAGCTCTCGCGACGAATGTCACGTAGTTCCGCTTTTCAAACGATCATGAACTGGTACATAATAGCGACCGCTCGAGTGGTACATGTTCCGCGGTTACCTGAACATGTGAGTGTGTAGCCATTACCACTGAGAACATAGTATTTTGTAACGAGAGTATTATATTTGACACATGTTCATGGTTCAAACATATTGTTTGCAGACTTAAATAAAGGAGGATCTTTTCAATTCAATATAATATTTGTTTATATGTACATATTATATATGTACGCCAATTATTTCAACATTTGTAGATCGATTTAAAAGTTTATTTTTTATTAAGCAGAGAGAGCTCTCGATGTGGCCAACGAAAATTCCATGAAATTTGGCTCAGTATTTGTTTAACCAGATTCTATAATGAGTAACTTTATTCGAGAGCCTGTTAATTTCGTAATCGTGAAAAATTCGGTTCGAACGCCTGTTTATTTGGAAAATCAACAAAAAAAAAACATTAAATTTTGTAGTCTTCGAATAATGAACCTTTACTGCTAGAGTGACACCAGCCACCACTGAAGTGAGAATTTTTTTCGTTTAGATTTAATTTAATTAAATTTTTAATTAATATAAATTTTTTTTTTTTTTTTTTCGTTTTTACCCTTCTCTTTTCTGTGCCAGCCACCAACATGATGCTCTGTTATATTAAATAGGTTGTAAAGTTTGACAGCTGCTGACGTAGACAGAGTATGACGCTGGCATACGTTAATGCTCAACACCCCCCATAATATGTGACATCATATTTTCACATAATATTTTCAATAAAAATAATAACTTCAATGATAACTTTAATGAGCATATCTTGTTTATACCTCAACTCCATGTAATGTTTAACCTCAGTATTAAACTGATGTCCAACTCCAAGGCTGCGTTTTCTTGTTTTTTGTTACAAGATTCCTGCAGTGAGACAATTTTTCAAATATTCTGTAGAAATATTGACTGACACCGCAAGTCCCTTTGATTACGGCGCGGCCGATCGATGCCTGTTGAATCCCGCTGAAAACAATCTGTTTCCACAAACCTGGGATGTTGAAGTGCTCTCGACGTTTGCGTTAAATAATTCGGGACGGAGCGTCACTGTGCAGGGGAGGTCGGTATTACCGGACGTATGGGGGATTTGTTTGTTATTCGATAACTATTCACATTCTTCCACATAATAATGTGTAATGCATTACGTGTGTTGAACGAAGGCTCGATAATGCGACGGCTCGCGGTGCTTTACTTCATTGCAGCGTTCTAAACTTAAAGGTTATTGGCGTTTAAAATAAATTTGTAAATGATTCTGAACCACACCAGGTACTGCTCCTTATCTGTTGTAAGAATCATTATAATAGATATTGTGTAAGTGTGAAGCAGCCGGAGTGGACACAGTGGACGCCACACCACACGTGCTCGGAACAACATGACGTTTTATATAGCTTTTATTTCATTTTACGATGTTGGTGGTTATATTATTATTATTATTTTTAGTCGATGTCGAGAGTGTCGAGAGTGTGGAGCTCGCTCAGCGCTGGAACACGACAACACAATCAACTAATGAAAAACTCTGAAACGCAAACAGATTTGAGGGATTTGAGAAACTTACAAAAGTTTATACCCACGCGATATGATGGGTGCGGGCATCCACTTTGTCCACAAATAAAGGAAGGATAGACTGCGTGAGATCGTTCTATTGTAGGAATGTAAGAGTGTCACGTTGTTATAGGTAGTTAATCCACAAGTACCTAAATTACAACTCGTTGCTTGGCGCCCGAAATTCAAGCCATTTTTGTAGTATGCCTAATGTGTGCCTAGTGTTATTGAAAACAAAATATTTTTTTTTTTGGGTTTTCCAAGAGGCCACCTTAGCTTCAAAATTGTATGTTACACTTCGTTCCTATTCTCGACTTACTCGAAATTTTTAACTTAGGCGATACATAAAATATTAGGTTAAATTATGTATCGCTGGTAGGCGTCATCATTTATGAATTGGCCCTTATGCCGTGGTTAAAAAAATTCACACTAGTACTAGCCACTAAGTAAACATGACACTCGGACAAAATAAACTAATAATATCACGTGTCATCTCCACCGCCTTGTAGTAAAAACTGTTTCTTTGACAAATATCTAGTGTGTTTCCACTTCAACGTCGCATAAGTAGGTACAATAATGAATTTAGGATCAATTGTTTTGATTTACTGAAATTTATTTAGTTTCAGGTTAGGCTAAATTAGCATCATTGACGTCGATGATACTAATTTAGCCTAATCTATAACAAAAGTGAATTAATTACTAAACATAAAATTCGTTATACTTGAAACTAATTTGTAATAACGATATTATTTATAAAAAATATTTGAAACATCAGTAGTTAATGTGTAATAACTATAAATATAATGAAATAAACAATTAAACCCGTTTCCTTCGAACACTTTGTCGACACGAAACAAAGAAGATATTAATCAAAGAAAAAGTTTAAAAGATGAACTTCCGCAAGTGACACGTGATTATAGCGATCAATTACTATCTGCCTTGTATTAAGTCTGCGGTATCGCTTCTTCAGACGAATCCGTTGAATTTTTACAACAAACTTGAGTAAAACCTTCAGTATGTAGTTGGATTGGAACGAGAGATTGTTCAGTATGTAGTTGGAACGAGAGATTGTTCAATATGTAGTTGGAACGAGAGATTGTTCAGTATGTAGTTGGAACGAGAGATTGTTCAGTATGTAGTTGGAACGAGAGATTGTTCAGTATGTAGTTGGAACGAGAGATTGTTCAATATGTAGTTGGAACGAGAGATTGTTCAGTATGTAGTTGGAACGAGAGATTGTTCAGTATGTAGTTGGAACGAGAGATTGTTCAGTATGTAGTTGGAACGAGAGATTGTTCAGTATGTAGTTGGAACGAGAGATTGTTCAGTATGTAGTTGGATTGGAACGAGAGATTGTTCAATATTTTAGTAACCCTTTTAATATACGCAGAGTTCAGGAATTCGTTACAAGTTCCCTTCAACGTGAGATTTGTTTATTTACTTACTGTTTTGAAATTTTGTTAATAAACATCGCATCAGAAGTTTTCTCACTTCTGACACTTTTTAGGTACTTTATGATATATTTAATGCTCTAATAATACTAATCGTTTAGGTTTCTTAGCAGTATGAAACACTAGCTGTTGCCCGTGACTTCATACGCATAGATTTTCATATAAATTTTCAACTCCCATTCCCCCCTCCCCGCGTTATTTTGCCCTTTTGCAAAATCGTCTTTTAGCGGATCTCTAGAATAAATAAATATTTATTGTTAAATTACATTTCATAAGTATACCTGCTAAATTTCAGCTCCGTACACACGTAGTCTCCATACACACGTAGTCTCCGTACACACGTAGTTTCCGTACACACGTAGTTTTCGGGATTTCGTGACGAGTCAGTGAGTGAGTGAATGGATGAGTGGTTTTTCGCTTTTTTATCTTCTGTATATATAAAATTCAAAGTCCTGACTGAGATATCAACGCACAGCCTAAACCGCTGCTCCTAGAGACATGAAATTTGGAGGGTGTATTTGTTGTGAAATGTATGCACCCACTAAGGAAGGATTTTTCGAAATTCCACCCCTAAAGGGGTGAAAATGGGTAAAAACCTTAATATTCGTTTTTGAAGTTACAGTAGTGAAAATTGGTATTGGAACAGTAATAATATAGATCTTAATTTTAAAAGTATAAAAAATATATTATATTGCATTTTAGGGGTGGCACTCCTACATGTGAATTGGGGATGATTTTTTTTTTCACTCCACTTACTCGTGTGGGGTATCGATGGAAAGGTTTTTTAAAATGAAGGTAAAGTTTGATACATCCCTTTTTTATAAAGCCTATACTTTGCGAAATATGGCCGGCCAAAAGAGAACTCGATTATATTTCTCTCAAACAACGCGGGTGAAGCCGCGGGCGGAAGCTAGTGTATATATATTATTCATAACGCATGTCTGTTGTCTTTTCATCTTATTCTTTGGTGTGTTATTAAGGCTCACCCTGTGTTCCAGACATCTGTAGAGTACGGTAGCAATCCGTAGAGTTTGTTGGCCACCATGCAGATCATATACCATGAAGAGTAATTCTCCATAAAGGGAGTAAGTTTTAATAAGTAATTTCCGTTCAGCTACAGCAACAGTGCCGTCATTAACACCTAAAGTTTCCGTTTCCGCTCGCGGACGCGCGCCGCGCCCCCTAACGCGGAAGCCGTAAAAGAAATTCTCGCTGCAGCCTAACTTCGTAAGTTTGTACAATTTTTGAAATTACCTCGCGAGTTGTCTAAATTTACCCCATTTGCCTTTACATAAAGTTTTCCAATTCTGTGCTTTGCCACTTTGTGTTAGAGTTGTTGTTTAGTGTTTAATATCGGGCCGGGGCAGCCGACGACCGACTGATATAAAGGTAAGGAACACAGTCGCTAATAGAGAACGCGGTGGTTATTTGAAAAGTTTGCCAATCGCCGCCCGCCCCGGCCCCCGCCGCCCGCCGCCCGCCCCCGTCACTTCCGGTGTGAACTCGCTGACTGGGTCAACAGTTCATGAATACAGTTTAAACTGTTTAAAGATAGTGAATCGAGGGGAAACTTTCCCTGAGCGGTGACTCTCCTCGTTCTCCTCGATTACTCGTTTAGTTTTCTGCTCTTGTAACTACTTCACTATTATTGCCATCACTTTCATACATATCGACATGGAAAGAGAAGCAGATAATGTAAGTGCTAGAATAGCACTTTACAATTCATCTCAACATCGTTCATTCATGAATCATAAAACGCAGCGTGTAATTATGTAAGTCACGTGGTAACTTGCGGCGTTTAGCATTTTTGTCAGAATAGCCGTAATGAAGAAGTTTATCCAAAACGGGACGCGAGATCGAGCGCGACCGCCGCATACTAAGCAGAGCCGGGGCAAGCCGCGGGGGAGCACTTGTATTGTTTTAATTATATCAGAGATAGGGGAGAGACGAACGAAATGTAACCTCATGGCGTCACTTGTTTGGAGATTCAACTTCTAGAAGATTTAACGAACTTATAAAGGAGGTAGTTGTTGTTGTTTTGATATCAAACTCGTACATAGGATTACGATTTTATCGAATTATTTTTATTTTATTCCAAATTGTTAAAATTCAAATAAATAAATGTAAATTAAAAATATACTATTTTGACCTGTTGAAGTACTAAATTCAGACTAGACTAGATCAATCAAACAAGGCATCTCCCATATTGTCTGATCTGAGGTTATTCACAACACTAATATATAAATGAAATGTTTCTTGTAAGTAATACTTATAACGCATGAAATACTCTGTTACCCACTACTTTGAGAGGAATCTGCGATATTTAGATATGAAATAAACGTAGAACAAACCCTGATGTGAGAAGAACGTGGCGTGGTGTGAGTGCAAGCGACGTGTTGCATTTGCATGCTTACATCACGGGTGAACACCCTCGTAGCTCTTATATCAGTGTATATAAAGGCGGTAGTCGCGTAACATCGCCACCAGCGGTGAACTGACAATAAAGGCACGTTGCGGAAAATGAATACCTACAATATTTGCGGTTTACGAGATGTTCTGCTTTGAACGAGAGAAGTCGGGGGCAGTATTAACGTTCTTATCTATGATCAAATAGTATGTAAATATCTAATATTTTGAAGATTGTTTTATTTCAAGATAAGTACCCTTATAAATTCAATCTTTCCGTCCGTCTGTCTGTCTCCTTAAGGTTTCATAATATCACTTTTTTTCAATAAGTGGTGACAAAGAATTCCGTACTCATAAAAAAAATATTCTAGTATATATGACTTGTGCATTTTTCGTACATAATGCAAGTCACTGTGTTACCTACAACTACAAGGTAGAACCAGTGATGCAAAAACAAGCGGTTTTTAGTAAAGTTTCCCGCAGGTCTGTGTCATCGTAATTCCGCCGTCGGCGCCGGCGCCGAGGCCTTACAACGTGAACGAATTCATTCAAAAAACACAGAAGAGCATCGTTAATTTATTCATAACGACGTTATGTCTTGTGCATGTGTTTGTGTTGTGACGTCTCATTCCGTCGTCGGCGCTCGGACGCGGCACACGACACCACGGTACATGAAAACATTATTTCAGTAGGAAGAAGCAAATTAAAATTATTATTTTTATAAAATGTCTGTTTTATAATGACAAGCTTATTAGTATTTTAATTGAATTGGATTGCATGTGTTATTATGGACACAAGTTTATTCCAGCAAAGTATCAGGGAAGAGGTGACAGTGAGTAGGTACACACTTACAATCTGAGAGAGTTTGTACAAGTAGGTACATTGTAAGTACATACTCTGTGAGGAAATTATAAGAAGAATACATTATATCACTTTCTATTCTATGAATATTTTTTTCGCTATTTTCCAACAGCAGAAAATTTACACATTACATAATTTTTCATCTACAAAAATACCCCGAACGAAACGAACCCCTAAAGAAATTGACGTTCATTTCAAAATTAGTATCTAAATCGAATTATAGAATATATTTCACAAAAGCAAACAATGTTGGTTCGTAAGATGTCTCGCGCCGGGATAATAAAGTGAAGTGGAATATTTAGGTGCAAATTGTTTGAAGTGCGCTCGGTTAGAGGCTCCCGACTCCCGACGCTGATTGCAAATAAATACTCGACGCACCCTCGCGGAGTCGCGGGGTAACGTTACCGGATATAATTCACTTCTGGCGCATGTTTCCCGCGTTCACAACCCCTCCCACCCTCTCCCCCCCCAGCCTCTCTCACGAATATGCACGTTTACCCGAGTTTACCCTCTGTACATTATACTTCACCAACTGCGCACACCATCTCGTGTCTAAACGCTGCAACACTGAATATCTACACTAATATTATAAAGAGGAAAGATTTGTACCTATTTTTGTATGTTTGTAATGAATAGGCTCCGAAACTACTGAACCGATTTGAAAAATTCTTTCACTGTTGGGAAGCTACACTATCCCCGGGTGACATAGGCTATATTATATTTTGTAGCGAGGCCGAAGGCCGAGCTTACTTTCGTGCGAAGCCGGGGCGGACGGCTAGTAATATAATATAGTAGTAGTAGTAATAATAACATAAAAAATCCATGTCTAAGAAAGATATTATTTTCTGAGATACTTATGATCTTTCAACAATGTTAAAAGTAAAAAAAAAAAATGAATTATTCTTTTGTTTAAAACATTCTAACCCTGTTTCGAATGTTACAACTTGTAATCAGTTAGCATCCTCACTCAAAAGAAACAACTTTTGTTCTACGACTTATAGTACGAAATCCGAAATAATTCTGCAGCAGGATCTTAGACTATTATCAAATTTCACAAAAAATAATTATCTAGTAACATTTTCATATATTATATTTTGTCAGAAGTTAATGATTTTCTTGTAAAACTCAAAAACTACTGAACCGATTTGAAAAATTATTTTATTGTTGGGAAGCTATACTCTATCCCCGGGTGACATAGGTTATATTCTATTTTGTAGCGAGGCCGAAAGCCGAGCTTACACTCGTGCGAACGGCTAGTAGGTTGTAACGTTTAGATTATTTGTAGGCCTCGGTGGAGGCCGCGCTGCCTACAGTTTAGGTGGCCGAGGAAGAAGACAATAAAACAATTCTTCAGGTGAATAAATGGGTCGCACTGCTTCCGTCTTTATATGCATAAACTCTTCCTCTCAGATTATCACTTCAGTTTTTAACTTGTTATGTCTTACAAACTAGCCTTACGCTAGTACAAAGTTGGGCGCCTTAGTTTCTAATTACCGACATAACAATGCACCGGACAGGGTGTGAGTTCTCTAGCCTACATGGAAACTATTCCTGCTTTGCAACCAGAGTTGTAGTAAACTCTTTTAAAGTTATATTAGTATAAAGACAACACAAAAGTAATTTAGGCTGCGGGCAACAGAAGGTTGCCTACGCAGAGTAGGTGTGGTGTGGTGGGAAGCTGTCTGCCAGAACGGGCAGGCCGAGTCGACGGAGCAGGATCGGCGATACCGCCGCACGCAGAGGCGGTGCAGCGGACGCAGGCGTCCGTCTAGGACCTGCCTGAGGGGCGGCTCAACCGGACTGACAGGACCGGCAAGACCCAACACGCAGGCGGTGAAGTGGGTAGCGGTGTCAGTCAGCGAACCGTCCTCGCAGGACCGAAGGTCTCCTATCCGAAAGAACCCCGTAGAGATGGGGTTCTCAGAATTTGGGCGTGTGCTGTTTAATAGCACGTGCACCAAGTAGGCACGCGACGCCGGAAAGTATCTAAGAACGACGACGCGTGCAATGGATGTATGGATCCTGAAACAAAAGACTAATTGTTGTACAATACGGACTTATTTCCACTATCAGCACATGTGCGTTCGAGCTGACATTTTCACCTACCTTTTAATTTATCTCCCAAAAATGCCGCGGCTGCGCTGACAGGGCTACTCCACGTCTTGTATGGTCTTCTGTTTTGGCAGGATCCCAATCCACAACTTTAAATATTAAATGCTTAAATTTTCTCCCGTCTTGGCTCGAGTCGTAAAAAGAAAGGCTATATCAAAGAGTACTATCAAAGTACTATAATATATCGGGCTATATTAAGAAGTACTCTTTGAACCCCGTCTCAGATATATCTGTGGACCCCGTGGCATTTTCACTCTGACACTATCGACAGTTCTCTTGACGCTGTCAATACACTGCATATTTCTTAAGTAAAATGGTCTGCCTGGCCAAAATTAAGGGTTACAAGGTATATAATATATTTACACAATATATAAATATATTAAGTTTGATATAATAAACTTAAGAGGATGCTAACTGATCACCAGTAAGTAATATTTAAGTACATTAAACGAATTTTCACATAAATACGTAACTTTGCTAACGAGTTTTATTAACTTGACTTACGTAATTTCATCTGACGCAATCTTTCATATTTGATGAATGGGAATAAATTGTTAACGTGCGCCAGTATCCCAGTGTGGTATGGTATGGTATGGTATGGTGTGGTGTAGAATGGCCCCTACTGATTATTCGGAATGTGTTCGGGGAGTATCTCCTCTCTCGTACAACTCCGTCTCAGGAATAAAGCGCAGTAAAGTTGGAGGAACTGAATCCACCGAATGAAGTTGGCGAATCATTCGCAGACGCAAATATATGCACACCGACACTCGACACTCGACAAACACCCCTATTTACACAGGGATAAGTGCTAGCGTGTAGTCGAGAGCTGGTATCGACAGGCTTTGTGCGAATATCACACCTTACAACTCTCTAACACTCGCCGGGAAATATGTAAAAGTCGTTCGAATATGTTTCGCTCGCATTCAACGCGACTGATGATATTATTCTCGCGGTTTTCTCTTCAGATTCTCATCGCGAGGTATTTTTGTGTCGTGTTCAATTTGAATATTATTAGAATGAAAACGTTTTATTGTGAATCGTGAAGTTATTTATGGTCTTATAGTTTACTTTAGGTATATCTATGGCCACTAAATAATTTTGCAATACCTAGAATGTATTCTATTTTTTTTATTTATTTATTCAATTAGGACGGCTTGCGCCAATTACACTAATGAGACAATGTTACAAAATATTATGATACTAAAGCAAAATAGAACTAGATCAGATCTCCATCATAACATATTATTTTAATACATGGACAGGAAGGAACTGAGGACAACCTAGTTAGGAACTAGTGGTCAGCCATATACCATACCTACCTCACCGTCTAAACTGTTTTACAAATTTGTGTAAAAAAATAATGAAACCAACTTTCTTCCTTTAATTTTGAGTTCAAATTATTAAAAACATTTTTTTATATATTTAAGTTAGTAAGTCATGAAATATTTTATCTCATGTTATTGGTACGTAAGTACCTACATCAATGATTGTTATTGTCACAAGTGTAAGTAAATGAAAGGTAGGTAACGCAATGTTCAACTAGGTACCTCATTAGTTTCAATAACAGAGATTTATACATTTGTAACTCTTTCATGTATATTTACCAATAAAATTTATTAGTATAAATGAAGAGAAGGGGAACATAGTTTATAAAAAGATCTATAACTATTTTCACCAAACCCAGACCCAATAAAAATTAAGAAAAAATAAGGTTATGTATATTTCTCCAAATTTGTGTGTGAGAACAGAGTTTGGAAGACCCAACTTAGTACTATTTTTATAATCCACGTTCAAATAAAAAAAAATTAAAAAAAATTGTCTAAATTCATGTATGAGAATATATTTTAGAAGATCTTACTTTAACAAATGCCCGACACAATAAAAATGTAAATTTGTCTAAACTTTTATGTATAATAATGTCTATTTATTACATCGTATCAGCTCTCCCAATCTCTGAATCAACGGACGCCAATGTTGTTTCATTTGAAATTAGATTTAACCAAATGGTTTCTTATCTGTTTTTGTTGAAAACGATTTCATAATTTTATTATTGTTACTGATATTGGACATTGCATGAAATTTAAATACTTAGATAGGAGAGTTTTTTTCTTATTTTTTAAACACGCGTTCAATAGCTTGGTATATGTTTTTGTAACGGAATCTTTGAACGTGATTTTCACTCCTTTACACAGTAGAAGTACACTTAATAAGTACTGAATATAGCAAATTTTAATCAAAGGAAACATTCCTTTATTTATAATAAGAAAAAACCTACATTCAATGATTTTCGAAAACTTGGAAAAATGGAGAAACTGAAAAAAGAAACGAAATATTGTCTTTCTCGGTTGTGCACTGTTTTTTTTTTTTTTTTTAATGGGGCAAGTGCCTTTATTAAATAAACAAAATACTAGCTAAAACTAACACTAAATACAGTTAGACTGTCCATAGACCGTTGAAGGTCTAAAGACAATCCAAATGCTCAAGCCCACTATCAGTTGGCAGCGTACCCAGCATGCTGGCGGCATTACCACGTTAAATGGCAATGCTTATACGTTGAGCCAGATACACGCCAGCATTTTGGTCACGCGTCGCGTTAACCAGGCGCTCGGAAAGATTTTTGAAAATGAGGTGAGCTCCCGGTCCCCAGTTTTAATTTGGTATTCATGTGGATAATTACCGCGATGGCTTCCAAGCAAATCACCCCAGACATTCTGCAACAACTAATTGAAAGCGCTGCAAGCGGTTGAAAAACGCAAGCACATTCAAGCTTGGTCGTTCAAACCTGACACTACTGTGGACTGCATTAAATACCATGTCAAGAAAATTCTTAAATGCGACGACTACTCTGTGGTGAAGAGAGAAATTAAAACGGACCTACACGCCGCTTTCGTTATAAGTATCCCCGAAAGTCAATATGAGAAACTCTGCGATCCGTCAGTGTGGCCGCCGCGTGTAAAGCTGGCAGATTGGTGGTTTCCGAGAAAGCCCCGTGGTGAGCGGGGCGAGCAGGCAGCCGAGCGCCCGGAGCGTACCAGTCGTGCCGGCTTACCGCAGCGAACACAAGTCTGACTCGGCGAGGAATGATACGTCACCGAATGTAAACAACGACTCCGGCACTGTGATCGTATGCCACCAGAATATTGCTTCGCTAGGAGTAAAGAAATCGCAACGAATTGAAGTGTTACTGCAGAGTGAATTAAAGTGTACCGTTTTAGCTTTGACGGAGCACTGGCTATCAGCCGATAAATTAAAATGCGTTCAGTTGAGTGGCTACAAACTTGCTTCACATTTCTGTAGAACAGAGGTAGGACATGGTGGTTCATGTATTTTTATTAGAGACGACGTACGATGTACTGAAAATTGTGATATAATTAATTTGAGTATCGAGAGATACTGCGAGATATCTGCAATCGATTTAATCGATTACCAGTTGACGATTATTTGTATTTATAGGACCAATTTAACTACCGTTAATGACTTTTTGGAGTACTTTGAGCGTCTGATCGACAAGGTTAGTGACTTGGGTTTAGACTGCTTGATAGTCGGAGATACGAACGTAAACGCATTGGGTACTGTGAGATCCGACTGGAAAAAGCTGTGTGATGTGCTATCGGCCCATGGCATGGTGGCTGAGGTCGATTTCCCGACTAGAGTGACTGAGACAACATCTACGTGCTTAGATCAGGCGTATAGTAACCTCCCAGGCGGTTCGGTCTGCACATCGCCCATCTCCACAGATCTAAGTGATCACCTCGGCGTTAGGGTTGAGGTGACGAGTGAAAAGGTAGTGCCATCTAAATCAACTCACTGTTTCTCGAGAATTTTTTCCAGGGAAAACAACGCTAACTTTGTGTTGTCACTCCATAGTATAGATTGGAACTCATTATTCCTACGCGATACGCCTGCTGCAGAGATTGCTAGCTCAGTAATTAATATACTTCGAAATAAGTTTGAAGTATGCTTCCCATTACGGAAAGTAAACTGTAGGAAAAATAGGCAGACGTGGGTATCACATGACATTAAAAATTTTAAATCGCTTCTATTCGACATTATTGAATTAAGTAAATTAAATCCTAATAATGACATAATTAATTCTTTGATCTGTGACATGAGACAAAAATATGATAATTTATTGACATTTACAAAATCTAATTACTACACTAGGATAATTGAAAATGGTGGGAACTCTTGTAAAGCCATGTGGAATGTGGTTAACTTAGAAAGGGGGAAATATAATTCCACTGATCTAGATTTTACGGACGTGATAAAAAATAGCGACGGTACCTCGTTTTCTTGCAAAAAAGTAGCTGTGGATACTTTAAACTCGAAATTTTTAAACGCTGCGGCAGCGTCCGGAGCGCCCCGCGCTGACGTCACGCGCGCGCTTATCGTGCTGCAAGCGGCACGTGCGCCCGCTGACCGCTCTCTGAGGATCCGCCCTTTCACTGCAGATGAAGTCCACAGACTCATCACCTCACGGATTCCTCCAAAAACTTCTAAGGATATATATGGGTTGAACATGAAAGTAGTTAGGGTAGCAGCAATCCCACTTGCTCCAGTACTGGCTGAATTGTTCAACGTGTGTATACGGGAAGGGACATATCCGGAAGTACTAAAGGCTGCTAAAGTGTCACCTATTTTCAAGGGTAAAGGCAAGAGGGATGATATGGACTGCTATAGGCCCGTTTCGATTATCCCCGCAGTTGCTAAGATTTTCGAAAATGGCCTTAGCTCACGTCTAACGGCCTTCCTTTCTGAGACTGATCAGCTGTCAGACCGACAGCACGCGTATCGAGCGGGGCGGTCCACGACCACCCTGACTCGAGAACTGGTTTGGCGAATTGTCGACGCTCGTGAGAGGAAGCAGCATGTCGCTGTGATCTGCTGCGATCTCTCAAAAGCATTCGACGTCGCTGACCACGGCGTGCTCGCGGGGAAACTGCTCCATTATGGGCTAGGGGGCGCGGCGCTAGAGCTGGCCACGAGCATACTGAAGGATAGATGTCAGATTGTAGTCGGTAGCGGAGGCAAAGTGAAATCGGACCCTTTGCGCTCCTCAATGGGTGTAGCGCAGGGATCCTCAGTCTCAAATGTCCTGTTTTCGCTACTGCTGAATGATTTACCGTACGCAATAATATCAGCTGAAATTTTGATGTATGCCGACGACGTGGCCGCGCTTGTTACTGCTGCCACGGTGGACGAACTGGAGGTAAAACTGAACGAGGTGAGCGCACAGTTGGACAGTTGGTTTCGAGTCAACGGTCTGGCGCTAAATTTAAAAAAGACCCACTATGCTCATTATAACCTGTCGGGTAAGAAACTTAGACGCCTTAAAGTGTTCGTGAATGATGTCGAAATAAAACAAACTGAAGTCACTAACTTTCTCGGTTTCGAAATAGACTCTGTGTTAACGTGGGAAAATCACATCCAAAAAATATGTGGTAAAATTGCTAGTGCTTGCTATGCGCTCCGACGTGTGGCACGAGTAGTATCGGTGCAGGTGGCGCGTATGTGCTACTTTGCGACGGTGCACTCGCTGCTGCAATACGGCGCCGAGCTGTACGGGAATGCTGCGGAGTGGGAGCGTGCGTTCCGTATGCAGAAAAGGGCCGTACGAGCCATAGTAGGCATTGGCAGTGACCAATCTGCCAAACCACACTTCAAAAAATTAGGAATCCTTACGTTGCCCTGCATTGTCATACTACAAGTTGCGCTGTATGTCAAGTCCAATATAAATATGTACACGGCGTATGGTGAATTTTCACGACGTGCAGGGCAGCTTAAGCAGGTTCCTAGGAACCTGGCGAAGTCAGATAAGCTCACTCACGTTATGGGACCGACGGTGTACAACAAACTACCCAATGACGTCATTGCCGCTCCCAACCTGGCTCGCTTTAAATATCGTTTAAAGCGCTGGCTTGTAGATCAGACGTTCTACAGTTTCAAGGAATTCCTTGAATGTAAAATATAATTATGTATAGTGTACAATTGTACAGAGACTTAATTTATACTATTTTTAATTATTATTATTTTTATTGTTGTATACCTAATGATAATTAATATTTCCTTTTTACTCTTTAAATTTTTGACATGTAAATAATTTTTATGAAATAAATGAATATGAATATGAATATGAATATGAAATATAGCTGATAACCAGCTGGTGTACGGGTACGACACGGCCTCCCCAAGTGCGGCCACCAGCTCCTCAGCGCGTCACGTGCCGAGGAGAGTGACTCCATCCATCAAGTGCGGCCACCAGCTCCTCAGCGTGTCACGTGCCGAGGAGAGTGACTCCATCCATCAAGTGTTTCTCATCTCTTATTTATATTTGTTCGGAGAGTTTGTCCCGAGATCGCGGACGGATGACATTGTATTCAGTAGGGAAACGACTTCCTGATTGCGAGTCTCCAGACGCGACGTCTGAGGAACGTGACCGCCGCTCCGAGCTTTACATACACATTCATTTATCATTTATGAAATGAGTTTTCCGATTCTTGACAATATTACGTTAGGAGAAGGGAGTCTGAGTCGAGCGACCAGTTTGTCTTTCTTTTACATCACAACAGATGCATTGGCGTGATTTTACATCACAACAGATGCATTGGCGTGATTTTACATCACAACAGATGCATTGGCGTGATTTTACATCACAACAGATGCATTGGCGTGATTTTACATCACAACAGATGCATTGGCGTGATTTTACATCACAACAGATGCATTGGCGTGATTTTACATCACAACAGATGCATTGGCGTGATTTTACATCACAACAGATGCATTGGCGTGATTTTACATCACAACAGATGCATTGGCGTGATTTTTTGCACTGAAGTCAGAGAATTGGAGAGTCGTAGATTGACAAGACATTTTCATTCTCAAAAATAAACACTTTTAATGTAATTTTACATACCGGTAACTAGTATATAATTTATGAATTGTTTATTAGAGTCCGTTGGAGTCCAATATCAGGGATGTGGAATCAGCTCCGTCGAATCCCACATTCATCCAATAAGGCGACGTGGCGCGATATCAAACCCGAAAGAAATGGGCATTACCATAACAATATGTGGGTTCGGTATATTAAATCAAAGTCAGCGAATATTGGCATGTGTAAATCTGGCGGTTCAGTCGACTGGCCGGGCGGGCGGCCGGGCGGGCGGGCGGCTGGCCGGGCGGTACAGTCGACGAGTAGAAAACGGGCAGGAAAGGAACAACTTCAAGTGGATGTGTCGGTACTGCGTTCACACCACCGCGACACCAGGGCGGGTGTATGTTGTGATCCCGTTAATATTACAAATGCGATAAAATGTTTGTGCATTCTTTAAAAAATAATTAAATAAATAATTACCGGATCGACGTGTTTTTGCATAGATATAGTAATTGAAAAGTGACAAAAGCTGCTTTTTATCTTTGAAAAAATATATACAGTTCCCGGGGAATTATCCACGTGAGTGAAACCGCGGAGCGTGACTAGCTAATACTAATTTTACTTATCGAACGCTAGAGACGACGCTCAGTGAAAACTAACGCGGTTGGTAACTTTCAACGCAGATTCCAGCCACTCTTCACACCAACACGTGTGACCGCGCAAGCCATTTACAACTGAGAGGTATCGACTCACATTATCCCGAATGTAGGTATTACTTTTTTTTAAGGGGCAAGTGCCTTTATTAACTAAACAAAATACTAGCTAAAACTAACACTAAATAAACAGTTAGACTGTCCATACACCGTTGAAGGTCTAAAGACAATCCAAATGCTCAGCCCACTATCAGTATTACTTATTTATAACAACATTCGTTAAGCTACGTGAAAGGCCTTTGAGCAGCTTTCAAACTGTAGACATGGTTTACTGTTTAGTGCTGCGGAAACCAGCACATGACCGCTATCAGGGAGCTGTTCCTCTGGAATGTTGTACTCTGGTGCGGAGCGGCGGCGGCGCGCGGCGGCATCATAAACAAACGGATTCGGTCGACATTTACATGGCCGATATTCGGACTGACCGCTGATATGTGGCCTGTACAAGGAGCTATGGAGGCTGGACGCGCCGGTACCGTCCGCGCGGAGACACTTCCTGCATCACAACGTTTTATAACTTTGGTATTGGCTCGGAATAAGGTAGGATTTATTAAATTGTAGTAATACTGGCCACTTCACCCGGATGTGCTCATGTATGTTGAAAACAGTCGGGTTGGGTGTTCGTGTCTATTTGTAAGTAGTTTTGTAGGTTACGTGTGACTGAATATTAGGACAAGAACCGTATGCGTAATACTAATAAAATACATTATACATTAAATTATGACTTTGATATTTAAGTTCGTTGCGCTCGCTACGAGCAGGCTGTGTCTGGGAGAGTCCAGCTCGTAGTTTCACTCTATAATAGAATATAATTATTGTAAATGTAAAGTGGGTTGATTCCTTGTTAAGTTAAGGCTCTGGTGCCTGTAGCACAGTTACATTACTAGTACGGGTGCCGGCCAGACACTAACATTTTTTGTTAATTTTAATTGAAATCTTAATATTATGTCTAGTTTTAAGTTATTTAACAATATTGTAGTCTTAAAAATTATGGTTCAATAAACTATTTTTTTATTTTTTTTATTAAGTAAACGTGCAGATACTTGTGAAGTTAGTGCGATGTTGAACTTGTAAGTTAGAGCGAACAACTCCATGTACTGACTCCTGTACTCCTGTATGTACTGTAAACACAAGTGCGTCGTGTTATCACACTCCTGTTATCATAAGTGCGCAAGTAACTTGTCTCTCTGTCTGCTTGTTACTTTTTGCGACTGCATTGAAGTTTAGCTAGGAATTGCTAATCATCGTGAAGACGAGGGATATACTTATTTCTAGAGAAAAAAACTCCAGGATGTCATAATTATACAAATATTTTTTGTCTAATACATTCATAAACTATTTAAATATATACCTATATAAATACATATCAGAAGTGCTTTCTTGAAAATAGAATCCATTATAAATTAGGTAAAGTATGCGAGTGTTAGGACGCTGCGACGTGATCCCTCCTCTGGATCTCAGACTCATATCGGAATAGACACCGCCACCACGTCCAGCGTGCCGCATTGCATCTACTTTGATGCTCCAAGAGTAATTTATTGACGTTTTACATGCTCCTGCCGAAGGAGATCGAACCGCATTACGCGGCGAGTTATTTAACGCCTTCAGGGCGCTGATGGTGCTGCCGCCATCCTGTACCACATCGTTTTTTTTTTAAATTAAAAATAGGCGTTTGACCGCTAGCTCGCTTGATTTTAAGCGATGATGCGGTCTACGATTGAGCACGCTTGCCTAGAAGGAACCGATTCACTCGTGATTTGAAGACACCCAGATTATGACTATCATGCACCAACGAGTCACGTCCCTGATGGGGTAGCTCCACCAGCTACCTGCAGCTGTACGCATGGCGGACGGACCTAGACTGCCCAATAAAGCAGCACTAGACCATTCCATTCTGGATCCAAGCCGAAATATAGGTTTAGATAATGACGTTTGCATTAACATATTACATGGCATTGACATTATCATTACCTATTTAATTTATTTTTTATGACTTAATTTAAATATTACAAACGTATGTCATTTATTTAATATGTATGTATAATTCAAATTGAAACATGAACTTGTAATACGTCTGAAATAAATAAATTGAATTTAATAGATCCAACCTAAGACAGGCCACAGACCTGCACAGCAGATGAAGTAGCGGGCTCTACCTGATACAAGGGTGTGGTAGTGTTCCGTCTGGATGCTCCGGTTCACACACGTGTTCCTCCCTAGCTTCAGTCTGTGCTCGGACATTTTGCATAATACCATGAAAACAATGTGAAAAGATATGGAAATAAAACCTGAATATTCTGAATAAAATTGGAAATTGTCGACAACTTTAATCTGGTTGTGTTTTGGTTAATACAACTGAGTGATGAGCCGAGCAAGCCGCTAGCCTGATGGTAACGTTTGACATCAGTGTCGTCCAACATTTCAAACTTCAACAGTTCCAAATCTTGCGTGACGATGCACTGACCTCCTCACACAATGGTACATTTCTTTATAGCCAGTGATTTCAATGGTAACATTGTCCTTCTGGAATCTGAAATTTCCTTGGCGGTTAAATAACTGGCAAACGTGCAGTACTTTCTCAATCAACCGATTATTCAGGCGGCCTGGACAGGGACACTGCAAAAGAGCCCAAAAAACAGTTTCTCTGCACCGTTGTACACATACAATTATGAATAACTCGTAGCATAGGGCAACGTAAAAATTTGACTATTTTATGATCGTATTGTTTGATAAAATATCTGCGTAAATAACGTGGACTGCAATAAATGGAAGCAGGAAGTATAAAGTAGGTTCCCCGAGCCATCCGTCTAGTCAGTTCGGGACGTTTCGGCATCAACCCCTTCACGGCGACACTCGGGGCTCGTTGTCATTTAGTTTTATGAAGTCGGGCCGTTATCGAGCACGAAAGTACTCCAGCGGACGGTGGACGAGCCCTGACGTGCCGCGGTCACGACACGAGATCTAGCTTGATTAGAGAGACGACCTCACATAGCCTCAATTTCGACATTTCCGAGCAATAGCCGATGGATGCTTAAACATGTAAACTAAACTAAGTGATCAGTTTAGTTATGAAATCAGCGCGCCTATCGATTCATCTCTAAAGATATTTTCTGGAATCTCAGTAGTTGTGAGTGCTATACATTCATACTGAGACTCGAGACTGAGCAGACGGGAGACGAGAGTCAATACTACGAGTACGTGAGGCAGCAGCTAGGAGACCAGTCATATAACACTAAACAGCTCAACTCTGGCAGATACACTTCTTTACAACAGATCAGTTCATCAGATGCGTTTGGGCACAATCTCACCTGATGGGAAGCGATGATGTGGTAGAAAATGTAGCACGCTTGCCTAGGAAATACCTATTCCTTATCTTTTTAATAATGGATATAATAATAGATAATATTGTTCGGCAAGACAGACGAGTTCCACGTCTCTGATTTCCTAATCAAAAAGGTCGAAAGGAACGCAATTTACACCATAGGAGGGTGTCTCCTTATTGTATGTCTAGTGCTGTTATGGAAGAATGGTGATGGCAAAATGAGGTCATCCAGTTGTGCTCTAGTGTATTCTGCAGAATACCGACGTTAATAGCAGGTAACTTCACGCCAGTGCCACCGGCTCTCATCTGTAGCCTAGCTTCACCAATAAATTGTCTTTGATGAGCCTTTTTGCACGTCTTGCTATGGAGTCCAAACTACAAAGCCTCAAGCTGGCACCTGACAAACCCATGCCACAGGTGGCAACAGCACTCCATATACCACCAAACCTGCGCTCAATAAAGGTTGAAATTGTTAAAGGAGGAAATTGTTAGAAGCTATCCTAGTGTGAAGTACGCCTCACCCTTGTCAGGATGAAAATGTAAACTCATACTCAACCCAGATTCACCAGTCACCGACATAGCTATTAAAGTCTGCAAGTTGAAGTGGCAATGGGCAGGCCACATCGCTCGAAGAACTGATAACCGATGGGGAAGAAAGGTTCTTGAGTGGAGACCGCGAAGCGGAAGACGCAGCGTAGGTAGGTCTCCCACTAGATGGAGCGACGACATTGTGAGAGTCGCGGGCATCCAGTAGATGCAGATGGCACCATGTCGTTCAGTGTGGAGGTTAAAGGGGGAAGCCTATGTTCAGTAGTAGACGTCTTCTGGCTGATGGTGATGATGATGATGGCTCAACCCAGATTGAACGATCTAAAAAAAATTGCGTGAATCCCGGTCTTTTTAACCGACTTTAAAGAAGGAGGTTCTTAATTTGACTGTATTTTTGTTTACGTGATATCTTCGCAAAATGTAAGCCGATTTTTATGATGTTTTTAAGGTTCCGTACCCAAAGGGTAAAACGGGACCCTATTACTAAGGCTCCGCTGTTCGTACGTCTGTTCGTCCGTCTGTCTGTCACCAGGCTGTATCTCATGAACTGTGACAGACAGTTGAAATTTTCACAGATGATGTATTTCCATTGCCGCTATAACAACAAATACCTAAAAAATATAATAAAATAAATATTTAAGAGGGCTACCATACAACAAACGTGATTTTTTTGCTCGATATTGATAACCGCAACAGGTAGACGCTTGAAATATTCACAGAATATTTAGTTATATATTGACTTTAAAAATAAATAATTAAATTAAAATAAAATTAATATTTATTTATTTTATTTTAATAATATAATATAAAATTTATATTTTTTCCCATACAAAAAACGTGTTTTTTGCAGTTTTTATAGATAATGGTACGGAACCCTTCGTGCGCTAGTCCGACTCGCACTTGACCGTTTTTTTTAAATAGGCTATATTTTGAGGGTCATTTGAATTTAGATAATACATTTCATTACTAAAGGTAGAAAATTAGGGCATTATTCTCATGTTCTGAACGTCCCGTGAAGTAGAGTTTTACTTTTTATGCATGAATGTATTGTTAGCTCTCTCTGCGAATCCACGCGGATTATTATCCACGCTACTCCACGCCACGTGACGGCTTCGTCCCGTCGTCCCGCCACCTGCGTGTCGTGGATTACTTACCGGAAATCGTTTCGGCGACTGATAACGCAACTTTCACCTAAATGTTTCCGGAGGAATTCAATTTGTGCATGATTTATGGTGTTTTGATTTATCGCCCTCGAATATTGAAGTGTTTGTTATTTATTGTCACGCAACCAACACGCGGGAGATTACTATACGCAGTGCCGTGGTTACGTACAGATTGACATTTTGTTTAAATTGGAATTTATGTTTAGTTTGATTGAGAACAATCACACCGAACCTGTCTGCCTGAAACGTCTTGCGAACTGACGACATCGACACGTTCGATGTACATACATACATATACTTAATATTCTTTAGGGAAGGTCACTACTTTTCACATTTAACAGTAAACTTGTCTTTCTAGTTCCAAACTTTCAGTGTAATTATCTATCAGCTGGTATTTAGTATGAACGACGAGCATCAGACCAGCTCCGACCCTGGCCCGGCTCTGGCAGCTGCTTGCTGCGGCGGCAGGCACTCGGTGTTTATTTATCTGAACTGTTAAATTACGCGTCTCATATGAGAAGAGCGCGCGTTTTCATTTAATATCAGATACCGGCACTTATTTCTACATTTAGAACTTACAATACGGACCTGTAATAACACGCGGTGTTTTCTCCAAATTTACATTTATGAAGAGAATAAATATGTAAATGGTGAATAAACACGGCCACCCGCGCGCTCCCTGCGCAAGCCCGCCGCGCGCCCGCCGGACCCTTGATAACGCTATCACAAGCTCGAGAGAGATCCGATAATATGGAAATGAGCGGCCTCGGACAAACCGACCGTTTATCGATGATGTCGGATAACATTTCGATACTTCAACAACAAATACTAAAATCAATCCTTAACCCGAAGGATTACGGACTAGTTTTACTGTTGAACTCGTCAACGAAGTGTGGGTGGAGCGAGAGTTCTGAATGAGTGAGCAGTGGTCGTTCACTGATGTGGATGCATTTTCTGCACTTTCACTGGCGAGGTAGACTCGGCGGCCACCGACCACCATCACTCGCCCAGCGCTGGACGGTGCACTCGCCCACGGCCACGATACATATTCCAATTTCTATGATAAACTGCTGACCGCTCCGATACGCACGCCTGCTGATAAATCAATGTCCGAGTGAAACGATCTCAGCTGATTATCTCCGATAATTGAAAACCTTGACTTTACGATAATCTATTTCAAAATCAGATATGAATTTAATATACATCCGTGACTATTGGTTATGAGATATACTTATACTAAATACTTATAATCCGACTAATTATAAGTATAATTCAATACATTTTTGTATTGTTCCCACTTCATAATTTTATTGGATGCGCTCGAACAAAATTATTGTTACTATTGGACCTGGTTAAAAACACTGCTAATTTCAATTAATTTCTAGGGCAATTGCGAAAGCGTCCTCTATACATATAATAAAAAAATCACGAAAATCGGTTCACAAACGGCGCGGCCGAGTAATCATTGTACATAATACGAGTATGTATATATGTATGTATTGATGTATATATTATATACATCAAAATCAGACCAAATGGAAAACTTCCCTTTTAAAATCGGTTAAAATTAAAGGTGACGCTGACGACTAAAGCCTAATGTCCATCAAATACTTGTCATGTGATCTGACATGAGTGTTCAAGCATGTTATTTGGCACCACTGAAGTGGAAATTTTTTCGTACCTTTCTCTTTTCTGTGTTTGCCACATTAACTAATTTGCTTAATTTGCGCGTAATTCGTCTCGATGTTCAAAACATTCGTATGGGAAAAAAAAACTCTATTATGTTACCAGCCAGTGAAATAAAGATAGAAAGACGACAAAAGAACCAAAATGTCGCAGAACGTCATAACAGTTGACGCGATTAAGCCGCAAATGAGCGAGGAGCGGAGATACCGTCAGGTGTTCCCGACAAGCCGTCAGGTGGAGAACTGACCGACGACGTCCGATAACACCAGCCCAGCTGGACGGCTCAGCGATATTATTCATCCATTGTCCGTGCGATGGTGCGATTAGCCGATGCTGTCGGAGGTAACTAATTGTGCTCCCGACCGAGTCGCACGACTCAATCGCGCGATCGGGTCGCACGATTGTCAAATCGTGTCGGCGAATCGTATCGCGCAGATGTCTTTATGTCTCAGTATTATCTCAATAACAAATGTCTCAATATGTTAGGAGAGAGTTATTTAAATAAATCTGTGAGGTATTTTAATCCTTTAGTTGGTAAAAGTTTTTCATATTTTCTCGGGTTTACCTTTATTATAGTTAGATCGTTGTTATCCCTACTTTTTAAACTCTAAATTGCCTAAGTTCCGATAAAGTAACTCCACCCCTCAAGTTATTATTTAAAATAATGAACCTTTCGAAGATATGGACCGTGTGTGCAAAAATGTCCCAGATATTTATTTATATCATTTGATTGATTCAAATTCTCCGTTGACATACGTTTTCTTGAAGTTGCATTCGCTTTGCCTGAAGCTGCTGAGCCCGACCTCATCCCATGAAGACGCCTCATCTCACAGACTCGTCGCACGTCAGCGATCGTTCGCTCATCAAATCTTATGCATGACTGCAGGTGACTTCATTGTATACAAGTTCCGATTCCGACGTGTGGAGAAACTCTACTCATTGCGTTGGATTTGATCTATTTTGTATCAAATTATTCTTATTTCATACTCTCGATGTTTATATTGAGTCCGTACTCCGTACCCGAGGTTCGAACTACTGAAGTACGATGAATAGAAGTTCGAAGGCCCGATGTTTCGAAGAATCACTCTGCGAAATAAATATTAATTACTAAAAACCTTGGCAAAAAGTTTCCGAATAAAATCTTATGCAAAGGAGAGAAATAAAGAAAATTTCAATAAATTGAGGTAAAGATCTTTCATTCTAAATGTACACGCCCTTCCACCGTATTTTTGTAGTATTTTGTATGCGTAGTGTGGAGGAGGGGCGTGCACATATAGAATGAAACATCTCTACCAAAATTGCAGACAATAAAGAAATCAAAGACCTCTACTCTAGGATAACGGTCGTACTGGATCTGACCCAGGAGGAATCCTTGTGGTATCAGCCGCCGACTACCTCTCCCTGGTGTAGTGCGTCTGTAACTGTGGACCCACTCCTGAATCATAACGGACCGAACTAACACGCGGAATTACAGTAATGAGTATTGACAGAGTCGAATGTTGTCCAATCACGATCGATTACATTATATTATTAAAGTTATCTGCAATATATCGCGGTAGGGAAACGATACCGTGCCAAAACGACGGACCGTTGATACATCTGGATTATGAAACGCTCATGATATAATGATATAGGTACATTCAGTAATGAGTATGTATTTAAATACTATTGTACTATAATTACGTAAGAATCGGTATGGATTCGGTAGATAAGTGCGGTTGAAGTGATTGGTTTTTCCCAAAACATAATTCTGATCTTTAGGTACGAGTATATTTTATTATCCTCGTCGTCGTGTTATTGTTACTAGTCTGTGTTGGAGTTGTAATTACCTTAGATCACACAATCAAGAGAGATACGGTAAGATGACTGAAGCCTTTAGTCGAATTCACCCTGCAGACTATCTTGTCTCCCCTTTTTTCAAGTGAACTATTGAGTTAGTTGATTGGTTTCGCTGCAGGTTTCTCAGTGAGCGTGCAAAATGAGTAAAGAAACTGTACTTACGGTTTTTTTTCGTTAGAAGGTTTAGTGGTACAGTGATTAAAATGTATGAAAAATGGCAACGTTTGAATAAAAATAAAATAAAATAAATAAATATCTGGGACATTATTGCACACATGGTCATCTGACCCCAAACTAAGCAAAGCTTGTAATATGGCAGCCAGAAACTGATATACATACATATATATTTTTAAATACATACTTAAAAACACAAATGTTCATCACACAAATGTTTGTCCTAGATGGGAATCGAACCCACGCCCCCTAAGCACAGGAAGTAGTTTCACTACCAACTGAGCCACCGGGGCAGTCAACACGAACAGTGAGTAGTAGTTTGAACACGAACAGTGATTGTAATAAGGCATATCTGCCTCGATTGTCTGATCTGAGGTAGGTATCAACCACGTGGTAGTAATTTTACGTCATCAAATCATTAAAAAAAGTTTATTACAATTTGGAATTACCAGAAGATAATATAAATGGTTCATTACTTGTTATCAGGATCACCCTGGTGTCAGAAGGCAACTCATGCGTACTCGGGTTTTTTAAATAATTATGTATCCTAAAATGTTGTAAATTTTAATGATTACTACAACTTGTCAGTAATGTCATGCTTATAACAATAACTATATATTAATGTTATGACTAGTATGGACGTGGTGACCTACTTGCCTGTTGAAATATCTTATCTCCACTACGAGTATTATTCAAAAAGCAATAAGATAGTGTTTGACTAATAATTAAAAAAAACACTTATTAACCGACGAAAAAAAGATGGTTCTATGTTCTACTGTATTTTTTTTTTATACATATTCATATATTTCTCCGCCAACTGTTAACCGTTTTTTTTTTTTTTTCTAATTTGGTTCCATTGTCACCAAGTCAGAATCTGGTGATGGGATCCCAGGGATATCAAGGGCAACCCTCAAATTTTATCGGCACTTATTGCGTTTTTGATACATATTTTTTAAGTCAACTTTTAATGTGATCAACTTGTTAAATATAACTATTGCTACCTACCAACATATATTATAACTATATCGTAGTTATAGTCCGCTTACTTTATTTTCCTTATTTACGATTTACACTTACTTGTTTTATTTTAGTTTTTGTTCAAAAACGTGAATCTATTTTTAATACCGCCTTATTCTTTGAAGCTTTACAAGAAGTTTTTTTATGTCATCGGTGGCAAACAAGCTGACAGGCCTCCTGATGGTAAGCGATCACCGTCGCCTATTGATACCTGCAACACCAGAGGCTAGGCCGGCTCTAGGTGTTCAGTGAGCTTGGGATCGTCGACAATTCTGACAGCTCTACGCTGTAATGTATCAGGTGTCTCAAGCTGATACTCGGGTGCTCCGTTCCAAAGATAGGAGAAATACTCCATATGAAGACGAAATCGTGCTTTAGTTTCTGAAAAAGTAACCGAGACAGTCGTTATTCTATCCCGTAGCTCCTGTGGTTGCTAGCCGCGTGCTGTCAATAAAGTGCGATTGTATTTATGCTAATTGAAGTCGTTGTTTGTTTCAGGTATGAAGCAGTTACTCCCCATGGTTTGATCAGTCGGTGAGTGGTGAGGGTCGCGAGTTCCCCCACACCGCGTGCTACTGCCGCTGCGAGGAGCGTGCAGGACGAAGTTCGCAGAACTTATCTGATTTGAATATTACATTCATATCCTCCAGTTCGCCGACACAACAAGTTATTCAATAAATCTCAAGCTCTGCATATATTCTGAACTTATCACAGTTCCGAACGGACCGTTCCGAGCTCTATGTCTCGGGACTCACTTACTGCCATTCTAACTACTTATGTACTTACCTTACCAAGTTACTGATGAGTTTTAACTTACAAAATCTATACTAAACTTATATTATGTTTTAAACTATCATGGTTGTTCACTAAAGGTATATGATTATTTACGGGATATTTACCGTGGTAAGTCTTCCCGTGAACATGGTGCATGTATCTGCGCCGAAATATCGGGAGCTCCTTCCACAACCTTACCACGGTAAATATCCCGTAAATAATCATAACTTAAGTAAACTTATATTTTATCTTATCATAAGTGTATTATGTTCCCATTGCTGGGACACAAGCCTTCCCACAAACAGAGAGAGAGAGGAAGAGCCCTAACTCCACCATGCTGGCCCCGTGCATGTTGGTGACATCTGGTTTCCTCACGATGTTTTCGTTCGTCGTTGTTGAGCGATGACATCGAAACTGCATATAATATATTTATTAAGTAGTACTTAAATAAGTGAAGTGATTGGTGCACACTACAGGGCAGGGTCGAGGATCGAACCGGGCGCCGCGCCCTCAGAATACTCTTAAATAGATACTTACTCGTATATTATATTCATTACGAATCCAGTAGGCGTAGTATATAGTTGTTGTTGGTTGGTAGAGCGTAATGTATAGGTCGCCATTGTCCTGCGTGATACTTATATTTAGTTGAATGCTATAACTCATAGCACCGACAGGTATCGTTCGCGCAAAACTTTATGAGCCCTCTGAAGTTAGGCGCGAGGCCTCCCCGACGCCCTGTAAAGTCCCTCGGATACCTATAATATGCGTACTGCGCAGCCACTGGGCCTAACTTCAGAGGGCTCATAAAGTTTTGCGCGAACGATACTGGAGCCACGTGGCGCGTGCTCGCAAAGTACAATATACTACAGAGAGACAGCTCATAACAACATTCATCTGTACATGCTTATACATACTTTAACACAATGTGCGTGTGACCAAACTGAAATCATTTATTGCACGTTATGTTATGTTAAGTATAAAATGACAAAATGCTGGCGTGTTCCTTATTCAACATGGACTCAACATATAAGCATTGCTGATCAGCGTAGTAATGTCACCAGCATGATGGGTACGCTGCCAACTGGTAGTGGGAGTGAGCATTTGGATTGTCTCTAGACCTGTTTAACTGTATACTATAAGCAGCTTTTTTATATAAAATGTTATGCAGTTTAAGTATTTCGTTGACTGTTGACCGATTAAAAAAAAAAAAACTTTTTTTCGGTAGGGTAGGTATACTTCCAATTTGGTCCCATTGTCACGAAGTCAGGATCTGATGATGGGATCCCAGGGAAATCGAGGGTAACCCTCAAATTTTATAGACACTTATTACGTTTTTCATATGTTGTTGAAGTCGGTTTTTAATGTGATCCACTTGTATAGAACATCCTCGATCAAACAGCTGACGATCATCAAACCACTTGACAGTAGGTTACACACTCGGATAAGTTACCTTCAAACAAAACATACGAAACCAATAACGGTTCAGCCGCTTGTGAGCTACGATGTACTCACAGATACACACGTTCAACTTATAACGACCCTCTGTTTGCATCGGGGGCTAATAATGTTATTATCACTCAACCGTTTCGCGATTTTAGTGTTAGTACCAAAGTTTGTAATGTTAAGTACAATTATGTCTTCAAAATGTATCCATCGTGTGAGACACAGCCGGTGTAACGGCCGTGCATGTAACATCGCTCAATACTGCTCTCTCTGTCTCTCTGTACGGATTATCTACTCGATGCGGCCGCGGAGAGAGCGAACGCAGGCTTTCTCTCGAATTAACTCAATTATGTTCAGGACACAGCCTTAATAAGGAGAAAACTTTGCCTCGTGCAATGTAGATTAACTAAATAATACGCGTTATTAAAACTTTTACATCCATTTTCGATTTAAAAAGTATTCCGTGTAGCTCATTATCTAAATACGTTACAGAAACAAGGGAGTGTCTCGGGGCTCCGCCGCCCGCCCGCGCAGGGCCTCCGCCCGCCCGCGCCGCCGCGCCGGGGCGGTATCCTCGAGCGCCGCGAGGCTGCTCTATTAAAACACAATTTGGATAACGTTTTTTCCGCAAATTCTTCACAAAGCTATTATTAATTGTGTGAAAGAACATCTGGAGGCGCTGCAGCGCTGCCCGTTACTTGTGTGGCATTAAAGCGCGGTAATCGTTGAGTTACAGCCGGAAACAGCTGATTTAATGTCGGTCGCGGCGCTTCCGACGCGGGGTCGTTTGTCATCTCGTCGCGGGTCGAGCACGCTACCCCGCGCGTCGGAGCGGCGAGCGGAGCGGCCAGTAGTCACGTGGCCGGCCGCTACTCAAACTAACTACAATAACTATTCACTCTGAACTAAAAAAACGAAAGGCAGCTAAACTAAACTACTCAACTAATCGAATAGGTACTGTAATTTAATCATAAATACACATATTATAAAAAATGGCGAATCGTTCCCGTAGACCGCGAAACATTAGCCATGCTCGGTCATTTATACTTTAGAGTAATTCTGAATTTTGGACCTTTATGGTTCAGTTTAGCTTTTACTCCTTCGACAAAGGTCGTAACGTATCGTACCAGCACAACCACAGAGCACAACTGTTGAAAGTGGGAATTAATAACAATGATTAAAGATTTTACACAGCTTTTTTCTGACAGTTTAAATGACATTGATTGTGTTCGCGTTTCGGTTAGATTTTTAATCCGAATTTTTCTCTATGTCTTGTTAGGACCATCAATACAGGATTACGTGGAAAGGGTGTACTAAGCCGGAAGGGGTCCATTGTACGCATCATTATGAACAACTCAGGGACCAACCCTGAAATCGAGACTTGGAAATAGAAATTAGACTCAGTGGATCTGGCGAGGAAGAGTTTGATTAACCCGCCTTTGGAAGTCAAAAATGAATCATAAATCGTTTTCTTTAATTTTCTGATTTAACATAATGATTTGTGAACTAAAAATCCTTCAGGCAGGGTCGAGTGGCAGCGTGCCCCCCTCACCCCCCACGCCCGCCGCTAGACTACGTTCGATGACTAATTATGTGAGCGCCCAATTAAACGCACATGTGAGAGACTTCCTTACTCTTCACACCCAAAGGATTTCTCATTAATCTATTTCAATTTTAAATCTATTTTTAGTATATTTTTGTTTGCGCTTCGGTTTAGACGATGTCAAACAAAATTACCTTTGTTAACGAAGGTAATTTATGAAGATTCTGGATGTACTAGATATTTTTATAATATTAAAAATATGAATTGTAAATGAGACTAAAATTATTTACTGTAAAGTCCTAATTATTAGCTTAATTGTTCGTTTCAGTTGTAACAACATTTTTGTAAATCAAGTTTGAAATAAATAGATCTTTTAGTTCTTACATTTTGAACAATAATTTCTGTAGAATTATTTTCTAATCTTCGTAAGCTAAACAACTCGAGGACCGATTATCCGTTCAAAATTAAGTGCAACTCGGAAGCTGTCTCCTCTCCACCGATAACAGCACACTAGATAAATCATAATAGATATTCCATAATCTATTCGTGATCCAAGAGACAGTAATCTCCTATATGATGTATTGTCTGCATCGTCCATCGTTCAGTACGTCTGTGGGCACGCACCGCCCGCCCGTGTTGTAATCCACACAATAAATAAAATTAAATATGTTCCGTGTATCGAAATAAATCTGATTATGATTGTGGTGGCATTAGACAAGCTTCGGCCTGAGATGTATCGATATCACAGTTTTGAATAACAGATTACGCTCGCTCCGGGGAAGCGTGGGGGAGGGGGGGGGGGGGTGGGGGGAGGGGGCATCTCAACACAACTCTTTACTCATACTCGAATTCACAAATATCATAAATGAATCGGTTATTTTACAAGTCGAACATTCAACGGATACAAACATTTTCAAGAGCCATAAATACTTTTTACGTCTTGGAATGTAAATCATTATTTGCAAAAAACCCCTAAATTATTGTCAAAAAATTGACTTGATGATCGATTCAATTATTTTGTCTGACTGTTTATAAAATATGCGTAAACTTACACATACAAGAAAATCAGTGGTCTGAGAAAAATGTAATATTGTAGCAGCAATCAGCATACACTAATAAATAGCATCCTATGAAGTTTTACGAAATGTTTAATTAGCATTCTATTTGTTTGTTAATGAAGACTTTCCAGTAGAGATCCCTCGTTCGTGAGCGTAGTTCACTTTCTCCATCATCATTATGTACTTAAATATACATTACTTATTCTTTATTGATAAGGATTCTTTAATTCTTATCAATGATTGACACGTATTGCTTCAAATTCAAAATTCAAGTTCAAATTATTTATTTCACGGAACATGGGGTGTTACAATTTTAGTAATTGTGATAGTGTGGTAAAATAATAATAAGGTTCGCCATGTTCCAACCGGATGTTGTGCGAAATGTAAGACAAGTACGTAATATAAATGGTAACAGACTTATTACAGAAGGGGCTTTACAAAACTTTACATCGTCAGACTAATAATAAAATTCTTATTTCAAACTACATAATTCTCATTCGCTTCAGCGATTAGATCGAAATTTGGAGAATAAATTTGCCATTTTATTGATATATATATTATCATCCCATTAATGTCTCTTACTTAGTGAACTTTATCTTCGTGGTCGATAATATTATCTTTTTCGGTATTGACTATTTACATTCTACAATACTTGCTGTACTATAGTTTATATATTTTACCTTTTTGAAAATCGTATTATCTCTAACCGAAATATATAGGTATACTGAACAGAAGTATGTAACGACACGACCCCGGAGGCACTCAGGCGTTCTAAACATTCGTATACTAGGGATGTAGTAATATTATTATAAGCCTTGTATAGTTATTGCAACACGGGACGAGCGCACTCGTCTCGTGCTCGTCTCGTGGTTGAAGACCGGCTACTACTACTACCTGAACGGAATTATAAATTTACTTATCTATTGCAAGAACCATAACTATGTATATCAAGTCATTTCTTGTCCGATACAAGAGTTTGAAGGCATATCGTGGACTATAGACGCACGATCAGATCGAACCCTCGTCCTAGTTAACAGTAGGTACTCTGCGGAAGATGAAGTCAGTTATCAGGTGTACGGATCACCGGTCGGTGAGTTGAAAGGACGCCGTCCAGTTATAATTGAAAACTGGAACGTTATCGGATCACTAACGGGAAGTAACGCTGCTCTTATAATGCAACCAACTTATCAGTAGAGTGGCTCTCTCGGTGTACCGTGTCCCTGTAGGGAGCCACACTCGTATCCTTACGTGGTCAATGTAGTTCCATTATTTAATCAACTCTACAAATATGTTGGTCGCTCTCTTAAATGTGATCGTTATCGAACTCTATTGGAATTGGTGTACAGTGTTGGCTTTTTGGTCATCTCATCACACTGTTTATCAGTACACTTAACAACCACAGTAAAAATAGGTGTTACTACTTTGCAGGCGTGATGGTTACCATTAGGTGAACGATTTGCTCGCCTTATCACTGTATTACAGAACATAAATCTAGTAATGTACCTACTTAAAAACTCTATTGAGTCAGTAGTTTTTTAATTATTTCAGTTTATGTGGAAAGGTATTGTGTTCACGTGTTTCGTCATATTTAATATTCCCATTTTAATTTTAGTGGCATAATAAATGCAACAATTTTTTTTCATCACATATTTGTTTATTTTGTAGTGAAAATTATTGCTTGCTTTTAACAGATATAAGTCATATACGGTGTGAAGCCAACGTTGAGTGTAGGAGACAGAGAGACGCCCAAAAGTTCAAGCTGGTCCCATCACTGATCCCATCACTCCCATCTGGACACATCCCGGAAAGTAGGAGCCAGTTGGAATGGCGTCCTTTTTGCGGAGAAAAGACACGCCTGGATCTTAGCGGCATTGAACTTGACCAGGTTGGCATCGCCCTAATCGGAGACTGCCTTAAGGGACAAGTTCATGCGCGCAACCATGTCCTCTCTGAGAGACTGGATTTGAGATCCGCTGGCTCGTGCGTTAGATGTATAGCTCTCAACTACTGTGCTGTCGTCAGCGTACCCAAAGGTACCGGGCTTTAGCAGATCGTTGATATGCAGCAGGAAGAGCGTCGCAGAGAGCACCGACCCCTGGGGGACACCGGCATTAATTGCCATACGATCAGACGTACAACCATCAATGACAACTCGAATCGACCTATCCCTCAGGAAGTCTGATATCCACGCAATGAAACCAGCGGACAAGCCAAAAGAGGAAAGCTTGTTAATAAAGCCGTCATGCCAAACTCTGTCGAAAGCCTTCGAGATGTCAAGGGAAACGGCGCTTCTCCGTATTTCTCGATGGCCTCACTCCAGAACTGTGTGTGGCATAGGCTAGAAGAACCCCAGTTGACCGGTTTCGGCGGAATCCGTATTGTCGGTCACTGAGGAGATTATTAGCTTCTAGATACGCCAGAAGCCTGATGTTGAGGACACGTTCCATAGTCTTGCAGAGTATGGACGTGACTGATATTGGCCTGTAGTTGGCAGGGTCGGCACGACTACCCTTTTTGGGCACAGGTTGCACGTTTGCAAGCTTCCACGATTTCGGCACTTGACCAGTCTCAAGCAAGAGACGAAAGAGGCGTGTCAGTATTGGAGACAATTCAGGCGCACACATCTTCAGAACTATGGCTGGAATACCATCCGGGCCACTGGCTTTGTTCACGTCGAGATTGCGAAGAGTTTTACGAACCTCCTTTTGCCAGCGGTGCACCGTGCCTCGGATCCCGCTACCCTCCGCGACTAGTTACCCGATGCAGCCCAACATCACATCTTGCAGTCTTGCAGCAGTGAATTAACTGATCCGACCCGTTTTCCTTAACGGTGTCACCGGACAACGGCTAGGCCGCTTGGCGACATGACTTTGTCCGGTGGGTGGTCACTAGCCCCGGCCGAAGCCTACCACCAGTATGCATTCCCACGCACGAGGGTGACTCAATCCCCAAAAGTCTCTCAGTTCACACTCAGTTATTCGGCTACGGTATTCAACCTTTATTTCTTTAGTCAAAGCTTTATTTGAAGTTTCACTCTCCGGGCGGAAGAGGTCAGTTTAGCAACTATATCTACCGCTCATGTATCTGATAGATTCATCTAATACACGGAGTAACCCTGCTTTAGCTTAGATTACAAGAATGAGTTTTGCCTATATTTTTTAAATTACATTATTAAATAGATGCGAGTGTAAATGTTGTCCACATCACCTGTACTAGTGCCGCCTCCGGCGCATTGTGATGCTAATGTCAGTAATTGTACCTACGAAGGTGATTGTATGGGCGGGAGTGGAGGTGGAGGCGGCGGGAGGGGGCGGGTGTGGTTCCCATACAAGTGTCATATCGGTGTTGGTCGTGCCTTGTCTCGCGGAGCATTGTTTGTCCCTTCGAGCATCGACCGCGGCCGACCCGTGTGTTGTGACATTGTAACATTCTAAAAGCGGTTATCAACATTACTACCGATATTTTGACTTCGAACATCTATGGATTGAAATATTATGATGGCAGAATTTACTAAGCGAAACAATTTAAAAATATGTATAAGGTTTGCAATGTGCTTTGCTCAAATGAATCCACATCACGGTACAGATCTCGTAACCACGTTACAAAAACTAACATGCTCGTAACGCGCTGCGTTAAGTTCATCTGAACAGGATGGCCTTTGCGTTACATGCGTGTTTTAGATAGTGAATAAGTAATTTTAGATAAACTCGGTGGTCAGAAGAGTCGTACTCTGAGGTCATCTAGATAATGACAATACATAAATGATAATCTGTTTCTCTCTCTGATGATATTCATAATGAGATAGTTTCGAATATGCAAGAATAAAGTTCCTGGTTCCATAATATAATAAGGTGTCAAGTTTAGTAATAATAGATAGATAGATAAACTCTTTATTGTTCACACCACAAATAACATATTACACGATAAAATAGCTTTAAAACAAAACAAACTAGTGTAACAATCGGCGGCCTTATCGCTAAGAGCGATCTCTTCCAGGCAACCTTAGGATGGAGAGGATTCATACAGAAGGTAGAAGGTGGGGCGTGAAATAGTGAAAAATATGATACTTACATTCTAATAATAACACATTCTAATACTTAAATAACCTAAAAAACTATAATATACTAATATATAATATAAAAGTATATAAAATATATAATTATGATTAGTTGAATAAATAATAACAACGTCAACAAGGTGGCAACAGAGACTGATAAAATTGCTTAACACGTTCTTTGAAAACATTGAGCGATGGCGCGTGTCTGGTAGGCACGGGCAAAGCGTTCCACAATTGAACTGCCCGAAACGCAAACGATTTGCCATAAAAAGTTTCTGAACGCACTGAGGGGGACTTAAGGGAAAGGGTATCCTTTGATCTAAGAGGTCGAGTATGATAAGAGTGCCAGAATGTAAAGCGTTCTTTCAAGTAGTTCGGGGTGGTGGGATTGAAAAGGATATTATAAAGAAGAGATAGTAAGTGAGCATTCCGGCGAAGTCGAATAGGTAGCCACTTGAGCTTTGCACGAAATTGGGAAACGTGATCATATTTGCGTAGACCAAATATGAATCTAATACAGTAATTTTGGAGGCGCTCAAGTTTATTTAGCTGGTCCTCGGTAAGATCAAGAAAGCAGACGTCAGCGTAATCAAGGATAGGAAGAAGGAGAGACTGTGCAAGTACCGTAATACCGTAATATTTCGGTTATTCCACTCCCGTACAGTGTGTTTGTATCGGTGCATGGTGCGTGGTGTGAACCGCCGACCTGTGGCGGCTCGGCCCTGATCTGCCGCGGGAGATTAATGATCTCGCTCCATTATACTCGCTTATTGAAGATATTTGTATGCATCAATGAACTGTTTCAATGGATCACGAAATAATGCTTATCTGAGAACACTAACCTGACACATTCATGTATGAATGTAAAGGACACTGCTGATACTGGCGGAATGTAGCGCCTACCTTGTAGTTATCCGGGGCTATTCCAGTACTCTACTTACTGAATATTTACCCCCATATATTTATAGACGCAATAAAGGTACCTCGATTCCTCACCTTGAGTGCTCACTTTGCTAAGTTTATCTTTGTTGGTCCTCCAAGCCTCATATTTGGCATTGTTTGTCATCTCTAGGTTCCCTCAGTCCACCTCAAATGAGGACATAGTGTGTGAGAGGTTAGAAGTGTAGTTGTAAAGTTGGAACCCGTGTATCAGTAGAGAGCCAGTAGACGAGTTGTGGTAAACTCTGCTGTCAACTGTGTTGATGAATTTTTCAACGTCCAATCAGCTGCAAAACTGCTACCGTATCTCGGATACTCGGACACTCGGACATTAGGATACATTATATAGTTATGTATTCTAACCTCTGAATTGCCTGTGTCCGAGTGTCCGAGATGATGGCGAACTGGATGACCGATTCAAACGTAAGGAAATCGGAATAACCTGTATATTATATCCTAAGAAGCGAGCTATCGTTATAATGACGTGGACTTGATAAGTGTAGGATCGAGGCATATGACAGTCAGAGGGAGGTGTATACCCAGCAGTGCGCTAAGTTATTATCAATTTAAAAAAACAACTTCAAAATTGGTAAATACGTTATTTCGTCTCCGTGGTTGACATATTTTTTCCAGTTATTATGATTTAAAAACCAAACTACTGAATCGATTTTGATAAAATTTCTATGGGACCAATCCGAAAGTAGGTATATTCTTTCAAATAAACAAGAATCTTCTAAAACGCGGTGATATAATAATCCGGTATAAGTATGAGGTTTTGCAGTCTTTATAATAATATTTTCCCGTGTGCTCACATTCGTTATTATCAGGTCGAGGAAAATTCCTCCGCCTCTGATATGAGACGTTGTTAGCGTTCCTCCACGTCAGCAGCAGTCAGCGTGCGGCTGCGGGCCATTACTCCACGAGTTGGGCGCCGGTGCCGCGGCCCGCTACAATGCGACCGCGCTCTTTACAATGTTTGACACTCGCAAATACGAACTGATTGCGACGACAGCGACACGGAGATAAATGCGATTTCATCAGTTTCGGAACGATTCGGTTTCAACATGTACCGACAACCGACAACCACAAATACGCAATATGTTTGGAACTAATACAAAAAATTATCAGAATGTGAATCGTGAATTTTAATTTTAAAATACAGAACAGAATGTATACCTACTTGAGAATGTATACATAGTAAGTACACTGAAATAAAATGAATACGGAATAAAATTATAAATGAAAATTTTAACTATCTGCTACATACAAGGAAGACGGGTCGTATTATTATAACATTATAATATTTTTACATTCCAAAATGCTACTTGTATTACTTATGACTATATATGACTGCCTCGGTGGCTCAGTTGGTAGTGATCCTACTTTCTGTGCTTGGGGGCGTGGGTTCGATTCCCATCTAGGACAAACATTTGTGTGATGAACATTTGTGTTTGTTCTATGTATGGGTGTTAATATCTATTTAAGTATGTATTTAAAAATATATATGTATGTCTATCAGTCTCTGGCAGCCATATTACAAGCTTTGCTTAGTTTGGGGTCAGATGACCATGTGTGCAATAATGTCCCAGATATTTTATATTTATTTATATACAGAATGACGCGGAGTGGTCAACTGTTCTATAGAATACGGACGGTATGGAATACGGAAGACACCAACACTCGATACAATGTATGGAACACCTGATATTTTTATCGTGATTTCAGGGATGGTCTCGTTGTCAAAATTTATTCATAACGATGAGTATACGAAACTCTTTCAGTGTACCCGTTACCGCGTACCTACCCGCGTATAATAGCTAGAACATAAGTTCCTTCGGTGACGTCAGTGACTGTATCCGTTATGATTGATGTTCAAGATAATCACTCCCTCAACAGGTTCAAATGGCACACGTCTGGTCACGTCACTACCCTCACTCGACTGAGGATACCAGGGACGGGGTGGACAGGAGAGCAGGATACTCTGTGGTCAGACGCTAAGGCGGAAACGTTCCGTCAGCTACAATTGTTCTACCTTTAATCCGAGTGTCGCTTCTGGAACTTCTGGACAATATCATAGGTAGGGGAAAGTGGGGTCGAATACACCGTGAGCTGCCTGAACAGTTGGGATATGTGTTGATTCTTCGTTGGGAATCCTAAATAATTATTTCATCAATCTAATCATTACATTGCACAGGTAGACAAGCGGTTCCACCACAGACATTTAATTGGGTTCCACAGTCTGATGTCATTTCCAGAATTTAATTGTTTATTTAGTCTTATTTTAGATTATAATGTATATGAAGTACCTACTTCACATTACCTTTGCTTTAGACTGGTTTTAGACGAAAAACTGTTTTTCAATCTTGACATTCACGGTCCAGGAACACAGTAACAGACGTGTGTCAATGTCAAGTGCGTGTTCATCACTCACCGTCGCGTGACAGTGACATTGTCTCGAGACTGCCGAGAATGTACGTTACAAAAATAAAAGTAACCAAGACGTTGTCGCCTAATTACTAACCACGTGTTACTACCTTCCGCGGCTAACTTCCAAGACGCCGGGACACAGATCTACTACCTATATATCTGTGCGCCGGGACGTCACGTGGTCATAATGTTTGTATAGGTTGTAAATCACAAACGTGTGTGTAAAAACAATCTTTCAGAACATCAATTTTCAGACCCTCTTGGGCTTCTCTCGCTCTGTCTGTGGTTGTGCTTTAAGTAGAGAGAGCAAAATAAAGTCCATTGTGTGACGTAGTGCTGGGGCAGCGTCAGTATCCCTGCCTGTAATAACAACCTGGTAAACTGATGCAGCATCATCAGTGCAACAAGCCACGCCCCTGCGGTCACCAGCCGCATGGTCAGCGTGCCGACTATGGACAAAACCTCCTTGTTGTACCTCCCGTTCCCGAGCACCCTGCTATCCTGGCTGAGACGGTGGTCATGGTGATGGTAACGTCTCGCCATCTGAGGGAGCCTGTGTCCTGTACGGAACTCTGTGTCCTGTATGGAACTAAGTTAAGTTGATCATTATAACGATAAAGATTGATAATATATTAAGCGAACTAGTCCACCAGGTGAAGTGATGGAGTCATTCAAATTTGAATTAATGTTAATATTGCTATTTGTGTCTGTAACAGAACGTACTTTTTGATAGTCTATTGACACCTACTATATATTGTATCGTCGGGCTCCGACAGCACGCTGGAGGCAGGTCGTGACTACTCCGGCTGATAGACGCGACTCCACGTGACGTCACTGCATGTCGCCAGACGGACTCATCTCTACACTAATGATGGTTTCTCCCATACTCTACTTACTCATACTTACTATAGTAAAAACGTGACTTGGATGTACATCAGAGTACCTAGTGCAATTTTTCCAATTGTGTTTACCATCTCGATTGCGGTAACATTAACTATTATTTGTATGCAATAAGAACAGCGCCATCTAGCGCCACGCAGATGGAACTGCCAATGTAAGATTTGAATCCCTCGAGGTCGTCACACCAGCTGTTTGGAAACCTCTCCCTATGCTCTGTTTTGTTTTGTTGTCTCAGCAGTTAATGAAATAAGAGTAAAATATCACAGCAGAGCTACCAAAATAAAAAGGGTACATAATTATGATGACAGTACGCTTGCTTCAACCACTACGACTGTCTACTACTGAGCTAGTACTGTCGTAGACCGCATCATCGATTACCATTACACGATATTATGGTAGTCAAATGCGACATTTTATTCAATAAAATAGTACATTTTGTATTGAGTCAGTCAGTAGGTATAACGGGCACAACTTTTATTGCCCTCAGTATTGAGAGCAGTGCAGGAGCAGTAGTAACAAACTACTAGTATGTATGTATGTGTGTATGGTAATTATCTGGTAGCTGGAAGCAGTGATCTGGTCCGACAGCACGCGCTCGCTACAGTAGGTACACCAACTTCTCCAGACTCACACCAAGTTTCATAGCTCTATGTTATCTCGCATTCACTTCAAATAATCCTCTGCACGACTCAAATACGCAAATGTACAGCAACTGTATGTATGTATCGTATGTACCTAAGTGTGAGTGTGTTAAAGTGTCCGCGGGTAACTCTATCAGAATGTTTGGTTCACTTATACCTATCGTGAACAAATGTTTTCTGAATACAACAACAACAGAATGCTTCACTGTTTGCCAAATTAAGCAATTGTATAAATTAATTCCTGGTTTATATGATGGGTGACCACAAGGTTTTCCCACCAACGTAGGTATTCGGTTCCACAAAGTGATAAGATTTATTGTGTCCATCGTACTCGTAGCTAACTGTCAAAACCCCAAACTACAGAACAACACCAAGCATCATGATATGCCTACTTCAAACTACAGAACAACACCAAGCATCATGATATGCCTACTTCAAACTACAGAACAACACCAAGCATCATGATATGCCTACTTCAAACTACAGAACAACACCAAGCATCATGATATGTCTACTTCAAACTACAGAATAACACCAAGCATCATGATATGCATATTATGGTGGGTTCAGTGTACAAAACCATATAATTATGGTGACAAGGTCGCATAGTTGTGTAGCACGAAGTTCTGTGGACTTGGCCAAATTTCGGTACATGAATCATCCGGACTCCTAATCATAACATATACTTTTAAAGGTTTAGTAAATAAAACTACTTACAAAACATATCTTACACATAACCTTACAAAGGTAACAACAGAACTGACACTTGCCGTGTTCGATTGTTACATCTGACGAGGTAGGTATCCGAGAGGTATACAGATGTACCAAGTGTCACTCCACACATGACAGTGACATTATCTGTTAATTGTTATCCATTCGTGTTTGTTCCTCGCACGAGGTGTGAGAGGGACAGGGAGCCGAGTTACTCCGTCACTTGCATTTGTCGTCGTCTGATTCTATTTTCAACACTATAAAAGGAAAGTTAAGCAGCACAGATCTACTACCTATATGTGTTGAGCAGCACAGATCTACTACCCATCTGTGTTGAGCAGAGTTCGCTATAATATTGTGTTACGCAAACTCAATCAATTTTATACCAATCATATAAAAATAAGAAAGTACTAACCTCTTTACTCAGATTATTTATTTGTCATAACGTGGTAGGTATAATTTATTACCAATTAACGAATGAACATTTATAATTATCTTTAGTACGAACACATGCATACAGATTAACATACAGGATCGCACAAATTGAAATGTTTTCCTTGAGAGGCGTTAAATATGTCACTTTTTTTTAATATAACTTATACCGAAAAGTACTTTTATTATATCTTATGTCACATTGTTATCCCACTAAATAATCATGAAATTTGAAATAAATTAAGTTTGATTTGGACTTCAAAACAATCCATATTATATTAGCGTTTAGCATTATATTAACTTAATCCACGTTACGTGCGCTATTAGAATTATAATAACAGTTTTTTTTCTTACCTCATCGCATTATATTATCAAATTATGACATTGCCAATTGCACGCGGATACCGTAACGCGGCCGCGTTACAAGTTTATGTGGTTATAGAGACTAAAAACACAGAGTCAATTTTTCAGTTACTACGTCACGCGTCGAGGCAAAAAAACAAATGTGAGATAGGGAATAAAGGAAAGTCGACTCGGTAACAAGCGGCCGCGTGGTGTCGTGACTCGTCCAGTGTAGCTTGCGTGTACTCAGCCCGGGTCTCCTCTGACACAACGACTAGTACAACCTACCCCGCCGTACATCCCCCTCGACTAGCCCGTCTCAACAGATCAACGAAGATAACCAACTCTCCGTCCGGACTGTTTGTGGATGGGTGACCGTTTACACATCAACACACAACCGAACGCTACTGTCATATACAAAAGAGAAATAGAAAATTTAATTTTCTACAATATTGTAATAAATAGCGTAAAACACATAGAAGACGAGATATTTGCTAAACAAACAACAAAAAACAATTATTTTTGTGTCCTTTGACCCCTGAATTTAAAACTTGCTAACATCCAATTATATGTGAATTTTGTGAACAATTTTAGGATACCGAAATACAAGTTTTTACGTGGTAATATACTGGGTATGTCGATTTTCCGAGGTGAACCCCCTATAATGACTGTACGATGGGTGCGGACTGCAGCCAGGATACCTTGAAACATGGCAACATGTGGAGGGTTCACGTCGTACTCGACCAACATATAATTACGTTTACTATGATACAAGGGAAATTCCTACCAATGATAATGTTTAGATAAATAATTTATGGAATACACACAAATAAAACCACTAAAAACCCCAGATATTGTGGTTATCGACACTCAAATGCGAGTAATTGCCGTTATGATAACCAAAATGTGTCATAACTGTGTTTTATTTATAGTGACGTGTAGTTTCCATAATAGCAGCCAGATAACTCAGTTTCGCGAGTGGAGCCTGGCCTTGGTCAGCGCAGGACCGAGCTCCGTGGTACCGCGAGACCCTGGACCGACCGGAGACCAGCTCCTGATACAATCGTTCTAGTTGCGAGTCCGCGCACGCCCGCAGACACGTATCCTTTACTTTTTGTCATAAGTCCCTTCCCACCCCCACCCCCATTCCCTCCTCTCTCTTACACGTTGTTCTGGTGAGGATCAGGCAGCTTTATGCTGATTAAAGGGTAGGGTTTGATGTTTGGCTCGTTGAGACAATCTGATTGGGCTCATTACAATTTGTAAAGTTACAGTAAAGTTACTTGACTGCCTCGGTGGCTCAGTTGGTAGTGATCCTACTTTCTGTGCTTGGGGGCGTGGGTTCGATTCCCATCTAGGACAAACATTTGTGTGATGAACATTTGTGTTTGTTCTATGTCTGGGTGTTAATATCTATTTAAGTATGTATTTAAAAATATATATGTATGTATATCAGTCTCTGGCAGCCATATTACAAGCTTTGCTTAGTTTGGGGTCAGATGACCATGTGTGCAATAATGTCCCAGATATTTAAACAGTTTATCGGTCGTCCTTTGATCAGTCACGACCGTTAGTCTCGCTTCCTTCCTTGCGATCAGTCACAGAGGCCCTTCTGATTAAAGTGCTAGCATATTAATCAATTAACCTAATATTATATAGTTTCAAAAAAATATAGTAATATAATAATTTGAAAAATAGACTCTAACCTTTCTTCGGAGGCAGTCGGGTCTCAGTGTAGTTTTGTCAGTAGTGTTTTTGCCAACTCTGCTAGTTCTAGGACTTGGTTGGGAATAAGATTGATTACCAACCTATTCTCTATTAACCAAAATATACTGGATACAACTGATGGTCTGGGTACCATCAGTTGGCAGCGTTCGAGCATTTGTATTGTCTATAGACGTTCAACGGTCTATAGTCGACGGTAGTCTATGTAGTGTTAGTATTAGTTTGTATTTTGTTTAGTTAATTAAAGTACTTGCCCTATAAAAAAAAACATTATTTTCCCTAAGAATGTCAAAGGTGAGTAGTAAAACATTCCAACAGTTTGTTTCCTGCGTCAAGTGATGTCCCTGTCCTGATGTCCTGAGCGCGACGCGTCTCTCGTAAACTAAATCTCCAGAAGGTAACATCGTTCAGTATGATTTATTAGTTCTCTGTGAACACTCGCTGAGTTCGTGTCACAGTTCCTCGTATTTATTAGTTCTCTGTGACCACTCGCTGAGTTCGTGTCACAGTTCCTCGTATTTATTAGTTCTCTGTGACCACTCGCTGAGTTCGTGTCACAGTTCCTCGTATTTATTAGTTCTCTGTGAACACTCGCTGAGTTCGTGTCACAGTTCCTCGTATTTATTAGTTCTCTGTGAACACTCGCTGAGTTCGTGTCACAGTTCCTCGTATTTATTAGTTCTCTGTGACCACTCGCTGAGTTCGTGTCACAGTTCCTCGTATTTATTAGTTCTCTGTGACCACTCGCTGAGTTCGTGTCACAGTTCCTCGTATTTATTAGTTCTCTGTGAACACTCGCTGAGTTCGTGTCACAGTTCCTCGTATTTATTAGTTCTCTGTGAACACTCGCTGAGTTCGTGTCACAGTTCCTCGTATTTATTAGTTCTCTGTGAACATTGGCTGAGTTCGTGTCACAGTTCCTCGTATTTATTAGTTCTCTGTGAACACTCGCTGAGTTCGTGTCACAGTTCCTCGTATTTATTAGTTCTCTGTGAACACTCGCTGAGTTCGTGTCACAGTTCCTCGTATTTATTAGTTCTCTGTGAACATTGGCTGAGTTCGTGTCACAGTTCCTCGTATTTATTAGTTCTCTGTGACCACTCGCTGAGTTCGTGTCACAGTTCCTCGTATTTATTAGTTCTCTGTGACCACTCGCTGAGTTCGTGTCACAGTTCCTCGTATTTATTAGTTCTCTGTGACCACTCGCTGAGTTCGTGTCACAGTTCCTCGTACTCTCTCCCGAGACAGATCGCAAAATCTATGTCCGACGACGGCCGGGGCTGGGGGGGGAGCTGGTACTAATTATTGTGCTTTGTAACGGCTCGTTTCATTAAAGCCATTGTGTTTTTGAATAATTTCTAAATTTTTCCATATTTCGTAATTTCGCTTTTCATTGTTATCGCAGTTCACAAACACTCGTGCGCTTGTGTGGCGCCACTCCCCTCACACACACGCGTATAAGTTTACTTATATGTAAGACTTGTATACTGACATAAACACTAACATATGCTACATACACTCATGAGATGCGAGAACTACAACTAAAGGTTTTGGGTCGTGGCTCGTGACTCGTGGCTCGTGACTCGTGGCTTGTGACTCGTGACTCGTGGCTCTCATCATGTAGTCTCTTTGTATGACTGCTTTCGATGAAATTAAAATCAAATTTTAACAAGATTTTGATTGTTGTTTTAGTGATTTCTTTTAATCAATTAAACATAATATTTATTTTAGTAGTAATAAAATTAGAATCATGTACAAAAAAAGGAAAAGCATACTCTATTAGAGTTTCTCAAAATGTTGGTAGAATAAAGCCACACGAGGGTGCTCCAGGTAAGCGCGACACTCAGCGACACTCGGAGACACTCGGAGACACCGCGCGACACTCGCCTCGAGGTTGCGACTCTTGACACCGCTCAAATTAGAGAAAGTATTCGGATGCAAACATAGTATCATATCAGAGTATCATAAAGACGTCATGTGTAGATGTACAGTTACAGAGTATCATATCAGAGTATCATAAAGACGTCATGTGTAGATGTACAGTTACAGAGTAGATACTTAGATAGATAGAAAACTCTTTATTGTTCACACCAAAAATTATACACGTACATAAAAACAACTTAAAAAACTAGTGAAACAATTGGCGGCCTTATCGCTATAAGCGATCTCTTCCAGGCAACCTTAGTAGTAGAGTATCATATCAGAGTATCATAAAGACGTCATGTGTATATGTACAGTTACAGAGTATCATAAAGACGTCATGTGTAGATGTACAGTTACATATTTTCATAATTTTACAAATAGTGTCATAATATTAAGTTCCTAATTAATGTACTCAGTCAATATAAACTTAAAATTATGTAACTATCAATTTGAGGTTTAACTATTTAAACAATGAACCATCACAAACTACATTTTCATATCTGGTTAAATACTAAAAAAAAGATGTAATTGTTGATGGTTTATCTTGGATACTTTTTTAAACTGATTGTTTCGTTTATGGTCTATCTATTTATGGTCCTTTGTTATTATAAATAACGAAAAATAACCATACTAGCATCTTATTGTTGCGTCGAAAACAGCTTAATGCGAAAACAGTTATTCGCTAGTTTTTGAATCGCAGAAGGGTTATCTCAGGCGGCGCGTGGCGGCGGCGGCGGAGGCGGAGGCCAACACGGTGGAGCCCTAATCTCGTCATCGTTGTTTGTGAACGTCTCCCTCCTGTACGGGCCGCGGTCTCACACAACCACACAAGTTCACGGCTCTGCTCTGTGTGTGTGTGTGTGTGTGTGTGTGTGTGTGTGTGTGTGTGTGTGTGACGTAACAGTCGTCGGAGGCGAAGGCGTTATGCTCGTAGCCGTGCTATATTCACTCTGATCCCGGGATCCGTGAATACAAACCTTATAATCTTACATTCATTCATTCACTGACAGAAAACGCACAACCTAAACCGTTACACGCAAGAAATTTTGTTGAAATTTTTATATAACGAGAGTGAGCACTACGGTAGGATAAATAAGGGATGAAAGTATGCATACAACTTCATCATTTTTTATTTAATATTTACAGAAACGTGCAAGTTGATACCAATAGACTACTGTACCAATAGACTTCTGTTTATTAGTAAAAGTTAGTTGTATCATCTTTTTTAGAAACTCATCCCCTAAAGGGGTTAGATATGGGATGAAAGGTTGTATAGAAGTTTGATCACTTTTTAAAGTTAGAAACGTGGGTATTGGCATACTTGGAAAATGCGAGAAATGCCATCCACACATTATAGATGCGCACTCAGTCTCGCACTGTTGTTTCTGCCACGTACCTGTAAGTTGTGGAATGACTTAGACCTTCGGTTTTTCCTCCGAAGTATAATTTGGACTGCTTCAAACGAAGGGTGAATAGAGTCCTCAAAAGTAGGCAACGCACTGACAATGTCCCGGGTATTGTAGGTGTATATAGGCAGCGGTGACCACTTACCATCAGGTGGCCCGTAGCTTGTTTGCCACATAATCTATTAAAAAAAAAAACTTGGCACCTATCTGACTTCTTAAAAAGTTGCCTCCTGATAAGTTGGTGATGGGAGATCCCATCGACACACGGCTCACCATAGAATAACTTCCGCTAGCGGCAACTTCGAAACAATGTGACCTGCCTGACGTTTGGTTCCTCGTAATAAACTAATTAGCGAATGAAGTGTCTGCTGCCTTTCACATGCGGGTCACTCCAAAGGCTGAATGATTTCAGAGTAAAGGAACAACTCCGGCTGTGATCTGTGCTCTCTGCTCCCTCTACAATGTCAGTTGTCGCTGGCGGCCGCCGCTAGTGACGGATGTTTACCTTCACAGCATGATGCGACTGTTGAGAGACCCACGTCTGTCGCAGCGGGTGTCTCTCCTCCTCGAACAGTTGGTGTGTTATGATGCACCCACTGGCGTCCGCCCGCCAGCTATATAGGTACGCTTGTTATATCGAGATTTTGATGCTACCATATTTTCATCATGAAGACCCCTCTGATAAGATTACTTTTTGGAGCTCGAAGCGGAACGACTTTCGAGCGAGTATAACTCGATTTGCGTGCGATTCGCCAGCACCGGGCGGCCCCAGCTGCCGGCTCGCTCCAGGACGGACCATATTTTTGCTATTCGACTGAGATTAACTCAATTATTAAAATTCAAAAATGCGCAAAAATGTGGCGGTGACTAGCTGAGTCCGTCGCCAGCTTCTCTAGCGTCCTGCTCCAAATACATATCAGGCGGATAGTCTTTCTCGCTCTCTCGCTCTAACTTGTTAAGAATGATTATCCCGTCCCTCACACATTCGCAGTTGGTGTCCGTTGACTAAAAGTCCATCTTCTGCGTTCACTCCAACAGCTGATATTATCAAATGAGATTGTTGAAGGCGCTCATTCCAAAACAGACAATTTTCTTTAAATTTACTAAGAATTTTTTAAATATTTTTATGAAGGTTTGTGAACGGGACCCGGTCCGTTCCAATTACGGGAAATATTGGTCCGAATTGGAATAACTAATGAGCGTAATAATGGAATCCCGCGAAGAGGCGCTCTCAACAACGTGCCGCAAAAATATTGGAACTGGGACACGGAACAATCGCTAGAAACATTATAATAAAAAAACTTGATTGATATTTGGGGAAGTTCCAGGCCGGAACAGAACACATCACCACTTCATACTTTATAACTAAACACAATACAAGCTAACTTTAGATACCTACTGCAACAGTTAGCCTGCCCATCGACCGCTGAAACTCGTCTAATAATCCAAAATGATCAAGCCTACTATCAGTTGGCAGCGTACCCAGTATGTTGGTGTCATTACCACACTCAATGACGATGCTCATGCATTAAACCAGAGATTCGCCAGCATGTTGATCACGCTGTAACGGTTCGTTGCATAACTAGGTTACAACAAACCGATGCCTCAAGCTTGTGTCACGCGAGACGAAAGACAGCGTATTGCGCGGATTAAAAATGTTGTAAGCGCCAAGTGCTTTCTACTCTCATAGCTTATAGAATAGACAATATTTTTAAAAATTGCTAAGGTCAGCTCTAGGTTATACATGAGTGATAATATTTACATAATTTATTGTTCAATAATATGTACCAAAACAGAATGCAAACCAAAAATGTTGAAAATTAGAGGTAACTTTGTGATGGTTTTCTATCGAGAAAATTTTATCCTACCATGTTTTCGTCAGGGTCGACCTTTACTTATATATTGAAGTTTCCTAACGTATTTTTTTTTCGATTTTGGACATAATTTACTACTGTGAAAATCTAATCAAAGATTGAAGATTTTGCTTTAGGCCCAATCTTAATTTAAGCGTCGTTTTTAGCGGATGTCTCTCCTCGGCCCCTTGCCGCTTCCTCCCCCCCCCCTCGCCAGGCTCGCACCCTCCTAGGTGCAATTAAATTTTATTGGAGCCAATCGAAAGTTAAGCCATTGGGAGAAAAAGTGACCTCGTTAATAAGGAACGGTGGACCCCCGAACTCCCTACGAGTTCGTTGTGTTCTAACTATCTATCAGGTATCATACATTTATCAACATTTTGACGTTACTATACAATACAATACTATTTTATTACACGCCAAAAATATAAACTAAACCTAAATCAACATCAGTAAGTGTACGCTAGTATAATGGGCTGCCTTTTTAAGTGATTTCTCCCAAGCAACTTCTGGATGGATCACAAGACTGATAGAAATGGAATATTTTCGGTGCTGCACAAGAAATACAAATAAATCCATATACCTAGGTACCTACATGTTTGTAAACAGTAAACAATACTACGTAACACACCAAAAATTAACTATTTTTGGTGTGTTGGGAGTACTTGGGAGTCGACTCATAACATATGGCGTGTCCTGTATCGATGCAGCGTGGTTTTGTCGTAAACACACTTTAGAGAAAGGGTTCGTATCAGTTCATGTCACGGCTGCAGCAGGGCACTTCTGGTTGAGCTTGTACTTGTCATACCAAACCTTGCTTTTTGTCATGTTTGTGTATTTCTGTCAGCCTGTTATCTGTTTGTGTATTTCTGTCAGCCTGTTCGTTTTCCATATAGTTTGTCAGTACATCGTGTACGTTCTAAATTAAATTATCATACAACACGATCAAGTTAGTGTATCAGGTAAAAAATTATGAGTGAGTGCGCACAGTACTCACTCACCCGGGCTGGAGGCGCCCGCGCCTGATGTCCTCTCTAGCGAGAGTACGCGTAGCGCGTCCGTAGCACGCCGCTACGCCGCCGCACGGGACGCGACACGGCTGGTGACGTGCTACGGCGCGGGAAGACGCCGCCGTAGCTCTGGCGCGGGACGACTTCCAAGTGCTCTTTGGGTGATAGTACAATGTATATTACTCTGATACACATTGTTTCCCGACGTCATTTAATGTAAAATTAATGGGGGTAGGTGATGTTTTTATTTAGTTGATAAGTTAAAAACTATCAGACTGAAAATTGTCAAATTTTAAACAAAAACTATTTATAGGAAAGTGTTTTGTTCGTTTCCCACGTAACGACAGAGCAATCAAAATTGTGATTATATCGCCATTGAGAGCAACGGATTGACGTGATTATTGCACAAATAAACTTGGAGGGCCGGAGAGTGGTATGGGTTAATTTATATATCCTACAAATGTACGGTGTCTTGTTTCTGAGGGAATGGTGAAGTCTGTGAACCTGCGGGCCGCAGCTAGTAAATAATATCAAATGTTACAGACAAGCCTCACCTTGTGTCGTCCGACGTCCTGTCGTCGTAGAATAAATAATACTCGTGCAGTAGAGGAAGCGCCCTCGGGTTCGGTGTCTGGAACTAAGTAGGGCAGGAGTGTGTCGGGCGCGGGCGGCGGCGGCGCCGGCCGAGTGCCACGTGGCGGCCACAGGTGGCGTTATTTGTAGCTTCATACATCTTGCATCTAGTCAATTTGTTTAACTCGTGTCCAACAAATCACTTTATACAGATTTTATGTATCATAATTATTTAACTAATCACTATTTAAGTGAATTTGTATAAGCTAAGTGTCTAGCCCTGACGTCAGACATTGATAGACCTCTATCGGAAATCTAGTAAAGTTTGAAGGGAAGTAGTGAGGGGATAATGGCACGAGTGGAACCGCGGGGCGCGGGTAGTTTTGTATAAAAGGTCATAATATAGTAGTTGTTTCTCCCGACGCTGACTACTGAACGTTTCATTGATGCTGTTATTCCTCAGATCAGATGAACAAGAGAATAATATGCCTTAGTACGTATTAGTAATTATTATTCGTGTTCAAATGTCTCGCGCCATCATTATCTCCCTTTTTTTCTCTGATCTGAGTGTTAGTGTGTGCGAGGAGCGCGTGTAGCCGACACTCTCACGAGTGACGTCACATCCAACCACGCCTCGGTACACCTTCGGTGCACGGACCTCCACGATCACGCGACAAACAACATAAAGCCGTCCCTAGCTGGAGGTGCGCGAGTCAGCTGGCCGCCGTGACGCGGTGCCGGCGTCTGCAGCACGAGTGCCACATCCACCGAGAGTGCCGATGCAGTCGAGGACACAGAGAGAGTTCACAAAAATTAACTTTATTTTAAGTTAACCTTTGCAAAGTTGTGTTCGATGTTGCACTCCGACCGCATCCGGCTGCATCAGCTAGCAGGTGTGGAGCTGAGCTCGCTTCGAATGGTTCCATTTACAGCATTTAGGTTTAAAATGACTTCTAATTCCAACAGATGTCGCTAGTTGTTCCGAATCATCGTTTCGAATTGTATGCAAAGGAAAACCACAAAACGGAAAACAATACAAATACCTCTGGGTATACAGACTCACACACACTCACACTTGGTTAGTATACATTCATATTAAATAAATACGAGCATATATTGGTCATCAACATGCGGATAGTACAACCAGTTTAAGGATAAAACCAATACCGATAAATATACACGTACTCGTAGATACCTAGTGTACCTACTTACTCGTACGTTACCGCACTTTACTGTGGTATAATCAGTTGGAAATAACAGAGGAAATAAATATTAACCAACGAGAGTTTCTTATTAGACAAGGTAAATGCTCGCGACTTAATACGCGTACAGCTCGGCCTTCGTCCTCTCCAATATATAGGTATATTATAATAATTATATATTTGTAAATCTCTCCTCGGTGGTCGCCCGTGTTACACATGGAACATTTCATAATACGACGAACCTCCATACAACCTTATACTAACCTTATCTCCTAAGTAGCCTCCTTAGGTGATGAGTTTCCAAAAAAATATGATACAACTAACTTTTACTTATATACAGAAGACAAATCGTCCGGCCCAGCTTGGCACGGGTGTAAGCTCGGCCTTCGGCCTCGCTACAATATATAATATAGCTTATGTCACACGGGGATAGGGTAGCTTCCCAACAGTGAAAGAATTTTTCAAATCGGTTCAATAGTTTCGGAGCCTATTCAATGCAAACAAACAAACAAACAAACAATCAAATCTTTCTTCTTTATAATATTAGTATAGACTAATAATAGGGCCAACTTAATAAATCACATTTGACATCTGTCAGGTCAAAGTAAATCGTAAAATTGCCTTCTTTTGTTACTATTACAATAAGTATGTATGTATTTTTTTCTGCTTGTACTCCGACAGTGGAATGTGTGCGGCAGTGTGAGGTCCCACAGCGCCGCTATCACTGGCGTCTTTGTTTGTCGAAGGCCAGGACCCACTTTGGGTCGCCGCGACAATTTAGTAAGTTAGGCCTTTCGGTTTTACCTTGACAAGCATATTAGAATTGTTATGTGGTATCATAGATGTCCGGCACTTAGTACCCTTTAAACACGTCCTTCAGACTAAGTTACTGCCCTCTGCAAGACAGGGGATCCTAGTGTAGGGGCCAGGGTAACAAGTACAACTAAATTTACTATATTATTGGATACAAAGTACTTTACAATCGATGTATAACTTTCTTTATTTAGATAATTAAGTATAGATAAGTACTTAGTTTAATTCTAGTTTAATTAGTAAGCAACATACCTACCTACCTTGTGGAACTGAATATAAAATACTTATATTATTATTATTATTCACAAACTTAAGTATAACAATTCTTGGATCTGGATTCGTCAATGAATAACTAGTGACTTATTTACCAGAGAACTTACTCCTGACCTGACCTGAGAAACACAATTACCAAATGACTTAATTATCACATCACAATAGACGGAAGCGGCGCCGGCGCCGCGGGTCAAGGCGCACAGCGATACCGCGGGGAGAGATAACGTACCATTACGAAACTGATAGCATATTCAATTATATTAATAAACTGAAATAAAGAAAACCATCACAACGTGCACATTATACTGACTACTAATTATTAGTAAACAATATCGCGGTGAACACATCTACCTACATTACACTACACTACACCGACCACCTACACCGACATGACGGGTGTTCCTTTTTTTATGATAATACTAAATAATTAGTCCGATAGCCTGTTGCATATATTGATACTGCATTACATATACTGATACTACGTTGCATATACAATACAATACAACGCTGCGCCGTAACTACCAACTGATAATAAATCATTACCTACCTCCAAAACTACGGGTGTTTTAGCATGAAAAAATAATTTATTATGCACAACTTAAAAAACAGAAAATTAAAGAAAACTTAAAATACTAACTAAAAACTAAAACTTAAAATAACTATATAAAAACTTAAACTAAAAGACCATTAGTGGAGGGAAAAATCCCCAGAATGCTGGCGGCATTGCCACGTTGAATGGCAATGCTCAATTTCTGGCCGAAATAGAAGCCAGCATTCTGAACACCCGACGCCTCCACCAATGGCCTGTCCAAGTCCCGATAAAGACCTAAAGTGGCCGGCCCCCACGGACCCATCGTCTCCACCCCAAACGGAGCAAACAAATAAACATTAAAAAATAAATAATTAAATAAATAAAAAAACTGGTACACTTTTTGCACACACGGTCATCTGACCCCAAACTAAGCAAAGCTTGTAATATGGCTGCCAGAGACTACACATACGTACATATATATTATATATATTTTATTATATATTTGTGAAATCATTACCTAATTAAAGTATGAGTAACAAACGGATTATATTGTATTGTGGCATTGTGTTGTGTACCTACAGTACTGTCACTGTGGGGGGTGGGGGTGGGGGTGGGGGCTCTAATGATCTCACTTCACTATGAGACCACCATAAAGCAAATAAGGTATCTAGGTAACTTATTGTTTTGATATTTTTTCTGAAACAATAAATGAATTAATTCATACGAGTACATGTTTCCCTGTTATTGAGTTCCTAATGTTTATAATAATGTATCGGTATCTACTCACACTCACACTCACACTCACACTGTTACTAACATTTACCAAAACGAGATTATACCAAATTATTCAAATGTTATTTCGTAGAAATGTTATCCATACAGGAAAAATACGACGTAAACATTAAATAAAATATGTATGTACATATATTGTACATACTAATTCTTTGTTTGTATAATATGCTTTACTTTACAATGCTGTACCACCGCTGTATCACCGTTTTTTAATGCCATAGGTGGCAAACATGCAGACGGGCCGCCAGATGGTAAGCGATCACCGTCGCCTATGGATACCTGCAACACCAGGGGCATCACAGATACGTTGCCGACCCTTAAAGTCTCTATTAACAGCCCTTTTGAAGAACCCCATGTTAAAGCTACTCGGAAATGCCGCAGGAGGGAGCCCATTCCACATATTGCAGGTGTAAGGCAAAAAGGAACACGTAAAACGTACAGTGTGCGATTTCCACCGATCTATGATATGTAGATGAACTGTCAGGCGGTGGCGGCTGGTGCGATGATAAAACCGCGATGCCGGCATCAGCTGTACCACTCACGTCGTCACTGCTTTGTTTGCATGTTTCCAATTGAATCACAAAAATCTGCCGTACAAATATGAGCCTTGTCGTTATTCTATAAGGCTAGTTTTCCGCGGCCCTCTATACTTAAAGGAAAACCAGAAATACGATACGGGTGGATAGGTTCAACAACACCTAGATAACAACCTCACAATAATATATATATACACTAGCTGTGGGTACTACCTACTTGTTGTTCACTGACACCAACACTCCACGATATGTCACACATCAGACAAACAAAGGAGATATCCTTAGATAAATCATCGTTCGTGTAAAAATGTCACCAGTTTTCATACATTTTATTTCACTATACGCTACACCGCTTACCACTACAACTGTAACCACTGCTCAATTCCTCATTTGTCACTCAGTAACTTGAAGCGACACCACACTGAGTCTGGTCGTCGCTGGGTGTTTGTCACGCAGTAACTTGAAGCGACACCACACTGGTCTGGTCGTCGCTGGGTGTTTGTCACGCAGTAACTTGAAGCGACACCACACTGGTCTGGTCGTCGCTGGGTGTTTGTCACGCAGTAACTTGAAGCGACACCACACTGGTCTGGTCGTCGCTGGGTGTTTGTCACGCAGTAACTTGAAGCGACACCACACTGTTCTGGTCGTCGCTGGGTGTTTGTCACGCAGTAACTTGAAGCGACACCACACTGAGTCTGGTCGTCGCTGGGTGTTTGTCACGCAGTAACTTGAAGCGACACCACACTGATCTGGTCGTCGCTGGATGAGTTTAAGTAAAGACATCAAGCCTGATTCAAGCCAGATGCAGATATTTCCCTTGTTTGCCTGATCTGAGTTATCTACAATAATTATTAGAATACAACAAGTTGAACGAGATCAATAATGTTGTAGTGATGCAGTATGTATGTATGTGTGTGTGTTGAAGGTACAAGAACGTACCAACCATACAGAACTACACCTACGAGTACCTACCTACCTACTGCTAACAGTAATCATAATACTTATTATACGCGAGTAACAAGCTAATGACCAACAAGTATTTATTTATAATAGTTTAACACTAAATAATAACTATTGTTCGTAAGGCATGCTGTTTATAGAATGTGGTCAGCGATAACTGACTGATATGTTTTTATAATATTACTTTGTGTAGATAGCTACTAACAATAACTACAGAATATAGGTACATAACAATAAATACAGAAAGAATTAAGGTTTTGTTTCAGAATATCGCTTATAAGAACTTATTTATCTTTAAAGTAAACATTTTAAATAATTCATTCAGTCAACAACATTTTCAACAATCCTAACTATGCCATCTATGTATTGTATATATCCAAGGTACCGGTGTTGTTAAAACCTATTTCTTTCTATTTAAGACTAAATACTTCCACGTCTTCCACTGCACGTCTTCCACTGGATGTCTTCCACGCTGCACGTCTTCTACGCTGCACGTTTTCCACGCTGCACGTTTTCCACGCTGCACGTTTTCCACGCTGCACGTCTTCCACGCTGCACGTCTTCCACGCTGCACGTCTTCCACGCTGCACGTCTTCCACGCTGCACGTCTTCCACGCTGCACGTCTTCCACGCTGCACGTCTTCCACGCTGCACGTCTTCCACGCTGCACGTCTTCCACGCTGCACGTCTTTAGAAAATACACTCAACAAAACTATCTAATTTAAAATGTGTTCACACATCTTCTAAGCTCAAGTATTTTTGTAATGCTGTCATTAATTTGTAATATTATTTCAAGAAATGAGACATCAAAGTAGTTATAAGCAAATTGTTGTTAGAAAGGGTCTACAGTTACTGTACCATTGACATATTCTTGAAAGATAAAGATCTCAATTAGATTTTAAAAAGGTGATTATTATCATAATTATATTTATTGACATAATGGAATTGTGACATTTATTTTCGTCCTATAATATTAAACAATACTAGTTATAAAAAAAAACTAAGTAATCTTAATGTATCTATACCTACTTGCATGTGATATAACTGAGGTAGTGTGCTTATTGTAACATCACAATGTAAATTGTTCGCAAGGAATAAATGAACTATGTGCTTCACAATCATTCAAAATGACTAACCATCAGATAAAGTTTCTATTGATTTATATGTTAGATCAAGTTGAAAATGATTGTATTTGTTGTTGGTGAGCGAGTTTGACAGGAAGAATGCGGTATTGACATTTCGCTATCCGAGTTATATAGAACTATATTTCCAGATAACAAAAAATAATTGTGAGACGCGATGTGAGATAACCAAAAGTTTTATCTACCACATAATGGTTAGCGACTACCTCCCTTTACATTACAGCACATTCTGAAACATACTCTAATGATTCCATCACATGCGAGTAACTCACAGTCAGTACTCAGTACCGAACCAAACAACAAACAAACCAATAAACATGTTTATCAGTTATTTATACATTCAAAATATTTTGGTCTTAAAATGAGAGGCGTGATGACGCAGGTGATGACGACACGTCGGAAATCCCACACTCCACATCTGTATACATACAGTGTGCGGTACCTAGGTACGAGTAGGTAGTGTGGGTAGGTACGATATACCTCCAGCGTTGCTCGGAGAAACTAAACCGGAACGTGATCTACTTTTACTATCGAAAAAAACCCTGAAAACGTGATAAAAATATCAGCTGTTCTATACAAAACAGTCATTTATAGTCGACAAAAAGTATGGAAATTATAATATTTATTCGTGATGTCAGGGTCGGTCCTGTGTTCATAACGATGGGAATAGCGGACCCCTCTGTCGTGCTACAACTGTTGTACGTAACCTTGTATATTACAACATCCGATTGCATACTATACTTACGATACTACGTATGATTACGATACAAACACGTCTGTCTGTCTGTCTGTACTTACCTACTGTAAGAACATTGTACAGTACAACTCGTGCCCGAGTTCACTGACCTGCTGTTACCTGACCTACCTACAACTACTCACAATAAATACAACATTCTTAGAAAAACTACCAGACTTCATTACTACCAGTACCTACCAGTAGGTACAACTAACAACTTCGATCCCATGATGTGTAATATTTCCAACAACTACATAGTTTTCTTCATTACTAAGTATTCATGTATAATTTCAGTATGGGGCGGCTCCATATATTACAAATACATACAATTTTTTTTGATAACGTTTCTGTTAAAACAGTTAAAACAGAGATTGAAAGTAAAAAAAAATAAAAAATAAGTAGAAGTATGACTTACCAAACAAAAAATAATCATCAAAATGAATCCATCATCGGCGGTGTAGTTGCGTTACAAATGTACAGTCACATTGAAAAAATCCTCTTTATTTGAAGTCGATTAAAAAATTGAACTGACGGAAAAGTTAAATGATACACAGAATAAATAATAGTAGGGTCAGAATAGAGATAAGGGAGGGCCATGAAGTCGCCTGGATGTAATCATTGTCAGCCTACCATGACCCCACTGCTGGGACTCTCTCAGAGTGAGAGAGAAGACAGACCCTACTCCAACAAGCTGGCCCAGTGCATGTCGGTGAATGTCATGTCTTTGAAAGGTTCTTGGACAAACTGGTTTCCTCAGGATGGTTTCCTGCACCGTTGTCGAGTGATGACATCGAAACTGTACATTATTTACTTAACGATCAAACTGGGTGCCGTCAGATTGTCACTCGGCTATCATCCTCAAATTACCACCTAATTATATAATTATTTGAATACCTAGTTAAGGAAACTAATACCTAAACAAGTAACAGATAGAAGTTTAGTCGGAACAACCGACCTGATGTTATAGTACCCGGAACAAACCACGCCAGCTTCCATACTGGATACGACTTACATAATGCGCTAACCAGCAGATTACACCAGTCAACAAGGTAATGAAGCAGAATAAACTCAACATACTGACTGACTGACATACTATCCGACTGACAGACCGACTGACTGACATACTGAACGACTGACAGACCGACGCATCCGCGCTCTCGCAGACTATTTCAAGGAAAAAATCTGATTTGCATTCTTCTTTCCATTACACATTCAATAAGTTAGTCTCATATTGGAAGACTTCATAATACACTCATTCATATTATTTAGTAACGGTCATAATATTTTATTTTTTTGTGCAATATTTTAACAAATTAATGCTTATTTTGATTCAAACAAGTTTTTTTGTTTTTACTTTTCGTTCACATAATTTATTGAATTAGTGACTGTTTATTAATGTAGTCAGTTATTACAATATGTCATCATCATCATCAGTGTATACTAGTTTTGATTTGTGTTGTGCTAGTCCACAGTTGGACACACGCCTCTCACGGCACGATCCTGCCATTCAGCTAGATCTCCGAGTTATTATTATTACAATACGTAAAATGTTTTAAATAAATGTACTTTTATCCATAGACATGTAAATAGATTGACGTGTTCGATTTGAATCTCATAAAGTTTTTGACGTGAAACATGTACCTGTTGGCGCTCCGCAGCAGTAAACTGACTCGTACCCGTATGCCGTGACGTGACGGCAAACAACATAACACTCTCTTATACCGTCATTTATATACTAATATCCATATCAGTTTAGCCGATGCAAATTTAACTGTTGAGATGCGCCGGGCTATCTTGATTTTATTGAATAAGAAGTAAGTGGTAGCGAATCTCGATAGCAGCTAAACTGCAACTGTAGGTATCAGCGCAGAGTTGATCCGAGGACGAACCATACACTGACTCCTGACTCCTGGCAGAGGGCTTGGTGTTGTTGTGTATTGTTGTCAGTTGTAAACGTAGTTGTTTATTGTTGCAGGGCCGCCGGGTCCGCCGGGCAAGCGCGGGAAGAAGGGGAAGAAGGGAGACGCGGGCGAGCCTGGACCCTCGGTACGTACACCACCTGCACTCGATACCGACATCATCAGTGGTAGTTATTGTCACCCGACGCTGGCACAGTTGGCGCTGAACGGCGTGCGCTGGTTCTACTCATACACTCCTGTATCTGTTAGTGGCGGCGGCGGGTGCTCACTGCTGATGTGGTTGTAAGTGTATAGAGGCAGACGAACTCACGCACCCTTCATCAGTGTATGTGTGCGTGTGTGCGACCAACCCTCCTTAAACGTGAGATTAAACAACTACAGATACGTCACAGTAGACCGTTGAAACTGTACTCATGTAGACTGCTTCGCCGTTAGTAATGCTAGCCTTATCCAGCACATATATCGATGCAAAGCTTCTGCCGCACCAGAGTCGCACGCGGTGGTGCATCACCTCGCTTACATTGTGTTCGTTTGGTTGCAGGGGCTCACGGGAGCGGCGGGGAAGAATGGATTCCCGGTACATGCTTTCTTTAATAATTTTATCTCTCGTACTGTACGTACCTTCACAAACACTAGCTCCATTTCCAAATATTTCCATTTTTCCTCTTCTAAAGTGATTCTTGTATTTATCGTGCAGTCTCATGAATCATGTCGTTTCGTCGCAAACTTCGAAAATATTCTAGGAATGATCACGGACGCTTTCCTAAATGGTGTGACGTTTCAGGGTAGCGAGGGCGAGAAAGGCGAGCGCGGCTTTATGGTAAGAGAGTAGAGTCGACTCCACTCCTCCCTCCTCCCTCGGTGCGCTTCCATCGAGCCTGCTCTCACCCGCACTCCCTCCTGCAATTTATACATACAATTAAAAAGAAAAAACAATTTAAACCTTAGAGTCACCACATGGGAGTTTTTTGTGGCCAGCTGACTCTCTATCTTAAAGCAGCATTGATCTGCCTTCTTGTTTATTATCGCAGAATATAATTATGCGTCCGCCAACTTAAAGTCCACCATGCGTTGTCAAAGTTGCAGGAGGGCGGGCTGTCCCGCGCTGCGCCGCCTGCGCCGCTTCTTGTAGATAGTTAAAGTGTGCTTTGATAGTGTGAGTCTTGCTAATATAACCAAACTAATTATGTTTTATTAAACTTATCGATGTCATTAAATATTAATTTTCCCAACATTCTATTATACTGACTACACAATTTTGAACAATCAGTCGTTTGTCTTTTTGTCGTTTAGGAAATGTATAATATTATTTAAGTTTTACAAATCAATTTAATACATTTTGTTCAAACAATATGTTAGCTTTTATTAAATGTATTATTTTTAAGTAAAGTAATCGCTGTACTAGTGGACGACCGACGAGACGGGTGGAGTACGGACGGGGGTAGTGACGCAGAGCGCGTTGATGGCTGCTGCTGCGGAGACTGCGTCCCCATCTCACACCCCGGGACGAGCAGTTTGGGTTCCGCACGCGGCACTCCACCACGCTCCAGCTGACGCGCGTACTCCACCACCTTGCACTTGAAGACAATCTGGGGCGACAGTCCGTCATCGTGTTCCTCGACATCGAGAAGGCCTTTGACCGGGTGTGACATGAAGGCCTGATCTACAAGCTGATGCGCACAACGACGCCGCCTGCGCTCATCCGAGTCGCCGCGTCGTTCCTCGCCGATCGCCAGTTTTACGTGTCCGTTGAGAACGTCAGCTCCGGACACAGGCCGATCGCAGCGGGAGTACCGCAGGGGAGTTGCGCATCATCTATACTGTACGCTGCCTTCACTGACGATATCCCTGGCCTGGTGGACCCCATCCCAGGAGAGAGGGACGTCAACCTGGCGCTATTCGCAGATGATAGCGCCTTCTTCACTTCATCCAAGAAGCCCTCCATCGGCGCTGGCAGGATACAGAGAGTCCTCGACATCCTGCCAGAGTGGCTAGACAAATGGCGCATGGCCGTTAATGTGGGTAAGACGGCCGCGCTACTCACCGGACCGAGACGGAAGAACCAGAAAATGCCACCACCACTGACACTTAGAGGCCAGGACGTCGCATGGGAAAAGTCCGTTAAATACCTCGGCGTCCTCATCGACGCAGACTTGAGCATGCGCTCGCAGACCACGCACGCCATCCACCAGGCTGAAGGCTGCTAGAGCGCTGCTGGGTCCCGTCCTTTGCTCTAAGCTGTCACTGAGAACGAAACTTGACATCTATAAGACATACATCAGAACCAGATTAACATACGCTGCCCCGTCGTGGTACGCGTTATCTTCTGCCGCCCAAAAGAAAAGGATCCAGGTGTTCCAAAACGTCAGCCTGAGGAATAGCCACGGGAGCCGGCCGGTACGTACATAATGACGTCAACGCCCGGGATGTTAAGATCGAATCGGTGGGGGAGTTCGTTGTCCGACTCGCGCGCAACATGTTCGACCGCGCAGACAACGGACCACACTCCCACCTGAACAACATTGCACCACTCTACTCACGCCCCCCTGACGTACGTACCTGGCGTGCCCTCCCGCGCGAGCTCCTCCTTACGGACCCAGAAGAGGACCACGAAGAGGACGATGATGCAGGCGGCAGTTCTTGAACACACACCACCATTTTGACTGACCACAGGACATTGATCCGCACCGAGGGGCTTGCGATGCCACCCGGTCACCTTGTACCGGGTCGGGTACTCGCCCCTCCAACTTCCCTGGAAGCAGTGTCTCCCAGAGTCCAGCCCCGACAAAGGGATTCGTCCCGACGCTGGTATACCTACCTCTATAACACAAACATAGAGGCAGAAGACCCACGATGATGATGATGCGCGTTGATGTCTATTGTTGGGAACAGTATGTATCGTACTTACATAACACATTCATAGTGAACAATGTGAACAATTTATGCTGTAATGTTAAATGACTTGCCTAATGTGATAATTTAGTCATAAGGCCAATAAATAATTCTATTCTATTCAATGTAGTTTTTTCACGAAACGATACAAGAAATGATTTCTTTGTTTTTACTATTTTCTGCATGGTACAAGTACCTACTTAGCGCTGAGAAAACATTTATCTTATACAAGGTGGCGCAAAATCATTATTATCGGAAGATACTATATTTTTTGCAAATGGCGGCAAATTTCGGCACGCCTAATCTTTTGTTTTGGCGATTTGCACTGGCCCTTAAAGATAACCCAGTTTAACTGTTCCAGGCTTCACTTTGTGGGGTTTTTTGAAGTCACGAGTGTATGTCAACAAGCCTCAGACTCTTGAAGCTCTCAAAGAGAATATCCGTCAAGAATGGGGGATGTAAAGTTCTGGCAACAGTATAACAGATAGAAAATGCCATAAATCGGGCCAATGGTGATCAGTTCTAGCAGCGACCTCTTAGCCGATATAATTTTGGAGAAAAAAATTAAGACATGAAATAAACTGCATCCAAAAGCAGAACCAATGTTTTTCATAAAAATATTACAGCTTCGGCTGTTAAACATCGCTTTTGCGCCACCCAGTAATAGGCTTGCGTTTAACTACCATCAGTTGTATAAATTTACCATTTTGTCGAAAGAGAGTTCATTTTTAACAAATTAAAGAGCCCGTATATTGTGTCATTTGTTAACTCTATTATCGCAGTTTTTCGTAGTTTATACTCGTATGTAGTAATACGTTTGTGTGAGGTGTAACTATGATGTTTCCTTGTAACCTTTACAACGATCTGTCTGCTGTCTCTCTATCTCTCACTGACTGTACTCCTCGGTGCGGTGATGGTGCATGTGTGTGGGTGTACTTCAGTACACATCAGTAACGTGTGGTGTGTAATGTTCCAGGGGCCGATCGGGCTGGACGGACCCAAAGGAGACCCGGTGAGTTCCTATGCTTGTAATCATTATAAAACACCACGTGGCCATCTTCACATTGTACATACCTTTGAAGAAATTGTTTAACGAGATTGATTCATATTAGTTTTGAAAAGGTAATAGACATTTATGTGTATACAATGAGATGGACGGAGATGCTGCTTGTCTATAATGTCGTTGCGTCATCTACACCACGACACGACAATTATTATAATAGTAAAGTCGTTAGCAACTGACGCGGCGGCGGCGGCGGCGGCGAGTCCAACCACAGACAATTATCGGTTTCTTCTAGGCAAGCGTGATCCATCGTAGGCCGCATCATCGCTTAACATCAGGCGAGTTGGCGGCCAAGCGCAAGCCTATATTACAATAAAAAAAATCGTCTGTTCCTGACCGACGACATCGTGAGAGTCGCGGGCATCCAGTGGATGCAGATGGCACGATGTCGTTCAGTGTGGAGGTTAAAGGGGGAGGCCTATGTTCAGCAGTGGACGTCTTACGGCTGATGATGATGATGATGACATGGTCAGTGGGAATAGTTCGCTCACCGGAGGCTTCATCGGCCTATCAGCCTCCCCCTGCCCTCCCCCTGCTGAGACACAGGCCTTCTTCTAGAAAGAGAGAAGATGTGTCCTATTCCACCATGCTGGCCCGGTGCTGGTTTGTGAATGTCTTTATATCTTTGGACTGTTGAGACACCGAGCCGTGCTGTTTGTATACTAGCAGAAATAATCATTACGGGATGGTTCCCTGCCTAGGAATAATGATATAATAATTATATGGTAAATGTTGACGAGAGTTCTCCCCGCAGGGCCGGCCGGGGGACAAGGGACAGAAGGGCGACCACGGCAGCCCCGGGTTCGATGTCTTCTCCGCAGTCAAGGTAACTCCACGGCCCTGTTCTACCCTCCACATGTACATCTGCAAGTTTTCTGCACTCATGCTGATGTTACTACTATACTATTTGAGTGATACAGGTGTATATTTAAACATACAGGGCTACGTGGACATTGTATACTAACGCGAAAGGGGTTCATAATAGCCATCGTTATGAACAACTGTTACAATGGGATACACCCTCTCGGCTCAACCCTGTACTCATATATAATAATTATATTAAAATGTAGTTTGATATTTAATTTTTAATTATATTTTATTTATTTATTTAGAGGCTTAGTTTATAAGTTTTTTACATTAATTATTAAAAAATATATAATAAATATGAAATAACACCAAAAACTTAAAAATATAAATAATATTATATATATATATATATGTATATATAATTTATTTATGTAATTTGAGTTTGTTACATATTGTATAAATTAAATTGTTATATCACTATCAAATAATTCATATAATTAGCAGTTATAATTATATTAATTATTATTTTAATTATGTTATAGTTATATTAATATAACATATTTGTCTTGTTATAAGCAATGTTATAAATCCATCAAATAATCATATAACTGTAGTGAAAAACCGTGATAGTTTAAATTAGTGCATTCATAAAAAAAAAAAAAAAAAAAGTGAGCACTGTAGGTATCGCATTATGTTATTTTTGTTTAAATATCAGTTATCGGTGCATTATTAATAATTATAATAACAATGAAACAAACTTACGTAATGTGAAGTTTGATTTCAATTAAACTTTGTCTTTTTATCAAATCGTTAATTATGTTGTGTATACGTGACGTATATATATTTGTGAATAAGCTGGTGTGGGTGATGATCGCAGGGCGTGAAGCGGTCCGTGGACAACTTCAAGATAAACCCCTACACCTCGGCCGAGATCATTGCCGTCAAGGTACCGTGTGGGCTGCCCCGCCCCCGCACCCGCACCCCGCCCGCGCTGTGTTGTACCGCGTCCTGCCTCGTCCTAGTCGGGGAGTGGTCCACAATCCTGCGCCACGCCACGCCGGTCCCTCGAACACGAAATCAAATCATATTAATCATTGTTTTATTTAAAATTTTATCGTATCACAATACACTATAATTGCCCTCTTGTGCATAAATGTTCGATATGATAATCTGTACAGTAAAACATTAGCCGTTTCCGCACGCTGCCGCTGTGCGCTGTGCGCTGTGCGCTGTCAGCGAGGACTAACTAATTGATAACATGAATTAAGTAGCTTAATATTTTACAAAGTGTCTTTATTTATGAGCACGCGGTTGTTATCGAATCTTATTCGTTAAATATTTATTAGTACATATATCTTTATACGCGATCATTTCGTGTTTACAAAAAATATATACTTAATCTACAATCATTTTTATAGTACTGAGCGTGCTAATAAGTGACCGCTTTCCGATTAAGACGAGGCATTATGTTGATCTAAGACACGCGTTCGCTTTAGTCGTATTTTCATTTGCGCTTTAGTTGTACTTGTAGTGTGCTGGCGGCGCGGCGCGGCGTGCTCTCAGAGCCGAATGTCACCAGTCGCCACTCTCCACCATCCGGTTTTTGTTTGGATACTTTAATATAAATGTTTTTTATAAGTAGTAGCTTATCTGAGTGTTTTTTCATTGTTTGTCTGTATATATAGTCGCGCGCACGGCAACACGCCCACACACGGCAACACGCCCACACACGGCTGCCCCGGGCACTTAGTGCTCATTGAGGATGCGTCGTGTGCGTGTGTGTGTCGTCGTGCGCGCGTGCATGTGTGCGTGTACTGACGTGCTCGCTGCTCGTAGGGGCTGCAGGCGGCTGGACACAACATCTCCGCGCAGACCATCATCCAGCTCAAGGTCGGTGCTCCGATTCTCCTTTTATCCTTCTCCTCTTCAAATATTCATCAACTTCACTATATATATATCTACAAACTTTGACTCTTCTCTCTTTGTTGAGTTACTCACGCCAGCTCTATGTGTATTTCTTTCTCTCTCTCTTTCTATAAAAAATAAGTCGTAAGAAGTAGAATAATAAGAAGATGAGAATAGAGGGAAAACCTCTATTCTCATCTTCTTCTTATTCTACTTCCCCTTGACAACACTCACTCAACCTCTTCTTAATATCAATTTCCTTCTCTCCGTCAATGACTCTAACCTCCATCTTCGGAACCTCCCATCTCTCCTACCTTTTTTCTATTGTTGACACTCTTCCTTTGTCCTCTCAATATATCTCCTCTTCTTCTCGTCATCAACATTATTATAGCAACATATATTGTTCTTTCCTTCGTTGACTATCGACTCTTTTTTTTCATGATTAATTTATTTACTACATCACTCGTAGCGTTACTGCCCTCGTCACCTTGATACCTTGTATGCCTGACATTTAATTCTGAATAATAAATAACACTACTAATACTATAATTGTCAAAACTCTCTTGTCAGATAAAACGTCATGGTTATCAGTGGTGCAGACTATGCACTTATCCGGACCAATCCGCGTAAAAACTCTTAATATCCCTTCGTGCTAGATTATGTACTGCTTTTAGTTTTGATTTCTGTGATAAATAGTAGAGTTGCATGTTTTTATATTTGTTTTTATTACATAGTAACCTGTCATTCTGTGATTTTTAAGCTACAACTATAAGGTCTAGTCTGTGCAAAAAGAGAACTGTCGTAGCAAATCAGCTAATTTAAAACAGTAAGTTATTTTAAAAACAGTATATAACACATGCAACCTCAATCCTCCGACACTTCTCTTTTTGCACAGACTCTACCTACCTATTGATAATTTATACAAATAGCAAGCATCCATTATACTTTTTAACCCCCAATTAAAAAAAAGGGGCATTTATTCAGTAAATTAGCACACACGTGCCCTCAAAGATAACGCTTCTCTTTTTGCACCTATTTTAGCTCATTTACACTGAGGTAAAATTTCGCGCCACACCTCGTCCTCGTCAGCAACCTGTGTCTCAGCTCGCGTTGTTAAATTGCTATTGACACTCGTACCACGCAGCCCGCTCGATTGTCTTTGGGCTAGCGACGAAAGAGAACCAAAGTATTCGCCGCACCAACTTTGTTCACTGAGCGTTTACTGCTAATTTTGACTAGTTTACAAAAAGAAAAGTAAAAAGGACGTTGCTCAAGAATATGGTGTCTGATATCGATTTATCGCAATATTCTCAATAGAACCCCACCCCAAAGAGTAAGTATTTTATTTAAATAAAATACACAGGTTACGTGCGAGTGCATACGCAAATGTTTGTTGCCACTTGATTCCGTAACAGCTAAACGGATTTGTAATTTGCGATAATTTATTATACCTGTAGAATAGTGAGGTGGGTAAAATACCCACTCTGCAACCTATTCAGATACGAACAATACCCGGTCAGTGACCGACTGAAACAATGAGTGTAAATGAGCTATAATAATGTTATTAGAATTGTGTGTCAGCGTTTCTTATAATCTATTTCTATCAAAATTTAATAAATGCTATATGAATGCAGTCTTTTTAATAATTTTCGATCGTTATGTGATAACTTTTCAATAAATTATTATTAAACATTGATAATTTTCAATTTTACAAATGGAAAATTCTACAAGTAATTTAATGCTACAAATAATTGTGTTTAGCGTGTCGTTACTTGTATCATTTTCAAACGGCTATTGAGTTCTCAAATGTTCGTGTGTATATGTACTATGTAGGGTGAACCAGGCGAACCTGGTCCACCGGGCCCACCTGGGCCGCACGGACCTGAAGGGCTTCCGGGACACGATGGACGTGGCGGCCCGCCGGGACCAGTGGGCCCGCTTGGCCCGCAGGGTGCACCTGGACCCACTGGGCCACTTGGACCACCCGGACCCATAGGTCCTTCTGGACACAAGGTAACTTACCCTCCAACAAAATGTTATCTACTAACCGCAAATCGAGCGTTTATGCATGTTTTTGTATATGCTGGAATAAGCGAATAATATTAATGTAATGATTTACATTTTATGCATAAAAGCTTGATAAAAACTAATCTATCATATATAAATACGCATCAATATCTCGCTAACTAGAAGTGATGTTGCTCCCAGTTTGGCTGTGGAGAGCCAGGTATGGTGACCATAGGGTTTTTGTAACCGCTGGATGAAGGCCGCTTCCAACCAATCTTTTTGGAGATCAATGGGGGAGGGTTATGTCCAGTAATGGATGTCTTATGGCTAAAATGATGATGATGATGAGAGTCTTTTGGTCGTCAATAAATATTAGCTCAAACACCTGATAGAATGGTGATTTATAGCCAATGCTAGCCAATGATACAACTAGATCATCTGAGAGTCCCTAGTTGTCGCCATTGATGCAAAAGAAGAAGAACAATGGTTGGCGCCCTTACGGTGATTACAGACAACTAAATGCCCGCACTGTACCATACATGTCTTTTACCTGCCATATACATGACTTCACGCATAACATTGCCGCATAACATGTAGTAGTCATTACAATTGATCTAGTGTAAACCTATAACCAATTCCCAATCTGCGTAAAAAACATACCGAAAACTGTGATCACCACCCCTTTAGGTATGTTTCAATTCCCGTTCATAAGCCTTAGCCTCTGCAAAGCATGTATAGTCAAACTTTCCATTGGTTTGTGGACGAGATGTTGCACGGGCTGTATTTTGTGTACTGATATCTTGATGATTTTTTTATCCTTAGCAGAAGACATAGCATGAAGACCACCTACGTCAAGTTTTCACCAGCAGGTCTAGCATGCGGAATGTAGAAAAATTGTCTTTCCACCGTTTTTATCCTCGAGTAGACGCGACAGAGCTAGAATATGGATAAGTTTATCTCTTTCTAGCGGGATAAAAACGGTGGACATACAATCTGTCCACGGCCCGTGCTAGGCCTGCAGGCTTCAACGTTTTGGAATGGACAAATTCGTGCCCATTCATGTCCAAAATCTCGCTAACACATTTCAGAACAACCGAAGTAACCTTTCTAGGATATACTATTTCACATTGTAACACCAAATCCCTTGAGACAAAGGTTCAAGCTAGGTGCAGGCCCTATCTATAAATGTGTAGGCGCTGAGACTTTTTTGGGCACGCACACTAGTGGTACGCTGCTTCTTCTGCGGCGTGAAGAGAGCACTGTTGACGTCGTGATCTTGCTGTGCTTTTGGATAATAGATGTTTGACTATTTAGGGTGACAGAGGCGACAAAGGCGAACGTGGATTCACGACAACGCTAAAGGGCGACGCGTTCCCGACTGGCATCATAGAAGGCCCCCCGGGCCCCCCCGGACCACCCGGTGAGTGATCTCCTGCCACTCGTAGTGCATGTTTGTAGGTGGAAAATATCCCTCTTCAATACATTGAAAATAGTACAAAAAGAGTAATTTTGGATTTTTTTACTAATTCACGTAGCTTTGCCGTTCACTACATATAAAAATATTGACCGAAATAACATTATTAATTATGCTGCTTTTTAAACGTTGTTTTTTATATTATTATTATTATTTTAGGCTTAGCTGGAAAAGTACAATTCGGGATTAATTAGTAAAATTCACTCATCAGTAGAGATCTCGAACAAAATGCGAAGTATTAAAAACGTCATTCAAAGTTGTCACATTTCATTATTTATGTGACTTATCCCGCAATTTTATAATCTCAAGACATATAATAAAGTGCTCTTTGCTCAAGACGACTCTGAATGTTTTTTTTTTGTTTTGATTGAGATGCTTAAATTATAGTGTTGTAGAGCGAGACGCAGCGTAGTAGTGAGTAGTATCTCTATGTGTGTATGTGTGTGAGTGTGTGTGAGTGGGAAGGGGCTCGCGACGTGACGGTGTGTTGTTGAAGGAGCGGCGGGCACGCGCGGGGAGCGCGGCGAGACGGGAGCGGCGGGCCCCACCGGCGCACCCGGCGAGCGCGGTGCGCGCGGCAAGCGCGGCAAGCGGGTAACCACTTTACCGTACGACCGCCGACCGGCCCGCTCGCTGCCCGCTTGCAACCCTTGTTACCACCCTGCATCGAGCTTCTTGCCCGACCGTTTCCGCGATTTTTGTATACGTTCTGCATCGGTTGCATGTGCACGTGGCATTAACACTATAATAATGTCAGCATGGTATTAACTAGCCTACCTGCGCAAGCGTAGTTTTTGTGTCGTGTTGTGGTACAAATGACGACCGGCAGTCCCTCGCCGCGTCTGTAACGACAAGTGAAGGTGACTTCGTCGATGGAACGACCAAAACGTCAGGTACGGCATAATTATCATTATTAATTTCCCCATTTTTCCTATGTAGAAAAGCATGCAACTAATTAAAAAAGGTATTTAAACTATTTCTACGAAGAAACTTCTAAATGGGTTCATAATTATATTATTTTATATTTTATGTGAATAGTTTAACGCATAGTATTATCTTTCCTCTGAGTATCGGTATGTATATCGTGATCTCGTTCTGAGGGTGTGTGTGTGTGGCAGGTCGCGCGGGGGAGCCGGGCCCGCGTGGGCCCCCTGGACTCGACGGCGCGCCGGGTGTGCAGGGCCCACCAGGGAAGCCGGTCAGTATGCACATATCATCATTTGTTTTTTATATCATGTATAATGTTAGGTTTTTTTCAAAATCTGTGAACGGGAAAAGTATTAGTACGACTCAAAAAAACTATCAAAAGATTCTCAATTCGAGTAGCTTTGTATCTTTCATTATTGTGTAATTTGTAATATGAAATTTGAATACCACTGGTGGTGTGGTGTGAGGTTGCCTGTGTTGTGGCGGGTGCCTGCGTCGCGTGTGTTTGTGTGTGTGCAGTGCAGCAGTGTGTGTTGTCGTGTGCAGGGCGAGGCTGGGCCGCGCGGCACGAAAGGCGAGTACGGCGACATCGGGTCACCCGGAATGCTGGGCGCGCCTGGTCTGCCCGGCCCGCCTGGCTACCCCGGCCTCAAGGGTGACAAGGGCGACAAAGGAGACTCGGTGAGAGCTCGCACACACGCCTACTGAGGCCCGCTATACATCCCGGACATGTGACTCTATGCTGCATTCAAAAATGCTTTTAATGTTAAGAAGCTCATCCCTGATCAGCGAGGTATCTTTTTTTTTTAATTTTATGATATATATATTTTAAATACTTGAATTACAATAAAATAATTTATGTTTTGATATCCTTTACCAAAAATAATTACATCCAAACTTTGCAATGTTTAACATATTTTCCTGTACAGCTTTTATTTTTTATCATATAAAATGTTTTAAATATGACGGGAAGCAGGGTCTTAAGAAGGGTGGGCCTCAAAGCAACCATGGACCTGGTAACTCTTAAGACGCGTGGGCCACAAGACAACCTATGTACCTAGTAATTTGTTCAGAATTCACATGTCACGGGAGTTAGGTAGATATTAAGCCTTACTTTTGAAACTTATAAATATTTATACCAAGTGTTGATTTGAACACTGCAATATTTCAAGAGGGTTAATATACTGCTGATCAATGATATATATATATATATATATACATATACCTCCTGATATAATACATTTTTTTTAAGGTAAACATATTCAATTTTGGTCAGCAAATTTATAAACATAAACTGCGTCCAGTGTACATCCCTCTTGCACTGCGACGCACTCGATATATGTAGTGTGCGACGCACTCGATATATGTAGTGTGCGACGCACTCGATATATGTAGTGTGCGACGCACTCGATATATGTAGTGTGCGACGGACTTGCTGCCACAGGATAAATAAATAGTAACTAGAGCACTTACTTGACGACCAGGACAGGACCCAGTGCCATAATTTTGAAAATTCAAAGTACAATTAGTTCTATTATTTGATCTGTGAAATCAACAGGCATGGAGTTATTCTGCTTGCTTACTCTGTCTTCTAAGAAGTCGAATTATATTATATAAATATGGTTATAAAGACTAATCCAATTCATTTTGCTTTCATTATCTATTGCAAGTTCACTAACAAATGCTTTCTTCCGCGGCCACTCCTCAGGACCAAAGTGGTCTTTCGTCTATTAGACCATAGCATCTTTTTATGCAAACGTAGGTAACGGATAAATTCACCAATTTTCACCGATTTTCACTCGACAATCGGTGACAATGTGACAAACATGAAGACGGTTCGCTTGATGGTAAGTGATGACTGTCACTTGTCAATACTTGTAACACCTGAGGAATCATAGAGAATGTATTGAGAGTAGCGAGTGCTAGAACCCCTTGTTGTAATATAACTACGAGTCGTACGCGGTAGTAACGTGGCGCTGGTTGTTCTCGGTCTCGGCGGCGGCGGCCCCCGGACAGAAGTACAGGAAGCTCCGGAGGAGACAGGTAACTACCCATCACACTACATAACTAGACAGTTCTCAATACATGCGATCATACACATAACATAATGACAGACTCAAATGTATAGCCTTACCTCCTTCGCATCGTCATCATCACGGACCGAATTTGAAATAGCACAGTACTGCACCAAGCAGGCGGCAGGTGGCCTCTATCCAGCAGTGAGACTACAGCGGTTGATGATGATGATCAGAAACGTAAACGTATAAATCTTGAGAACCATTACGTAAGAGTTTAATTTGTAAATTATCTGAATGAATTGAAATCGTTACATGTTTAATAAACTCGCTTTATGTGGTCGCGCGCGCGCACGGGGAGGTGAGGAGAAACTAGAGAGGGGGGGCCGCGTCGTGCATGCGGCACGGTAGTTGACGTCTTTCCCGCTAGATGGCTCTGTCAGTATGATTCACACCATTGAAGAGTTTATCCATCTCCTGATCGTCATCAGATCAACTGGATGGTTACAAATTATTATTTTGTCATATGAATTAAATAAATACTTGCAAAGATTCAAATCGATACGGTCGGTCGTGAACTGGTAATCTTTATGCCCACTGTTGAACTTACAGGGAGACGGCACTGGGTACGAGCTCTACGGACACGAAATGGTGAGTTGTTTTCAACCGTGTTTACATATCAAATATTATGAATGAAGAAGCATCCAGGTATCCATGATCGAACACACCGACTACCGGAGCTGCGGTGGACTGGACTGCACGGAGTTAACGTCCCTTGATGGCAGATTGTCGCAGTTGGTAACATGTTGGTACACGGTGAGGTTGGGTTCCTCGGTGGATGCTGATCGCTGATCTTGTAATGATACTCCAGTTTAATCAGTTTGTTTCATTCAGTAACGCTATAGATATCTCAAAATAGTAGAATAATATATAGTTGAAACATGTATGTCGACTGCCTATCAGTTGAACCAGGCAAGCAGTCCACAGCTCACGTATCAGTTGAACCAGGCAAGCAGTCCACAGCTCACGTATCAGTTGAACCAGGCAAGCAGTCCACAGCTCACGTATCAGTTGAACCAGGCAAGCAGTCCACAGCTCACGTATCAGTTGAACCAGGCAAGCAGTCCACAGCTCACGTATCAGTTGAACCAGGCAAGCAGTCCACAGCTCACGTATCAGTTGAACCAGGCAAGCAGTCCACAGCTCACGTATCAGTTGAACCAGGCAAGCAGTCCACAGCTCACGTGTCGTTGTGCGTCATGTAATACATCAACTCGATGTCCGCAACAATCACTGTAACGTTACTTTGCGTTATCTGTTATACAAAAGAAAGTTTTTTATTATTATTTGAAACCGTCCAATTTTTTGTTATAGACACAGACAAATATTGATATGTGAAAAAGCACACAAACAAACAAATTCAGACATAGTAAAGATATTTATGAATATTTGGCTAATTACATAAATTGTAATCGCTCGTACCGAGGAGCATTACACTCCATCCTCACTACAACTAGATTTATCTCCTGTTTCACTAACGTTAAATAGATAGAACTTCCATACTGGAAGTGTGTACGTGTGTGTGTGTGTACTGTTCACTGCAAGAAAGTGTCGCTTGAAACCGATATAAATTGTTTAAATTAGTTACGTAGTAGTTTGAGTTAGAGTGTGTATCGTATGCGCAGATGATGGGTCCACCGGGCGCGCCGGGCCCCACGGGCCCCCCCGGCGTGGCGGGCCCACCCGGCACCAAGGGCGACAAGGGCGAGCCGGGTGCGCGTGGCAAGTCGGTAAGTAGCGCTCTCAACACATATCTCCACGTCCCCGTTCACATTACACCCCGACGTCCTCTTTCCCCTTCCACCTTCGAATACCCAAATATATTTTTCAACTCAGCGAACATTTTCAACGAGGACGCAACCGCCGGTATTTAAATAAAAATGATCATGTCATTATACATATATATAAACTAAAAAGAAGACACGTAATTATCGTAACGATTATTTTAGTTGTTAATATGTATTTGTTTTGTTTGACATGTGATGTGGCGCGGCGCAGGGTGACCGTGGGGAGAAGGGTGACGCGGGACCCATGGGTTTGCCGGTGAGTCGCGCTCTTGTCCCCTACTCCCCCCCCTGTCCCCTCCACACGACGACTGCTCCTTCTGCAGACACGCTCGTCACAACAATAAACACGACTCCAGGCACACCTCATCTCTTGCCGGACTTCCACCGCGATATATTCCCATAGGCACACCTCATCTCTTGCCGGACTTCCACCGCGATATATTCCCATAGGCACACCTCATCTCTTGCCGGACTTCCACCGCGATATATTCCCATAGGTACACCTCATCTCTTGCCGGACTTCCACCGCGATATATTCCCATAGGCACACCTCATCTCTTGCCGGACTTCCACCGCGATATATTCCCATAGGCACACCTCATCTCTTGCCGGACTTCCACCGCGATATATTCCCATAGGCACACCTCATCTCTTGCCGGACTTCCACCGCGATATATTCCCATAGGCACACCTCATCTCTTGCCGGACTTCCACCGCGATATATTCCCATAGGTACACCTCATCTCTTGCCGGACTTCCACCGCGATATATTCCCATAGGCACACCTCATCTCTTGCCGGACTTCCACCGCGATATATTCCCATAGGCACACCTCATCTCTTGCCGGACTTCCACCGCGATATATTCCCATAGGTACACCTCATCTCTTGCCGGACTTCCACCGCGATATATTCCCATAGGCACACCTCATCTCTTGCCGGACTTCCACCGCGATATATTCCCATAGGTACACCTCATCTCTTGCCGGACTTCCACCGCGATATATTCCCATAGGCACACCTCATCTCTTGCCAGACTTCCACCGCGATATATTCCCATAGGCACACCTCATCTCTTGCCGGACTTCCACCGCGATATATTCCCATAGGCACACCTCATCTCTTGCCGGACTTCCACTGCGATATATTCCCATAGGCACACCTCATCTCTTGCCGGACTTCCACCGCGATATATTCCCATAGGTACACCTCATCTCTTGCCGGACTTCCACCGCGATATATTCGCGGTGTATTCTATTTCACCGCGATATATTCTTTTGTGTTTAATCAGAGTAACGCCAGCCCCGAGATCGATCGGTACCTAAATGAATGGTCGGCCAGAAGTATGACTAGTTTGTGGTATTTCAGGGTCCGGTGGGGCTGCCGGGCGAGTCGGGGCGCGCGGGCGAGGCGGGACCGCGGGTCAGTACCTCCGTGCTCCTCGCCAGCCTCCTCCCTCTCCCCGCCACTAATACTAACGACCTGCCCTGTAGAGTATGTAGAGCATGCGTCCCCCGCGCCGGCGCCGGTCGGCCGCGCTACAGTACTGTAGTCGGTAGCTTGCTGCTGGTATCGTGTTAGCTTCCTAACGTGTAGTGGTGTGTGTACTAACCCGGTGGTGGTGTGGGTGCAGGAGAACCGCTGGCCTCCGGACTTCGCCTTCACGTAGTGGTGCGCCGCCCCACTCCTGCGCCGCGGCCGCTCACCGTCGCGCCGCAGCCTGCTCGCAGCCGCGCTCGTATTGACTCTTCTGTAAATTGTATAATTTGTATGTACTCGATTCAGAACTAAGAGTTGACGACCGAGTTCGTTGCCGTGTTTAACTGTAAGTGTTACCATTGTAAAAAGATACTTATTCTTAATATTTAATCTTGTAATAGTTACTATAATATGTAAAATCTGTTATTGTATCTTTTGGTCGCGTTACTTTACCGATTAGTAACTGAGTAGATGTATGTGAGCTTCACTACCACGTGTCTCGTCTGTGTTCCGTGTTCATGTACGAACCGTTACCCGCTCTAGCACTACCACGTGTCTCGTCTGTGTTCCGTGTTCATGTACGAACCGTTACCCGCTCTAGCACTACCACATGTCTCGTCTGTGTTCCGTGTTCATGTACGAACCGTTACCCGCTCTAGCACTACCACGTGTCTCGTCTGTGTTCCGTGTTCATGTACGAACCGTTACCCGCTCTAGCACTACCACGTGTCTCGTCTGTGTTCCGTGTTCATGTACGAACCGTTACCCGCTCTAGCACTACCACATGTCTCGTCTGTGTTCCGTGTTCATGTACGAACCGTTACCCGCTCTAGCACTACCACATGTCTCGTCTGTGTTCCGTGTTCATGTACGAACCGTTACCCGCTCTAGCACTACCACGTGTCTCGTCTGTGTTCCGTGTTCATGTACGAACCGTTACCCGCTCTAGCACTACCACGTGTCTCGTCTGTGTTCCGTGTTCATGTACGAACCGTTACCCGCTCTAGCACTACCACGTGTCTCGTCTGTGTTCCGTGTTCATGTACGAACCGTTACCCGCTCTAGCACTACCACGTGTCCCGTCTGTGTTCCGTGTTCATGTACGAACCGTTACCCGCTCTAGCACGCGACACGTCTTGTATTGACGCTATTAACGTAATAAGCACCCAACAAACAGCTGAAACAGTTTGAACGCGAATCACACCTGGATACTATTCCAATGAAATATACGTCCTACATTATTATTATTATTTGTACAAGCAATCTGTAAATAGATCTTGAAGAAATGTCCAACTTCCATCCAGTGACGTCACACAACACAGCTGATGCGGTCCGATCACTGACCATCACTGACCATCGCTGAAGTGTCGTGAAACAAATTATCTAGAGATAAGTATTTAACTTATTTTTTTATAATATAAGCTTATTTATTACTAAATTCTCAATTAATATTAAGCAACTTTGTGAATAATCATTTCCAGCGAACTTTATTGTAATTAAGGCTTATAGATAGGTAGGTAGGTACTTAAATCGCGTTCGTCAGCGCGCGACATCGTCGAGTTACATTGCACGACCTCCTTACACTTGTAAAACTCACCGTCACCGGCTATAAGTACCTCGGGTACATTTGGAGCGCGCGAGTGTTGTACTCAGACGGTGTCACGTGCGAGCGGACGCGGCCGACGCGCAGCGCACGCGTCCTGCACGCGCCGCCCCGCGTGGTCCCCGCGTGATCCCGCAGACCGGCGCGCGCGTGTTCTTGTCGCGCTGCGGTCCACACCCGGGTGTTGCCGTCCCGAGGGGGCGCCGTGTCCGCTCCGGCGCCGGCGCATGGCGCCCTCCTCACCCTGTACTGTTCCTCGTCCGCTACTCGCACGAGGCCGCCTCCGCCGCCCCGCGCCGCCCTCGAGCTGCGGGGTGACAGATACTGTGCCCGTGTATAGCTAGAAAATAAAATTGTACTATTAATTGTAAATAATGAGCTTCATTTGAACGTCAGGTACTGATATTACGTGATATCATTCGTTGCTAATAAAATAATTGTGTTTCTATGTGATGTGCTTTTCCCGTAATTCATTTATAAATAATATCGAATTGTGTTATGTAGATAATACTCGTTTGTTTTTTTATTTAAAATGGCACCAGTGCTCCAACTATCCATCCAACGAGCTGGTCATCCTCACTGTCTGTGCTCCTCCTCAACCCAACGAGCTGGTCATCCTCACTGTCTGTGCTCCTCCTCAATCCAACGAGCTGATCATCCTCACTGTCTGTGCTCCTCCTCAATCCAACGAGCTGGTCATCCTCACTGTCTGTGCTCCTCCTCAATCCAACAAGCTGGTCATCCTCACTGTCTGTGCTCCTCCTCAACCCAACGAGCTGGTCATCCTCACTGTCTGTGCTCCTCCTCAATCCAACGAGCTGGTCATCCTCACTGTCTGTGCTACTCCTCAATCCAACGAGCTGGTCATCCTCACTGTCTGTGCTCCTCCTCAATCCAACGAGCTGGTCATCCTCACTGTCTGTGCTCCTCCTCAATCCAACGAGCTGGTCATCCTCACTGTCTGTGCTCCTCCTCAATCCAACGAGCTGGTCATCCTCACTGTCTGTGCTCCTCCTCAATAAGAGCTTCGATCAATTCGATAGTAACGTTCATGTGAAGCTTTGTCAAAACAAATTAACAAATGTACAAATACGAATTAGTGTAAGTATAAGTACTTAGTTTTACTTTTAAAATAACAACACATAAAATTTAATTTAACATAACAAAAATAAAAAAATATTTGCTTTACAATGTTTACGTCAGTCAGTCAGTGCCACTAATACACTCAAAGGAGCCTTTACTTGAAAAAACACACATTTAGACTGAATTTGTGTGATATTGATTTATAGTTACCTACTGACTGTAACAAAATGTAATTTTATTATAATTTTGATGTTTTTTTTTATTTGAATTGAACCTAAATCATTCACCGTTTCACATAAATATTAAATTTCTGCAATCGTGCACAGTTTCTAAGTTCTAAGTACTCATGAATATAACCGATAATTATTTAATTTTGATTGTAATATACTATTAATTATATTAAAATATAACCTCTCCCGTTCCAGTTCTTATACTATAAATCTTTAATCAATTTATCGCTATGACGTAAGGTAATTTTAAGAATTTAGTTTTTGTATGAGAAACGAAAGTCGTCATTTGTACCATACACTTCGAGAGCATAAATACCTATTGTTGTTTACAAAATTATTTTGAAGGAAAATAAATAATTGCATGCCGTGCATTCGATCGTTTCCTTGGCTCCCCGCACGGCCCCGCATGCGCCTGCGCATGCCGCACCGCCCGTCGTCGCAGACCGCGCTCACCGCTCTGTTGTTCCGCAGGGCCCACCCGGACTCGACGGCATGAAGGTTAGTCTCCGCCAGCGCCACATGTCCTTACCGCCATGTACATGAGTCGCACTCTGTTCCTTACTGACCCGTGTTCCGTGTCACGCAGGGGGCGCAGGGCGAGCCAGGCTCCAAGGGCGAGAGGGGCGACCCCGGACTGCCAGTACGTGCTCTCTCCTTCCTACTTCGTTCAATTGTATACTATGTTCTACGCACGTTAAATACGATAAATGATCTGTAATCTTTCGATCGACTTTCAGGGAACCGACGGCATTCCGGGACAAGAGGTCAGTAACCAGACGGTATACGTAGAGTCATCATCGTATCGTTTAACTCAAAAATATTTTTTTTTTCGATAGGGCCCTAAAGGCGACAAAGGCTACAAGGGAGAACCCGTAAGTGTAGGAACGCCGAACGCTTCGGTTCTATCCGCTCTCGCCCTTCTGTCTGGCCGCCTGCTCTCGTGCATGCCTACTAACCGCGTACCTACTAACCGGCAGCGCCTCGACCCTGCGGAGTGTTCCGCCGCAGGGCGCACGCGTGCCTCCACGGGGACGGTATGCGGCTCCACTAACAGGCTCGTCTGCGCAGGGTCCGGTCGGCAAGCGCGGCCGCAAGGGTGACAAGGGTGACAAGGGCGACCAGGGAGTGCCGGGACTCGACGCACCCTGTCCGCTCGGTCCCGACGGACTGCCGCTGCCGGGCTGTGGCTGGCGGCCCAACAAGGTACGCACCGAGCTTCACCGACTAGCTTACATTACATTACAGTAACATAATGATCATGTTGTCATGTATTTTGCTGTGGAATTTATAACAATCTTGACTATTAGACTATCACATATAATTTGTGATAAGTAAACTAAACTTTGTAGTGCTGGTTTTTGTACTAATCATATCGGACTGAGCTGACGTCAACGTAAGGTGCAGTTCTGATTGGCTGCCACTCGCAATAATAATATGAATTGTTCACGAGAATGTGTTTTTGAAATATTGTAGGAACTGATCGTACAACTAAACTTGTATTACGGCCAGTTCTGCACACACCGGTCACTTGATAACAATAAAGTATTTATGTTTGAGTTCGAGTTCGTACGAACAATGCGATGTGATTGACAAATTAGGACGAATCCTTAGATCTACGCTAACACTAAACTGTATATTGAATGCCGACTATAACTATACTCTCGGACACAGCTCGACTCGACACAGGACGAGAACTATACTCGCGGACACAGCTCGACTCGACACAGGACGAGAACTATACTCGCGGACACAGCTCGACTCGACACAGGACGAGAACTATACTCGCGGACACAGCTCGACTCGACACAGGACGAGAACTATACTCGCGGACACAGCTCGACTCGACACAGGACGAGAACTATACTCGCGGACACAGCTCGACTCGGCACAGGACGAGAACTATACTCGCGGACACAGCTCGACTCGACACAGGACGAGAACTATACTCGCGGACACAGCTCGACTCGACACAGGACGAGAACTATACTCGCGGACAGCTCGACTCGACACGGGACGAGAACAACTAGCTCTCGCTGGTCTCGTTCGTTTCGCGCCGTGACTCGCGTGCTCTGCTCGAGAGACACCAAGACAAGAGGTCCATACACCGTTTTAGTAATTGGTATTTCTAAAACAGTGATCGTGATATGATTCCAATACTAACTCTATGAATCTTAATATGAATATCTAATGTATTTCTGATTCAATGTCGTGTCATGTACAATAAGTAAAAGAACCGCTAAAGTAAAGAATAAATAATAAAGAATTGATTTGTTATTTACTTACTCGACACGACATTGAAGCGGATATACGCTTGAGAGTGAGGTTTGAAGAAAAACTTTCGCAAAGTAACAACTCGACCCACAAACCGCTCCACCACGATGGCAGTGTTTATCGTCTGCGACTCCGTTACAAATATTTCACGGATTTCCTCTTCGAATTGATCACAAAGAATGATAGTGTGAGAGCAACTGAGTTTTATTCAGCAGGCCAATAAAACTCTGCCAGAGTGAATGGGATGGGAAAAAGATATTGCGTGATTAAAAGCGAAACAGCTACTTTTCACCGACTAAAACTCGGTGTAGCGTCTCGTGTGCATGTGTGATGTACGGGTTGCATGTGGTGTGGTGTGTGTGGGGCAGGAGGCAGCCCCGGTGCTGCCGCGTGCGCCGGAGGGAGGCGCGGGCGCAGCTGACAGCGAGGAGGAGGCCGAGGAGGCGGGGGGCGAGGAGTACGACACGCGAGCGGACGGGGACGAGCTCGACGTGCCACGTGACTATGACGACTACACTGACAACGCGCACCTCTCGCACCACCACGACTGACCCCCCCCCCTACCATCCGCTCCCCCCTGCGCTCTGTTGCCCCTCTGTTCACACTACTCACTGCACTTGTTGTACTCACACCGTTCACATTTCCATTTCCCTTTCTCATGAGACTCGTTTATTTGTACGTAAAACGCGGTAAACCTTTTATTGTTTTTGAATACTATCTAGGTATGCGTTATTTATATCAACTTCACTAAAACTAACTAGAACGTTATCTATGGCTAAAACACTTGGAGAAATACTATCTAATAATATAAATGTAAAAAGTTAACTTCTTGTATTTTATGTAAAATACTTAAATTATTATTATTTAATTGTGATTATTCTGGAGTATTCCGTTTCTTTTTGTCAAAATGTGTTTATGATCAATATAAGTTAGCCTGAATAAAATTATTTGCTAATAATTGTGTTGCGTAAATAAACTAGAATTATAGAATAAAAATAATTTATTATCATGCTCAATTAGCTTAAATAAAATATGGGTGATTAGATCCTACTGTAAGCCAAGTTAACCGAGATCACTCCCACTGCTTCCTAGCTGCTAGCTCCCCTTTGTCTCGCATGACCCCACTCCAACGCTCCATCGCTCCACCGCTCCGCCGCTCTGCCCCTCCATCACTCCGCCGCTGTACCGCTCCACCGCTCCACTGCTCCGCCACTCCGCTGCTCCACCGCTCCACCACTCCACCACTCCGCTGCTCCACCGCTCCATCGCTCCACCGCTTCGCCACTCCACCACTCCGCCGCTCCACCGCTCTACCGCACCGGTGGTAGTTCCACACACGCATTCTAACGTAAGTAACTAAATAGTCCAGTCATTATATGCATTTGGAAATTCAAGCGAACCGAGAAGCTAATTTTTTTATTTAACGTGGGGGGCGTGGGGCGCCTAGAAAAGCGCCTTTTGACGTAGCGCGGTTACATCGAAACTGGGCACAGACTTATCGAGTTTGCGGCGCGCTAGAACTCGTAACTTTTGTCAAAAATAAAAAATATATAGAAACGAATTTGTAGGTCTGAACACGCTGTACAAGTTTAATACAAGGCATATTTCGATATCTTTCACGATAAAAAGAAAATAGCAAAAAAAAAATGTTCATACCCAAAATTTATATTTTTTTCGATCAATATCTCAATAACGATGAACGATGGGTGAAAGTTTTTTTAGGACCTTAAATGTAAATCCCAAAAAAAGCAACAAAAAAGTTGGTATAAAATAATCGTATCTCAATGGAAACTCGAGTTATTATGAAAAAACTGAATTTTACCCTTTTTTCAAGATGGCGGAAATTCCACAAGCTAGTTTTGGTCGACATTTTGAAGTTAAGCTTTTCTAGCCCTAAAATTAAACTTTCTCGGTTCACTTGCATTTCTACCCCGTTTTTTCCAACTGAATGACTGAACTAAAATAACTCTTTCAACTAATATGCAACTTACCTAGATTGGAGCTTCTTTTGTTTGGATTTTATAACAATTATCTTACTCTATAGATTGTTTTGTAGTTTATTACTACTATTTTACGAATAACGGCGAATAAAGTGTAAATTAATACATTTATTTAATAAATACTCTCGTAATCTTCTCACAACCAAACTCCCTCAGATGGATGAAAAAATACCATATGTACTTCCATTTAAATAGAACAAATTTATATTCATTGTAAACAAGGTAGGGTCGCAAGGTAAGTCGCAGGTAGGGACAAGGGTTCCTTTGTAAACAAGGCAGGGTCGCAAGGTAAGTCGCAGGTAGGGACAGGGGTTCCTACTAAGAAACCCCTGAGTTTCAGCATGGCCATTCACTAAGCAATCTTTTCCCTTGAGTTTCTCCTTTACTTACAAATGGTATCTGGATGACGGCTCCATTGGCGGAAGTCCTGAGTTTGTAAAGAGAAACGTGAGGCTGCTCTTACTGGCCTTAAAAAACTGGATTTGGATGTCAATACCGCCAAGTGCGAGTTCTTCCTCAGTTTTTCTGGTTTCTTTCCCGGCAGCCCAGTAGCCACGGAATCAATACTCAATAATTTCTTATGAAATCAATCAAGACGTTGATTTGCGCCTATCATACAAGGACTCACTTAGCCTGCTGGGTGCCCTAATTTTTCCACTTCAAACACCTTCTGGCACAGTTTCGTTAACTCTTCTAATTTGAAATAAGCTATTCAAACTACATAACAAATAACTTATTGTAACTTTATTATCAAATATCCACATAGTTCAATTTATCACAAATTCCTTATTGTACGTGAAGCGACGTAGAAGCGGAATTACACTAGAAATTCATCAGTAAAATAGTTTTGAAAATGGACTTCCGCAAAGTAACGCCTGATTCGATCAACTATAGTATGTATAACCTGAACTCTCCTGAAACTGAAAAATATGAGCTTGAGCAAAGTATACGCCAGTATTATTTTTTTAGGTATTACAATTAAAAATAATTAAATACAATATTTAATTAAAAATGAAACTAAAATATACTTGTACATAATATTTTAATATAATGTTTCAAGTAATTAAATAAGCACACGGGGTGTTCAACTATGAACAGTAACAACGCATCTACAGCAGCACCTACCAGCGGGTGGGTGCGGGTGGGTGCCTGGGTGGGCAGTGGGTATAAACAGTATAACAGGGGGTTATAGGTACATGGTAGACTTTATCTTCTGATACCATTGCAAGTCGGTCGCAGTCACGTGTTAAATACTACTTAGTAGTTCATGTGGATGCGTGTGTCGCACACGTGTCGAGTGAACACTGACCGTGTGTTCTGTCGCAGGAAGCCGTGATGCAGTGGGTGCGCCGCAAGCTCGACGTCGACAATGACTTGCCTCTGTGACACCGAGCCTAGGCGTACCGTGCGTGACCCCGTGTCACCATCCACGAGTCCCGTGCATGACCCCGTGCGGCCCTCGTCCAGTGGAAGCGCGCTCTCTGTGCATCCAGCTGACTCCATGCGCTTGTGGATTGTTTGAACATGCAAACTTGCTGCGCGGATAGATCACTCAAACAGACACTGAATACGTGTATATCATACATCAGTCACGCACCAAGGAGCCTACTCTGCAAGGAATTTCAATAATTCGAGCTGTTCAAGTGATTTGAGTTTATTTTATTTATATAGTTCAGTGATTTGCTAGGTACTTTAAACATTAGATACTAAAAATCGAAGTATCAATGTAAATAAGTGTTTCAGTCAGTCGGTGCTAGAACTGCTGCTGCTGCCGGAACAGACCACCAACGATCATTGTGTATTATAATACTTTAATAACGTCGTCAAATTATAATTGCTAACCACATTATGTTGATGGCATCTTGAAACATGATTGCTCCGTTTGTCAGCAGTTGCCAGCTGCAGCTCATACCATGAACTTATTTAACTGTTACATTACATCACATCACATCACATCAGGTGGACATTCTCCAAATAACGAAGTAGATGTGATATCTACGTAGACATGTAATCTGTCACTAAGCTTTATTATATAAAATGTTATACATTTGAACAATATTGAGTGATATTTGATTATGTATGTATGTATGTATGTATGTCACATTATATGATCTGCGCTATTGATTTGTTTCAAAAGCTTGCAGTACAAATGTAGTAGTTTCAAGTGTATGTATATAAGTACGGATGTAGACATTATTTTGTAAAAATTAGTAAGGAATAGGTATAATGTAAGGACTAGGCTATCATCAATACCATGTTATGTTATGTAATGTAGACCACGTCAGTCTGAAGCTATTCATTTAAGTTTCGTTTTAACGTTTATTTCGAAATTTGAAAGCACATTATTGTTATGAATAACTTACCGTAAGTTTCATTATTATTAGTAACTAGTTGCGCCCCGCGGTTTCACCCGCGTTATAATATATGTACCTACCTCCTAGAAGCAACCGCGTCGGTAGAGATACCAACCGTTTCACTTAGATAACAAATCATTTTTTAATTGTCAATGTCAATGAAATAGACTTCAATTCTTGACTTCTTCCATACAAAATGTATGGAACAAAATGCAAAATGAATTGTCTTTGTAATTTATTATTCGTGAATTTTTCCGACATTTTAATAATTATTCTGCTATTCGGGAAATCAAAGATAATGAAATTTGTTCGCGCCATTCTTACTACCTAACGAACCCGCTAACTGGAGGAGTCCTATGTTCAGCAGTGGACGTCCTGTGATGATGATGATGATCTAACCCGACTTTGTTTTATATATATATATATAGGATCACGTATAATTTATTAGAACTTGAACTGTACTCCACTAGGTATCACTGTTTCCAATAATTACTCAACTACGAGTAGGTAGGGAAGTATTTTCTTTATATGAAACGTGTAAAAATGTATTTTTTACGAAATATAATTTATGAATTAATAAATATTAGACAGTGCAATTACTACAAGTGTAATTAAAGCAAGTACAAATCTATAGGTATAATATTGTAATTATTGATAGAAGCAGTGCGCCGGCGCAGGTCGGTGCGCGCGCGCCTGCCGACATGACGCTCAGATGTTGTTGTTGATTAATTAATTACCACTAATACTCTACCTACATAGTATATGTATAATAGTAACGAGGAGCCACCAGCGAGCCCACTCGGCCAGACCTGCCGCATGTCGCATGCTGCATGCCGCATGCCACATGCTGACTGCAGCGCCGCCGGCGCCGGCGCTACCCAGTGAATCACATTCACTTTCTCTCGGGCAGTAAGAGTAACTGAACACGTGTTTAGAGTTAAAATGCCATACTTATTAATGTTAAGTCGTTTGCGATTGTAAATAATGTTTGTAAAATAGTAGACGAATAAAGTGATGTTTGTAACAATTATGATTATTTATTCCATAAAGTTTATACATTTGACCTGATCGTCAGACAGAGCTGACTGCGAGAGTTCTGTTCCCATGCCGTGTTGTATTACATTTGAATTCTCGCGCCGTCGGACAGAGGCCGTCACTGTGTCCATAGCATTTCTTTTTAGGGTTCTGTACGCAAAGGGTGTATATTACTAAGCCCACGCTGTCTGTCTGTCTGTCTCTCCGTTCTACCTTTTAACGACTGCATCTTTCTAACCGTAATTGTAAGCCAGTTGAAATTTTCACAGAATAAATATATAATGTAACGGCAGATCAACTGAGAAATAATAATAAAATTCAAAAAGTAATAATTAAAGGCTAATCCCAACCAACCTAACCTAACTAAACCTCAGATATTTATTATACCTTAAACAAAAACGTATTTTTTTCATTAATCATACTCGGAAAATAGGTCTGTAGTTGCTTGAGGAGCGGGTTGAAAGTAATACATTTCAGCCCTGGGGAGAATCACTTTCAACTGACAGAATCTCAAATTATAAAAATAAAAAAACTAGTTCTATTTTCACATTTGTATTGAACCATGTTCCAACTTTTTTTTTCACCTCGGAGGTTTATGGTTCCGCTCTGCTCGTGCATTTACCAGTGTCAGTTCATGTTTTTATTTTTAGTTTCCTTATATTCGTAATGAAAAGCACAATGTTTGTCTCGGGGTAAAAGACTTATTTAGTCCCTCGAACTACGCCTTCGCTACGTTCGAGAGCCAAACCCCGTTTCGGGACTAAACAAGTTACTTTCACCCCTAGGATAACAATGTACTATTACACTCTAAAGCAACTTTGATTCCGCTTATATAGTTCATAGTTATTTATTAATATCAGAAAGATACATGTCGCATACAGATTATTATTAACATATGATCATTAGATATTCCTTCAAATTATTAATTAATTAAGTATATATTATTTTTAATTGTATATTATAATACATTTACAAAAAACATAAAATATAAATTATTAATAGTATTAACATAAACTAAAATACATAATACCAATAAATAATTTAAGAAAAATAATGGAAAAAGAAAACATATAAAAATGGTATTCAATGTCATGTAAGTATGTCAAATAAATATAATAATGTTGGAAACAGGCGGCTATATCGTTAATAAATAAATTAAACAACAATGGAGCCAACAAGGAGCCTTGGGGCACCCCAGAAGGTACATAATTCCATTCTGACGAATATCCGTTAAGAACTACAGCTTGAGATCTGTTTTCTATGTATGAGGTAAACCACCTGTACAAGTTGCCATGGATTCCGGCCGAGAAGAGCTTTTGAAGTAATAAAGTGTGATCTATTCGATCGAACGCTTTGCTGTAATCTGTAAAAATGGAGTCCAACAACTTGACCTCCCGAATCCATGCTGGAGGTTGTATAATTGACGAATGATAATAGATTAGATGTAGTGGAGCGATTTCTAATGAATACATGCTGTTGGGGGATAAATGAAGCTGACAAACTGTTGTAGACTTGGGTGTGAACTAATCGTTCAAGAACTTTAGCAAATATACATTTTATATTTAGATATTGGCCTATAATTTTTGATATCGTTTCTACTGCCATTTTTGTGTATAGGGGTGATAAAAGCAGACTTCCAGATTTTGGGAACGATACCTTCCGCTAATGAGCGTTTAAATAGTATTGTAAGAGGTTTTGTTAAAACATCTGCACATTTTGTTATAAATAATGGAGGTATTTGATCAAGTCCTGCTTCTTTTGTGAGGTTTAGTGATCTAAGCAATTGATTAAGCGTATCAGGTATTATTTCTATTTCACTTATTGAAAAGTTAGAGCCTGATGGAGTCCCACTCTGAGCGTTTTGGCTGGTAGAGGATGGAAGAAACGTTGATTGAAAGTAATCTGAAAAAGACGACAGACTTCTTCTCCTGTGTCCGCTGATTGGCCTTCGTGTGAAAGAGAGGAGGGTAACGTATTTGAATTGTTTTTTGTAGATTTAACAAATGACCAGAATAGTTTAGGGTTCTTTATTATATGTACACATCATGTATTTTTAACTTCAATGTTTGGGCTTGGAAATGAAGTCAAGTGATACATCTCTTTTCAACGAGCCCAATCATCATCATCACCAGCTATAAGACATCCACTGCTGAAAATAGATTTCCCCCTTAGATCGCCACACTGAAAGACATCCTGCCATCTGCATCCACCGGATCCCCGCAACTGTCACGAGGTCCCTACCTACGCTGCGTCTTCCGGTTCGTGGTCTCCACTCAAGAACCTTTCTTCCCCATCGGTTATCGGTTCTTCGAGCGATATGTGCCTACCCATTGCCACTTCTACTTGCATGATTTGACAGTTATGTAGGTGAATGTTCTTCGGCGAATAGCCTCGTTCCAGATTGTATCGCGCACAAAAACTCCGAACATCTCTCTATTGCCTGCTATACAACTTTTTTATGTTAAAATGTTATAAAATTAATAAAAATCTCATACTCTACATTTTTCAGTTAGTTTGTATAGTGAGTCTGAGTTCAGCCAAATGCAATTATCGAATCTGTCCACGCATGTATGATGTTTGATATCCAGCTCTTGAATCTGTCCACGCATGTATGATGTTTGATATCCAGCTCTTGAAATGATTCCAACACAATCTATAAGATCATGTTTTGGTGTATTGTTAAAATATCAATACTTACCATACATTCCGCTCAGCGCGATGCGCGGTCATACGCACAGAAAATACTGATACCATACATTCCGCGCTGCGTGGTGCGCGGTCATACGCGCAAAACAAAGGTATGTTATGTTGCGTGCGTATTTTTATCAATTCGAGTTTTCAGTTTAGAGTGCGCGTAATAGTGGCACTGGCTGAAAAGGGTGGAACAGGAGTAGAGTGGATTACGGAACGGATGCGGGATTGGATTGGACATACCTACATGGCGCAACGGAGTAGAGAGAGAGAGTTACGTGCAGAATATAAGTAGATGTAGCGTATGCGAGATATAAGTACAGTAGATTAGCGATAACTTGGATTCTTCATTACGCGAGCAAACCACGTTAATATAAACAATTCGTTATTTATTTTATTTTTATTACGTAAGTAGGTACTTATACCACATTCTTAACAGTAAATGTATCAGTATTCACTCGGCCGTCGGGCCCCGCCGTCGCCGGCCCAGCGCCGTGGAGGATCGCCATCTCTCCTCACTTGTTACGTACCAATATTCAGTAAACTATGCTAATATACAGTGTTCGGTGATAGGACACACATACTTATCTACGTCTCACAACAATACTTTTATAAATTAGTTAATACCTCAGTGAAAAGGTACCTAAAGAATTTAAAATACAGAGTTGTATTGTTAGCATAACTAGTATTTAGTGTACCTACCTAGTATGCAGTGAAACAAAGCGACGCACGTCACGGGCGCCGCCGGGCGGTGACGCGCGCGTGCACTGATGCAGTGACAGTGCGCAGTAAGCCACGCGCCCTCGAGTCGCGCACACGCCTCGCGCCGCGCCTGCGCTGCCCGCGACACCCGCCACCTACGCGACCCCGCCTATTCATTACGACCCTGATAGACAAGGACTACGCAACACGATACTTTCGGACGAAGAAGCAAAAAATACATAAATATGGATTGCGATTTTTATTTGTATGATAAGACGTGTTTTCCTCGTTCGTCGTGAATGTAAAGACGGTTATTAAGCAACCGGTTTTCCCGGTGGATGCGCGAATGTTTTTGTACGGCGCGGCTCACTCGGTCCCGGCGCGACGTGCCTGCGCCGGCGCCGGGTGGGCGCTGCTCGTGGCGGCCGCGCTGCTGACGTGCGGTGTTGCGCTCCCCGAGCCCGAGTCTGCTGCTCTGCGCTGCCAACACGACCGCTGCGAGTACGTGGGCGGCAGCATCAACGAGCACGAATACAAAGTGGAAGGTAACACAGAGAGGACCGAGCCTTGCAACATCTTTCTTTATATTAGAGCACACCAGCAGCTGCAGCGGTGTGTACCTCCTCAGACTACACGTACACACGCGAGTGGGAAGTGAGGGCGCGCGCTCCTCTCCTCTCTGACTGCAGCGGTGTGTACCTCCTCAGACTACACGTACACACGCGAGTGGGAAGTGAGGGCGCGCCCTCCTCTCCTCTCTGACTGCAGCGGTGTGTACCTCCTCAGACTACACGTACACACGCGAGTGGGAAGTGAGGGCGCGCCCTCCTCTCCTCTCTGACTGCAGCGGTGTGTACCTCCTCAGAGTACACGTACACACGCGAGTGGGAAGTGAGGGCGCGCCCTCCTCTCCTCTCTGACTGCAGCGGTGTGTACCTCCTCAGACTACACGTACACACGCGAGTGGGAAGTGAGGGCGCGCCCTCCTCTCCTCTCTGACTGATGAGATACAAACGTATATCGATCTTACAAACAAATTCATTACTATAATAGCCTCTTAACTCAGTTACATTACATACCTGTAATGTAAAATATACATAACCCTAAAAAGATACCTCTTTTTAGGGTTCCGTAATAATACGTAACCATAAGTTAATTCTATCCGTCTGTCTATCGGTCATAATTCTTTAGAACCTTCTTACTTTTATAATTATTAAGAAGTGCATGAAACTAACTATAATTATAGTACTTATACCTACTTAGATCTTAATTTTAAAGTACTTATTTCAAATAAATATCAATATAAAAACCTTAATCATAAAAATTTTAGAACTGGACTAAATAGTAATGGAACCAGAGGGAAAGAACCAGTTCAATAAAAATCACCAAAATCGGTTCACCCAGTCGAAAGTTCTGAGGTAACAAACATAAAAAAAAAACATTCAAATTGAAACCTCCTTTTTGAATATCGGTTAAAAATGCATTTGATTCTCTGTTTGACTATTTCTCATGGCCATGGTGCTTGTGAAATGTTTTTACCAAGTGAATCATTTGTGAAATATGGCTCAACAAAGTGACTAAAATTTGCCCCCCTCCTTCATATTCAGGTTATTAGACATAGCAATAAAAATATACAGTAGAAAGATATAGATATATATATATATAATATATTATCTTACCATGCTTTGCTGCCTGATAGGTAGGTAGGGTTTATTCATAATAATTTGAAACATTTTGTGATCATAAGTTTTTGAATGAGGTATTAGAGCGATAATACTGTAATATAATATTTAGGATGTTCTACCTCAAATGTCATTGACCGTTTCGTAAAATTATTTTAGCATAAATGTTTCCAGAAGTACCTATACTTATGTTATGTCGTAATGATACACATAACGTTAGTAGCCAATTAACGTCTACCGCTGAACAAAGGTCTTCTCCTTAGAAAGGGGTGTTGCCATAATCCCCACGCTTAGAAGCCGGCTTGGGGATCGCAGTGCATTTAACGTACACTAAAGTCTAGAGTCTAGCGTCTAAAGACGCTGAAGTCCATCTTCCAGTGGCTCAGGTGGCAGTTTTAGGACATACTCTGATCCCGGGTTGCAATGTCTAAAGACGCTGAAGTCCATCTTCCAGTGGCTCAGGTCGCAGTTTTAGGACATACTCTGATCCCGGGTTGCAATGATACATCCCTGAAATTTGGCTAAGTCCACCAAACGTGTGTTCATTCGATTTTTTTTCTATACACTAATTTGTAACCTATTTATAGCCACAATGGCTTAGGCTAGGGAACCCATGTGCGCGTCTGGACATGCTCTGGGCTCATATTAATCAAAAACTAAAAGAACAACTTATTTTTAAAATATATGGGACATTTAATGTCCCAGATATTTATAACAGTAAGATATACCTAGGCTATGTTAGATACAATGATAAAACTAACTGTTTGACTACCTTTTGGTATGCTTTATTTTCTTCACTTTATTTTTTATTTATATATATACATTTACATATTGTTTTTTAGACTGATATGGCTTTCACTTTTCAACCTTTGATTATAAAAACATAATATTATTATGCACAACTTAAAAAACATAAAATTAACGAGAACTTAAATATTAACTAAAAACGAAAACTTAAAATAATTAATAATACATAACCTACATAATTATCTATACATATAATAAAAACGTAGAGATAAAAAAATCTGTAATTGCGAGATAACAAAAAAACCACACAGGGCGTCTTAAAATAAGCAGCTGAACACGATAGGACAGTTTTTAGAATTTTTGTCTATTTGTTTGTTTGTTTGTTTGTCCGCGCACATCTCCTAAACCACTGGACGGATTTAAGTGCGGTTTTCACGAATATGCTTAGAAATTACCAGATTAAAACATAGGCTATGTTATATCATTTATTTTAATTCTTTATTATTACATAAAAGAAAAAAAAACAATGATTATTTTCTTCGTTACCCGAAACGTAATATGAGGATCGTCACATAGCTTCAAGCAAGGAGGTCCAAAGTAAAGAGAATGTTATTGACATAGCCATTATAAAAATTTGAAACTGTCAACTGTCATTCAGACAATCAGTTTAAATTTAAAGAAGGTTCCTTAACCTTCTTAGATGAATGAACGTGTAGATCAAGGATGTTATAAAAACATAGGCCTTACAACCTCTTTAGTGATTCAATCCAATGTATTTTATTCCCAAGAGAATATAATACTCATACGGAGATTTTATTCTATGTTAGCATTTAAAACACAAAATATACTGCATCCTTTTTTAATTCAGTCCCGCGAATAGAAATATTTAAAAAAGGCCATTTAACCTATACCTACAACAAAATTCCGGACGCAATAAAGAATGAAAGAAATAACAACACTTCCAGATCCAACTTCGTAAGTTTCTAGCCTAAAAATGTTATCACGAGATAAAAGATTTTTTGCCGACGATAAAATTTAGAAAATTATAATTAGAAAATAAATATCGATCTATAAATACATAGTTAAGAAAGTAGCGTCATAAGTTTTGTATGATCTCATATATAATTAAGTAACCTATCACACTAAGTATGTTTTTTTTGGTAAAATTACTTCTGCCTGTGGTGTGGTTTTGTGACCAGCCACTACATAAGTCATTGCTGCACCCTTTATGCAGGGTATATAAACTTAGCTTCTAGAAGAAGAAAGTGTATATTTGCAATAAGAATAAAGAATGAATTTTACTGTGATATTTTAACAGATAAATAAAGTAGTTCCATTTCATGGCTTTTTATTCAAGGTATACATACAAATGCACGCGAAATAAGAAATAACTAGCCAAAAGCGTGTCAAGACAAGCATATGTCAGGGTTCCGTGGCCAAAGCCATATACTTGTGGTCGTATTCATAGTTCAGAAATTGGATGGTCATAGAAAAATTCGAACGAGCGAAGCTGGACAGTCAAATTTCAGAGATGTATCATCCTGACATGACATGATATACTTTTTATGGTTTAGTTTGACAAAAAGAATACTTCAAAACATGCTCTGCACTGTGGTCACATTATCTTTTTGATTTGAAAACTGTTGACGGTGTTTTTACTTTTATGCTTCTATCAATACTTCACACAGGGCGACATAAAATAAGCAGATGCAGTTTTTAGAATATTTGTTTGTTTGTTAACGCACATCTCCTACACCCCTGGAAGAAAATGCGGACGGATTTAAATGCGGTTTTCTCGAATATGCATAGCTATGACCAGATAGGCTAGGCTAGATGAAGTATAGGCTATGTTATTTTGCGCAAGGCCGGATTAAGGGAAGAAAAAAGATTGAAGGTTTATATGAAAATCTACGCGTACGAAGTCGCGGGCAAAAAAACTAGTATACAAATAGATATATCATAAAACTTAAAATAATTTATAATACATAACCTACATAATTATATACAAATAGATATATCATAAAACAATATACATAAGTAAATGTACATGAATATTTTTTATACATATATACATTATCTATATCTATGCCAATATATAAAGAGGAAAGATTTGATTGTTTGTTTGCATTGAATAGGCTCCGAAACTACAGAACCGATTTGAAAAATTCTTTCACTGTTGGGAAGCTACACTATCCCCGGGTGACATAGGCTATATTATATTTTGTAGCGTGCTTACACCCGTGCAAAGCCGGGGCGGGCGGCTAGTTTATTTATATGTACTGGTTGATAGTAATTTTATTTAATATTTCAACGTTCACGGAACTGGACTGTATCGCTCTTTTACTTGTGAAAACTTATAAGGCTTGTTTGTTCATATTTTTATTGCTATGTTTTACGTTGCTAAAGCTGTTTGTTTTCCATAAACAATAAATACGGGTCAAGTGCACCTCGATAATTTCTATTCACCACCAGTTCTATTACGCTCACCAAAGTGAAGCAACGTCGGGCGCGGTCGGTACAATAATGTATGTGGTGGTACGGAACCCTCAGTGCGCGAGTCCTACTCGCACTTGAACGCTTTTACTTAAATTGTAAATAGGTTTAAGTACTTATTCCAAAAAATTACTTTTGCAGGTAAAAGCATAATCATCGACCATTTGGATGGATCTTACTTAAACGTGAAATGTAACGGATTCAATGTGTTGGAGTCCTCCGCGCTGCCGCGTGCTGATTCTGAGCTGCGCATCACATCCGTCACGCTGTCGAGCTGCCCGCTGCCCGCCGCCCGCTCGCTGGCGAGCACGCTCGCCGCGCTCAACGTCACGCTGGTGTCGGGGCAGCGTGACGCATCGGGCAAGCCCCTCGGCCGGCTCACGCTAGAGATGATGCCGCGCGAGCCTCCGCTCACCCGGCAACACTTCCTCGGTCTCGAAGACCTGCTCGTGTTGCGCCTCGCCGCAGATGAGGACGAGCGCGTGACGCCCGAGCCTGGTATCCTCGGGCCGCTGAGGAGACTCGAGGTGCTGAACGTGCAACGAGTGACGCTGTCGGCCGGCGAGCTGCAGAGGCCGCCGCCCGCGCTCCGCTCGCTGCGCTTGTTACACGCCGGCGTGCAGCGGCTGCCTGAGGCGCTGCACTCCTTGACCGACTTGCGCGAGCTCACTGTCGCGAGCGAGAGTGCACTCGACGTGGTGGCGGTGCCCTCCGAGCTGCTCAGCCTGGAGCTGGAGTCGCCTGCCACCACGCTGCAGCTGGACGCGGCGCCTGCGCTCTCCTCGCTCATGCTGACCGGCTGGGTAGAAGAACTGCCGAAGCCACTGACGCACTGTGGCAATCTGACTTCGCTGATCCTGATATTGCCGGCGGTGCGAGAGCTGCCCGACGACTGGCTGGCGAGTTGTTCACGTCTCGAGACCCTCGAGCTCCAGTATGCAAAGAATCTCACCTCTCTGCCCTCGAAGCTGTTAAGGAACGCGAGTGCGCTCACGCTGCTCTCGTTCAACTATTGCGCACTCGTATCGTTGCCGGCGGGGCTTCTGGACTACGTGCCTCGGCTACACGATCTTGTCGTGATTGGAAACACAAAACTCAAAACACTTCCGAGGTAAGTCGTCAGGACTTTTCCTACTCTGTAACAGTAATACTGCAGAGTGATAGATTCACAAATACAAAAAAATTGTTTTAATAATATTTTTGTTATTTTGATATTAGTCGAAAGGCTAAAAAGAGACTGTATTTGTCCTGACTGACAGTGATCTCCTAAACCCTAGATCTCCTGGACCCGGGTATGTCCTAAAACTGCGACCAGAACCACCAGCGAATGGGCAGCAGCATCCTCGTTCCTTCATGGTGGAAACTCTGCGGTCCCCAAGCCACCTGCCAAGCGTGGGGATTATGGCAACGTGATTAAGGTCGATAGTGTGTCGAGCAGGGTAGCATACCTTATACTCAGAATAACCTATCGTTGTTCGCTGAAGATCATACAGGTATATGCACCGACCTCGACATACTCTGATGATGAAGTAGAGGCGTTGTATGAGGAGATATCCGAGGCCATACATACCTCCGAAACATACTTCTCCGTTGTTATGGGTGACTTTAACGCAAAGAGGACACGGAATGTCGATGAGTTAAGAGTGGGGTCATATGGGTATAGACAGTGGAATCCAATGGGCCAGAGGCTGGTCGACTTCATGGAGAAGGAGGAACTCTATTTGATGAACTCCTTCTTTCAGAAGCGACCATCCAGGAAGTGGTCGTGGATGAGCCCCGATTGTTCGACCAAAAATGAGATCGACTTCATCATGACGACGAAGAAGCGAATATTTAATGATGTAGTTGATTGAATCAGGCGTTACTTTGCGGAAGTCCATTTTCAAAACTGTTGTACTGATGAATTTCTAGTGTAATTCTGCTTCTACGTCGCTTCAAGTACAATAAGGAATTTGTGATAAATTTACCTGGTAAATATTTGTTGATAATGTTCATTTTATTGAGTTTAATTTTGCTTAACCTGATATAAAATATTAATAACATAAATTGAAAATTAACGAAACCTGAATTAAAAATTAATTAATTCTGAATTATTTTTAATTATAAAATTATTAAAGTAATCTGAAACAAAAATTATTTAATTCTGACACATGAAATATGATAATACTAAATCTAAAAACAAAAATGTATTAATTCTGAAACATAAAATATATATTAATCGAAATGACATGTATTTTAATTGAATTTAAAAATTAATAAATTATACCCGTTTCCTTAGTGCACTTTGTCGACACGTGTTTCGCCTCTTCACGAGGCATCCTCAGGACGTGTTAATGATATAATAATGATTCAATGTTAGGTGCTATGACTTCAGAATAATAACAGAGAATAGGAGTATGGTGATGAAGCGGCTGTTGCTATTGAATTTGACAAATCTTGAGAGCTGAAGGGTGATCATTTTTCCATTAGCTGCCCACTATTTTGGAGTTTGGAAGAGCATGCGTGGGTAGCGGGTCGATGAAAATTATTCGGACTAGCAGTCCGAGTAAATTAGGGTTACGCAAAGGGTAAAACGGGAGCCTATTACTAAGATTCCGCTGTCCGTCTGTCTGCTTGTCTGTCTGTCTGTCTATCTGTCCGTCTGTCACCAGGCTGTACCTTATGAGCCGTGATAGTTAAGGCAGTTGAAATGTTGATGATTACACAGATGGTGTATTTTTTTTGCCACTAATACTAAAACTACTAAAAATTTGTTATGTAAAAACTGTCTTCCCGTGAACATGGTGCATGTCACACACACACATCATCAGCCAATTAACGTCCATTGTTGGACAGAGGCCTCCCTCATAGAGAAGGGTGTTGCCATAATCCCCACGCTTGGCAGGCGGCTTGGGGATCGCAGTACGTTCACCGTGTACTATTAGGACGCTGCTGCCCATCCTTCGGTGGTTCTGGTCGTAGTTTTAGGACATACCCGGGTCCATGGTGCATGTAACTGCGCCGAAATATCGGGAGCTTCTTCCACAATATCCCGTACGGTTTATATCGTACGGTTAATATCCCGTAAATAATCATATAACTTTAGTGAACAACCGTGATAGTTTAAAACAGTGTTTAAATACAAAAAATATTTTTAACAAAAAAAATAAACCAACTTCAAAACCACAAATAGGCACGCAAAATCTAAATATGAATTAATATAATTATTATAAGCGCTAGCCACACATCTATTTGAAGTCGGTGCCAGCCAAGCCAAGTAGGTAGAAGATAAAGACAAACTTAAAGTTTCGACATGCCATAACATTAGAAATGGACATACAAACCAAATACAAAAAACTAAACGAAGAAACTACGCATTCACTCAACGGAATAACAGAGATAAGGAGGAAGAATAAAAATAAAATTAGCGTAAAACTGAAATACTCTTAAAGAAACGTAAAATGCTATATAAAGGAAAACGTACAAAAGAGATCAGAACAGAAATTACAAACATTAGCAAAGAAATAAACAGAAACATAAAGGCGGACAAAAAACAACACAGAGACAATACTTTTGAGAAATTAATTATGAATACAGGAGCAGTAAAGAAAGCGTACAAAGAACTAAACAACAAAAAAGAATAGACAGCAAATCTAAAAACTAAAACAAAATCCATATTCAGAAAAAGACCTGACATATTACAGGAAGCAACAACATTTTACGAAGATTTGTGGATCTAAATTAACATCTAATTTGAAAAAAGATAAAAACAGCTTAAATAAATAACCAAAGTTACCTAGCATATTGAAATGTGAAATAGAACATGCTATTAAGACGCAAAAAGATGAAAAGGCCTTGTCCTGGTGACGACAAAATCACTAATGAAATATTGAAAACACTAATAGATCCATTGCTCACTCCGCTACAAACAATTTTTTAAAGGAGCAAGTCTACTACAATACTTTTGCATAAAAAAGAACACAGAAGTGAATTAAGTAATTACAGGCCTATTAGTTTGATGTCCAATTTATATAAAGTATTTAAAAAAAATATTTATAACCGAATCACACCAATTTTAGATGAAAATCAACCACCCGAACAAGTGGGATTTTGGAAAACATTCTCAACAGTCGACCAAGTGTTCATGGCATGACATCCAAGTGGTGACGCAAAATGTAAGTAAATACAACATAACCCTATACATTGGCTTCATCGACTTCACCAAGGCGTTCGACTCACTGGAGCACAACGACGCTTTTTGGCAAGCACTACGGCAGCAAGGAATAGAGGAAGGTACATAAATGTTCTTCACAGTATATACTCGAAAAGTTCCGCAAAAATACGCTTTGAAAGAGAAGGCCAAGAATTTTCCATAAAAAAAAGTAGTCCGCCAAGGAGACCCAATATATCCGAAAATTTTCTGCTCAGTATTGGAAATGATCTTCATAAAAATAGACTGGCAAATGAAAGGCATTAAATTGTGTTTGCTGACACTCCACAGAATCTGGAAAACATGTTGAAAGAACTAGCAACAGAGAGCAAGAAAGTAGAACTGACGCTAAATGCTTCGAAAACCAAACTTATGACAAATGGACAAGAAGAAAGCGTAACAGTAGAAGGTGGACAAATAGAATACGTAAAGGAATATACTTACCTAGGGCAATCCATAGCTTTTCAAGACCATACGGAAAAGGAAGTTAATAGGAGAATTGGAATAGCGTGAAAGAAATACTGGGAATTGAAGGAAATAGTGAAAAACAAAAACATGGATGTAGCGATCAAGAGAAAAGTATACGACGTTGCCATACTACCGTGCCTTATATACGGCTGCCAGACCTGGGCCTTAAGAAACACTAGCGGTGTGTCAAAAAAGATAGGAAGAAGTATGCTGGGTATAAAGTTATGTGATCAAATTAATAATAATAAAATCAGAAGGAAAACCAAAATAAGAGATATAATTGAGACTATTAGAACATTGAAATGGAATTGGGCAGGACACATTTGTAGAATGGAAAACGACAGATGGACTAAGTAAATTATAGAATGGATACCGAGAGGAGAGAAAAGGAAAAAAGGTAGGCCGAGCAGACGATGTTCAGGCAAAGACATGGAAAAGAGTGGATGAGGATAGCAAGAGACAGGAAAATATGGTCAAAACTGGGGGAGGCCCACGTCAAAGAGGCGACATCTACACCAGACTAAATGAATTGACATACGAAATAATGACATGTACCTACTATAATTAATAAAATTGACGAAACGAAATAATGACATTCATAGCTTAATAATAATGAAAATAAAAACGCACGGGTGGCTTAATGGCGAGCCGTCGGTGAGTGGCGACACCGCGTACTCCGATTCCATGGGGCTAAATGACTGAATGAATCCCCTGACCCCTGGCTTGCCTTAACTGGCCGTTCGGGGGTGGAAACCGCAAGAGCTAAGAACCTAAGCTCCAGGGTGGAAGTGTTAAAGGGCATAACGCCGCGAGTAGCTCTTGTGAAAGTGCAGCACACTTCTCGACACCATAAGCCACCCACGCCAATGTTGCCCCTCCGGTGCCAAGATACGGCAGCCTTTATGGGGAACCCATTCAGTGGGTGGCAAGTCATCACCTGCCTAACTAATTTTGAGATGAGACAGGATAAGGCAGGTGCCGTTTCTCATCCAATAGATTTCTTATCCCATCCACAAGTAGTTCACCTCAATAGCCCAGTTTTTTTAAAATCCTATACTGTTCAATATTTTCATATTCCTTTTTATACATATTTCATAGTTGCATGTATTTTATATTTAACAGGGCCTCTTGGTGTTGGCTTCGGCTCCACTAATGCCAACCAAATGTCCGGGCTAGACCCGAGAATTTTATAAATTAAATGAAAATAATAGCTATCTAACTAAAATAATGTTAAAATAAGAATTCGATATAATTAAATAACATATAATTAATAAGCGTACATGTAATATAATAATGGGTAGTTGAATAAAAACTCTTTTACTTTTACTTTACTACTCTGTCAGAACCTCAGTCCACCTGCTATCACTGCAACTAACAACGTGTCATGACCAGTCACATCTTTAGTTTCATTACCGCGATTCCGACTACTCGCCTCGAACCTTTGTTCACCGTCGGATTTATACCTAGCATGGGTCTCTCCTGACTCTCTGTGTTACCCTGATGTGGCCACATCCTGGTATGTTAGCGTCCATCTCTCGGCACTGTATACCTACTATACGTATAACTACTACCACTCGGCAACATCAACTCGTGGTTTTGTTTTCAGCGGCATGTTTGCAGTGGCGAGGGACTTGCGGATACTGAACCTCTCCTCAAATGACCTCAATATCGCAGCGCTCGCCGCGCTCGCGCCGCTCGAACAGCTCACCACACTCAACCTCGAATACAACCGGAATATCGGTGACCTCTGCGAGACAAATGGTGAGTTCTCGACTGACCACGTGATTCGATCCTTCTGAACGGTGACCTAAACTAAAGATCTCCCCTCGCAGGTAAATCTTCAATGAGCAAGTCCACGCAGCTCACGGAACTGATCCTGAGAGGGACCCGTGTGGAGCGCATCTGCTCCGACTGGCGAGACGACATGGCACTCCTCACGATGCTGGACCTCAGGGACACGAGCATCTCCAAGTTGTCGGTGAGTCGACATCCAAAATTTATCGACATCGTTTTTCTCTGGTTATTTTTTTACATGTAAAACAAACAGCTACTAACTAACACATTAGATATTAAGAGATATATCTACAGTTAAAGCCAAAAAGATGTGTACACTAATTATTTATTATTTTATTTTACGATTTTTTACGTAGGTACATTGTGTCACTCATGATACGCTCCCGTTCGTTCCCAGTTCGACGACCTGCAGTTCAAGAGGAACGTTAATGCATCAAAGGTACTGCTAGATGGCGCGCCGGTGACCGTGGTGGGGATGACGCGCGAGCAGTACGAAGACGCGGTACGCCACTCGCGGAACGACGCCTCCGTGCAACTCGATGTGCGTTCGCCTCTCAAGTGCGACTGCGACATGTACTGGACGCGGCGTGCACTCTCCGCGCCTGAGAAGCCGCTGAAACACGTGTCCGGGATGCGTTGCGCCGGAGTCCGTCCTCTGAAGGATGTGCCGCCGGAGGACATGCTATGCGCCGTCACTGGAGCCTCGCTTCCGCCTGAATGCGCGTGCAGCTGGCGCCCGGACGAAGACCCAACCCAGGGCCGCGTGTTGGTGCGCGTGAGCTGCGAGGGGCGCGCTCTGGGCTACGTGCCGCGGCTCCCTACTCCCGTGGACGTAGACAAACGCGTCTACGAGCTGCTTCTGAACCACAACAACATCACCGAACTGCACGCCGACATCCTGCGCTCCGATATAAAGGTCAGTACACCTTCGTGCAATACTCCTTTGATATAGTGTTCTGTTACCACCCACCTGGCTCTGAATCGTACGTATGGATTGTTTAGCCTGTATGACTAGGTGACGAGTCGGAGAACAAAAGAGACAAATGAACAGTCCCTTTCTTTAGAACAGGTAGTCTTCAAACTACGGCCCGCGGGCCAAATCCGGCCCACCACTGCCATCAATCCGGCCCGCGACAGGAATTGAAACTCGCGGAATTGTCGGTGATTCAGCCCTGTGGATCTGATAAAATTAACAACTGATATGACTGGTCTTAGAAATTCAGACAATTCCAAACATTTTTCACACAAGGACTGAAGACTGTAGCTGAAATAGATAGTACCTAGAACCGAACATAGTATCACTACTCGACACTAGATGTAGTACACAATCAATAGTATTTGAAATGCAATAAAAGCCTATGTTTGCTTAGGTGGGCAGAAAAATTAAAATTGTTACGGCCCTTGCAACATACCGAAAAAAAAATTGTAGCCCCAAGGCTTCAACGTTTGGAGACCCCTGCTTTAGAATAAGAAAACACACAAAAATTATTAACAATTTTGATAAGCTAGTTCCAAGCCTTCAAAGTTGTAATTTAGCGCCGAAATCATCTACGACTTCAGCCAATGGCCAACCATAATAAGCTGTCAAGCATATTATCATGATAGGGTTCCGTAGGTATGATCCCAAAATGCGTGAATGAAACTTATTAAATTGCTAAATAGTATTTATAAATTGTTAAAAGAGGAAGGATGAAAATCGCCAATGGTGAATGAAAGTCATAATGATGCGATATACAACAAAAGGAGCGGAGCGATTTTTTTCTTTATTTTAGCATAATAACGACGAACGTGGTCACCGCGGGAGTTCAAGACATCAACCCTCCTTCAATAACGACGAACGTGGTCACCGCGGGAGTTCAAGACATCAACCTTCCTTCAGTAACGACGAACGTGGTCACCGCGGGAGTTCAAGACATCAACCCTCCTTCAATAACGACGAACGTGGTCACCGCGGGAGTTCAAGACATCAACCCTCCTTCAATAACGACGAACGTGGTCACCGCGGGAGTTCAAGACATCAACCCTCCTTCAATAACGACGAACGTGGTCACCGCGGGAGTTCAAGACATCAACCCTCCTTCAATAACGACGAACGTGGTCACCGCGGGAGTTCAAGACATCAACCCTCCTTCAATAACGACGAACGTGGTCACCGCGGGAGTTCAAGACATCAACCTTCCTTCAGTAACGACGAACGTGGTCACCGCGGGAGTTCAACACATCAACCCTCCTTCAATTATAATACAAAACTAGGACAAGATATCTTACAGCAAAACTAAACCAACGCAAGGACGACTCACCGCACCCCACCACTCCCTGAAACAACGCAAGGACCGCTCACCGTACCCCACCACTCCCTGAAACAACGCAAGGACCGCTCACCGTACCCCACCACTCCCTGAAACAACGCAAGGACCGCACGGCACCACTCCCTGAAACTATGTACTTATAATATACACTCTCTAAAAGACACGAACAGAATATTAGAATCAGAATACGCTCACCGAAATATAAAATACGATATAATTGGAATGTCAGTAAGAATAAAGGGTCAAAGTATAGAGAGAAAGATAAATATATATTGATGTAAGTACAGAGGTGATATAAAAGGAACAAATGATGTTCGCTTCATCATTGCTCTATTCCTTAAAAAAAAACAGTGTGTTGAAACACGATGCAATGAACACAATAAAACGATCTATTTGGCACTCGTCGACTACACCAAAGCTTTCGATTCCATCTCGCATAAATATCTCTGGGTAAGTTTAAATGAACAGTTTAATGATACAGGAAAAATAATATTTTTCCTGTATGCCCATAACAATTTCGAGAGCCATTTACAGCAATTGCCAGGCCAAAATAATAACAAAATCGATCGACCCTCCACTTGAGATCAAACGAGGCGTAAACAGGGAGATCCGATCTCTCCCAAAATATTTACAGCCATCGTAGAGTCGATGTTTCTCGTCGAACTACTCGTATGGTCTCAACCTCAACGGAGAGCGGTTGACACATCTTTGTTTTGCGGAGGATATTGTAATCATAATATCAAAAAGTCACAAAGACCTCCAACACAATGTGAACAACTGTAGACACAGAAAGCAAGAAAATATGTCTCTACATGAACTTATCCAAAACTAATGTAATGACTAGTGAAGTTTAAATACCTATCAAATTAAACAACACCAACATAGAGTATGTTAATGAATATGTGTACTTTTACTCAAACTGATATCATTCGAAGATGCTACTGCTTAAGAAATCGACCGGAATAACAACCTCGTGGAAAAAATCTGGCCTAACAAAGATGTATTCAAGAGCCAGATACCAATACATCTTAAACAACTACTCATGGATAACACTATAATTGCCATCCTTGCTCTATGGCTGTCAAACTAGGGCACTAACGAAAAAGTTATTTAAAAAAATAACCACATTCCAGAGCAGCAGAGCGTTCGATGCTGGGTCTTAAACTTCAAGACAAAAGTTAAAAACGTACTTATAAGAGAAAATACCAAATTTATAGGACGCAGCAACGATGCTCTGTAAACTTAAGTGGAAGTAGGCTGCCACCTTGCTCGAGCTACAGATGGCAGATGGAGCTTCACTAGCATCACAAAGACGCCATACGGGAGAGAACTTTGGAGACTTGGGAGAAGATGGTGCGATGGCGTTGTTGAGGTTTAACTTGGACGCATCTACCACAAGTTCTCAAAGCACGGAAAGACATGGAGGAGGCCTTCACCCAGTTTAAAAAAGGGACCGCCCTAAAATTATATATATTTAAGTACCTATCAACCAAATCAAAATAATTTTGTAAGATTTATATTTTAAAACAATAATGTGTATTATCAAGGGTAATTAAGATTTTTTTAAATTAATTTAACGAAAAATTATCATAACTATAGCGTCTTGGTATTCAATTTCAGAGACTCGACTTGCGCAACAATTTGCTGACAAGAATGAATGGAGACACGGTGTCGAAACTCAGCAGGTTTGGTGGCAAACTGCAACTAGCCAGCAACCCACTCGAGTGCTCGTGCAGCGCCGCACCACTGCTGCGCGCGCTCACCAGGCGGCCCACCAACCTCATCGACCTGGAGTCTGCCACGTGCGAGGACGGTAGATCGCTGAACGCCGCGTCTCAAACAGACTGCCTGCCGCTGACGACGTGGCTCGCGGGCGGGGTCGCAGCGATGTTCGCGCTCGCGGTCGCCGCCGTCTCGTTCCTGGCGTCCCGCGAGCGGAGATTCTTCCTGAAGGCGGTGCTGCACCGGTGGGGCTGCCTGTGGTACGTCGCTGACACGGAGGAGGACGACGGCCGCCGCTACGATGCGTTCGTGACGTTCTCGCACAAGGACGAGCCGGCTGTGATCGAGCTGGTCGCGCGGCTCGAGCCGACCTACCGGCTGTGCGTGCACTACCGCGACTGGATCCCGGGCCACTACATCACCGAACAGATCGTAGAGTCGGTGCAGGAGTCGCGCCGCACGATCGCGCTCGTGTCGCGTCACTTCCTTAACAGCGGCTGGGCGCTCGCTGAGTTCCGGCAGGCGCACGCGCAGGCGATGCTGGAAGCCAAACCGCGCCTCGTGGTCGTGTTGCTCGAGGATCCCTCCACGTTACAGCTGGACGACCAGCTGCGTCGCTACCTCGCCACCAACACGTACGTGCGCTGGGGGGACCCCTGGTTCTGGGACAAGCTGGCGCTAGCGCTGCCACGCCCGCGTCCTCCCCACGCCGCACCGACGGCAGCTGGCCCGCGCCGCCCTCCTGCTCCCGTTGCATCACCGCTGCGCACCGCGGCCGCCCCGTGCGGTGTGCGCTCTCCATCCACTCTCGCTGCCGCACCCTCCACGTGTCCCGCTGCGACTCCTGCGTCGCTGGCACCCGTAGCGTCACCGGACCTAACAACGCCCACTATAAAGCGGCCGCCTCCGGACACTAAACTGTCGATTTTGGCTAAAGCTTCAGAATCAAAGTTGGCCTCTACTAATGAACCGGCGCTCATCCGTTTACCTCCAGCTCCAACACGAAACGTGACACCTTCGGTGCGTGATGAGAAGCAGTCAATACGAAACACGACTCCATCAATGCGAGACATGACGCCACCGGTGCAAGACGTGACGTCGGTGATGCGAAGCATAACGTCAGTGCTGCAGGACGTGAACTTGTCGACAAGAAACGTGACACCGCCGGTGCGAGACGTGAAGTCGTCAGTGCGAGACATGACGCTGCCGGTACGAGACGTGCTGTTGGTGGTTCGAGACGTGATGTATGATGGCACGCCGCCCCCGGCCCCCGCCCCCCACCACATGGAACAACTCGGGGTTGCTATTGCGACGTAATGAGAGTGGCGTCGATTCTATTGTCTCATTCTCTTAAATTAATTGATAAATTACCATTGAAATGAAAGTATTCCTAGATAATAAACATAACTGCACATACTTTAGAAATATCGAATCTGTTTTAGAAAACGGTACAAAAGAATCGACGCAAATGTGAATCTCGTCAAACTCAGAATATTTAGGTAATGTATATAATGTAAGTAATGTTGTTTATTGACCAAGTTATTGACTGTTAAATATCTGTGATAATGACATTGGAAAATTAATTTAATTTATTTTGAAATAGATTTAAGAATTTACCTAAGTACTAAGATTTTAAACTTTAAGTACCACTGTATCTATCCATGTCTCGTATTTTTCTCTACATAAAAAAACCATATAATTTAGATGACCACACATACAACAAGATACAAGTTGTAGATTATACCAAAAGTTAAAAAAATATATGGTTGATGAATGAATTATGAATTTAATGTCGGGGACTAAGTAGGATTCCGAGAATAGCGAAGGATTCTAGATAAATTATAATCACATGAAAATAAATCAATCAAAAGTGAATCGGTTTCTTCTAGGCAAGTGTGATCCATCGTAGCTGCATCATCGCTTAACATCTGGCGAGTTGGCGGCCAAGCGCAAGCCTATTTTACAATAAAATAATTGGCCAAGAGCATGTCGAGACACGCATCTGGTAGGGTTCCGTAATCAAAGCCATATAATTGTAGTCATAGTTCAGAAAAATTATGGTTATAGAAAAATTCGAACGAACGAAGCTGTGGACTTAGCCAAATTTGAGAGATGTACCATCCCGACATAGCATATACTTTTTATGGTTTAAACATAGAGAAAACTGATTGAGAAACATTATTTGTAAATACCATTTCACAAAAAGGTCAATGACCTATGAGCTAGAACACTTTGAATCTATTACAGTTTTATCGCTGTTAGTCAAAAAGTCATCATCAGATAATGTTCGAAATAATATTGAATGAAGGTTTTAAATATGACCTATCTGTATTGTAAAATTCAAGTTTCTATGTCTTATAGTTTAGAAATGCAGGGGGGGACCAACTTTTTGCCACTTTGGCGAGCCATATTTCGCAAAGTATAGACTGTAGAATAGGAAGAAGTAGGCACATACAATTTATAGGGTCGTGGTTGTTCGACCTGAAGATTCGCCTGTTTCTACTTCCGTAGCGCAGTACTACCCTATATTGTGAGTCCGCTCGAAGATGGTAGGTGGCCTTAGGGTCAGCACGGGAAGTGGCCTCGGCACTAGGACGCGCAGCGAGGTTGGTTCAGCCGAAGATACGATCACCAAATCGTGAGGTTTTGAAAATCGACCGCACACGGGTCGGACCGGTGGTAGTCTCCAAACTCGGGCTACGCAATTTGTGATCGTGTCCTTCCGTGAAATTGGTCCTGGAATCGACAAACCAAATAATTAAGATTTGGCTCATCTAAGTTCCGTTCTGAGGGCCCACCACGGCATCACAAATAATGTGGGTAGTTACGTGCATAGTTGTTTTGTCGTGGTGGTAACTACTATCAGAACGGAGTTGCATTTTAGTACCTAGATGTGCTGAAGGCTTAAGCGATACATAAAATGAAATTAACAATGTGTTTGAAATGCTGAAGGCTATCTAAATGCGTACATTTAGTAAAATAAATAAAAAAAAACAAGGTAGTTATAAAAATTAATTGAAAGGATTTTAAAGGAAATTTCCATAAGGAAGCAAGCTAAATATGTGAAATAGTACAGTGAAAAAGAAAACTGAAATATACTATTTTTACACAAATTGTACAATTATACACAGAATAAAAGCAAGACATGAAATGTTTTTATGTGCCATTCAAAACTCACCCTATAACGGGAAATCACTCTCATGGAGACGTACACAATAATAACAGCTAGATCGCTGGTATTAATGTGAATTAAAATCACTTGTCCGCTAGAACGCTAAACAAGTGTCAACCGTCTTAGAAATCAGAATCGCTTGGAATGGCCGCTACTCGCTAGGCGCGCAGTCAGCTGGCTTGCTCCTCTCATACCTCAAGTGATGCCCCGCCTGTAGGTACAACGTCTGTAGGTAGATGTACTAAACTAAGGAAATTAAAGTATTTTATTTGTTCTGTGTATGTTTTGTAAATAATAATGTATAAATGTAATCTAATCATTTTAATGTATTTTAATTATATATATACTTATATGTAACGTTTTGTTTCGTTACAAGACTTTATAAAAAAGTGATGTATCAAACCTTACCTTCATTTCAGAAGACCTTTAAACGACACCCCACACGAATAGTTGGAGTAAAAAAAAAACATCCCCATTTCACATGTAACAGAGCCACCCCTAAAATGCAATATTATATATTTTATACTTTTAAAATTGAGACCTATATTACAACTGTTATTAGTATAATATTAGATATATTTCATTATGTTTCATCACGATAACTTTCATTCGCTTATCTAAATAATGATAGAAGTTAGAAGGTTTTAAAAAATTCGGACGGACGGACAGACAGACAGACAGACGGACGGACAGAACGAATTTATAAAGGGTTCCTTGTCGGGCTACGAAACCCTAAAAAGTAAAAAAAATATCTTATTATCTGTGCTGATACATGATTTTCCAATTCATACCTAAGTAATAGAACAGAAAATTGAGTAAGATTCGTACTCTGAGGGTTTAATACAAACATAATAAATATGTATGTAGATAGTTCATCCATCCCGGGAATCGAGTCTAGAAGAAAAAAGTTTATTTTATTTTACATGGAAAACAAACAGCTGCTAACAAAAACTGTAGATATACCTACTGGTTGAGAATTCCTTGGTCCGAATGAAACACCACGTGTATGGGTAGGAATCTGATCTGATTTATTAAAATAACTAGACAGAGTATGTGATATCGGCGACCAAACGTTTGCGCGTTTTAAGTTTGGTCAACGCCATCTAGTTAATTTCTTACGAACTAATTATAAACGAAACCGACACATACGATATACCTACGATATACGACATACCTACGCTATACGATATACCTACGATATACGATATACCTACGATATACGATATACCTACGATATACGATATACCTACGATATACGATATACCTACTGTTCGCGCCGAACACTCACCTTGTGAGAAACAACGGTACTAATGGCGCTGCGTTCGCGTGAACCTAACTTCAACTTGGACTTATACTTCTAACGCACACGACGTGTCAATGTAAAAATGTAAAATATCAAAAATATAAGCAGATTACCAAAATATCTGTGTTTTTTATTGTTCTTATCGAACACCTACGATATACGATATACCTACGATATACGATATACCTACGATATACGATATACCTACGATATACGATATACCTACGATATACCTACGATATACGATATACCTACGATATACGATATACCTACGATATACGATATACCTACGATATACGATATACCTACGATATACGACGATGGATGGATGGATGGATGGATGGATGGATGGATGGATGGATGGATGGATGGATGGATGGATGGATGGATGGATGGATGGATGGATGGATGGATGGATGGATGGATGGATGGATGGATGGATGGATGGATGGATGGATGGATGGATGGATGGATGGATGGATGGATGGATGGATGGATGGATGGATGGATGGATGGATGGATGGATGGATGGATGGATGGATGGATGGATGGATGGATGGATGGATGGATGGATGGATGGATGGATGGATGGATGGATGGATGGATGGATGGATGGATGGATGGATGGATGGATGGATGGATGGATGGATGGATGGATGGATGGATGGATGGATGGATGGATGGATGGATGGATGGATGGATGGATGGATGGATGGATGGATGGATGGATGGATGGATGGATGGATGGATGGATGGATGGATGGATGGATGGATGGATGGATGGATGGATGGATGGATGGATGGATGGATGGATGGATGGATGGATGGATGGATGGATGGATGGATGGATGGATGGATGGATGGATGGATGGATGGATGGATGGATGGATGGATGGATGGATGGATGGATGGATGGATGGATGGATGGATGGATGGATGGATGGATGGATGGATGGATGGATGGATGGATGGATGGATGGATGGATGGATGGATGGATGGATGGATGGATGGATGGATGGATGGATGGATGGATGGATGGATGGATGGATGGATGGATGGATGGATGGATGGATGGATGGATGGATGGATGGATGGATGGATGGATGGATGGATGGATGGATGGATGGATGGATGGATGGATGGATGGATGGATGGATGGATGGATGGATGGATGGATGGATGGATGGATGGATGGATGGATGGATGGATGGATGGATGGATGGATGGATGGATGGATGGATGGATGGATGGATGGATGGATGGATGGATGGATGGATGGATGGATGGATGGATGGATGGATGGATGGATGGATGGATGGATGGATGGATGGATGGATGGATGGATGGATGGATGGATGGATGGATGGATGGATGGATGGATGGATGGATGGATGGATGGATGGATGGATGGATGGATGGATGGATGGATGGATGGATGGATGGATGGATGGATGGATGGATGGATGGATGGATGGATGGATGGATGGATGGATGGATGGATGGATGGATGGATGGATGGATGGATGGATGGATGGATGGATGGATGGATGGATGGATGGATGGATGGATGGATGGATGGATGGATGGATGGATGGATGGATGGATGGATGGATGGATGGATGGATGGATGGATGGATGGATGGATGGATGGATGGATGGATGGATGGATGGATGGATGGATGGATGGATGGATGGATGGATGGATGGATGGATGGATGGATGGATGGATGGATGGATGGATGGATGGATGGATGGATGGATGGATGGATGGATGGATGGATGGATGGATGGATGGATGGATGGATGGATGGATGGATGGATGGATGGATGGATGGATGGATGGATGGATGGATGGATGGATGGATGGATGGATGGATGGATGGATGGATGGATGGATGGATGGATGGATGGATGGATGGATGGATGGATGGATGGATGGATGGATGGATGGATGGATGGATGGATGGATGGATGGATGGATGGATGGATGGATGGATGGATGGATGGATGGATGGATGGATGGATGGATGGATGGATGGATGGATGGATGGATGGATGGATGGATGGATGGATGGATGGATGGATGGATGGATGGATGGATGGATGGATGGATGGATGGATGGATGGATGGATGGATGGATGGATGGATGGATGGATGGATGGATGGATGGATGGATGGATGGATGGATGGATGGATGGATGGATGGATGGATGGATGGATGGATGGATGGATGGATGGATGGATGGATGGATGGATGGATGGATGGATGGATGGATGGATGGATGGATGGATGGATGGATGGATGGATGGATGGATGGATGGATGGATGGATGGATGGATGGATGGATGGATGGATGGATGGATGGATGGATGGATGGATGGATGGATGGATGGATGGATGGATGGATGGATGGATGGATGGATGGATGGATGGATGGATGGATGGATGGATGGATGGATGGATGGATGGATGGATGGATGGATGGATGGATGGATGGATGGATGGATGGATGGATGGATGGATGGATGGATGGATGGATGGATGGATGGATGGATGGATGGATGGATGGATGGATGGATGGATGGATGGATGGATGGATGGATGGATGGATGGATGGATGGATGGATGGATGGATGGATGGATGGATGGATGGATGGATGGATGGATGGATGGATGGATGGATGGATGGATGGATGGATGGATGGATGGATGGATGGATGGATGGATGGATGGATGGATGGATGGATGGATGGATGGATGGATGGATGGATGGATGGATGGATGGATGGATGGATGGATGGATGGATGGATGGATGGATGGATGGATGGATGGATGGATGGATGGATGGATGGATGGATGGATGGATGGATGGATGGATGGATGGATGGATGGATGGATGGATGGATGGATGGATGGATGGATGGATGGATGGATGGATGGATGGATGGATGGATGGATGGATGGATGGATGGATGGATGGATGGATGGATGGATGGATGGATGGATGGATGGATGGATGGATGGATGGATGGATGGATGGATGGATGGATGGATGGATGGATGGATGGATGGATGGATGGATGGATGGATGGATGGATGGATGGATGGATGGATGGATGGATGGATGGATGGATGGATGGATGGATGGATGGATGGATGGATGGATGGATGGATGGATGGATGGATGGATGGATGGATGGATGGATGGATGGATGGATGGATGGATGGATGGATGGATGGATGGATGGATGGATGGATGGATGGATGG